>JAOTRC010000006.1:24244093-24254236 GCA_027497675.1 Cyprinella lutrensis | reverse complement strand
CAAGAACAGCAGTGGATTGAGGAGTGAGAGAAGGACGAAGACGATGAATGTTTCTGAGATGATAATAGGCTGAACGAGTGATGTTATTGATATATGCATTGAAGCTGAGGGTGCTGTCTAGGATGACACCCAGACTCTTTACCTGAGAAGATGGGGAAATGGAGGAGCCGTCAATGAGGATTGAGAAATTCTTTATTTTACTTAAGGTGGATTTAGTGCCAGTGAGTAGAAATTCAGTTTTATTGCTATTCAGTTTGAGAAAGTTTGACGTGAACCAGGACTTTATTTCATGAAGGCAGTCGGTTAGGGAGGAAGGTGGAAGTATGCTGTTGGGTTTACTGGAGATATAGAGCTGGGTGTCATCCGCATAGCAATGAAAATGGATGTTATGTTTCCTAAAGATGTGACCAAGGGGGAGAAGATAGATCAAAAAAAGCATGGGGCCAAGAACAGAACCCTGTGGTACACCAGATGTGACGGGGACAGGATGAGAGATGAAGGACTTTAATTGAATAAACTGGGAGCGGTCAGACAGGTAAGAACGGAACCAGGCCAGTGGAGTACCAGTGATGCCAATGGAAGAAAGTCTGTCAAGAAGGATAGTGTGTGAGATGGTGTCAAAGGCTGCACTGAGATCAAGCAGGAGGAGGATGGTCAGTGAGCCGGAGTCAGCAGAAAGGAGGAGATCATTGGTAATTTTGAGAAGGGCTGTTTCGGTACTATGAAGAGGGCGAAAGCCAGATTGAAAAAGTTCATATAGATTATTGGAAGAAAGGTGGGTATGAAGCTGAGCAGCAACAGTTTTTTCAAGAAGCTTGGAGATGTATGGAAGGTTCGAAATGGGGCGAAAGTTATTAAAGTCAGTTGGATCAGAACCAAATTTCTTAAGTATGGGAGTGACAGCCGCAGTTTTCAGAGAGGGGGGTACAGTGCCAGAGGTGAGGGAGGCATGAATAATATTAGTAATGAGAGGAGAAAGAGCAGGAATGGAAGCTTTAACAAGAGAAGAGGGGAGAGGGTCTAGTTGACAGGATGAGGTATTTGTATTCTGAATGAGTGTAGAAATCTGATTTACAGAGGGAATGGTAAATGTTGATAATGAATGGACTGAATTAAACAATGGTGAAATTGGTAGACTTAGGACTGAGGGATGGAGTTGCTGGTGAATGTGTTGAATTTTTTGGGTGAAAAAAGATGCCAGTTTATTACAAAAGTCAGAGGAGTAAAGATGATGTGGAAGTGAATCAGGTGGTTTTGTAATGTTGGAAAAAATGGAGAATAGAGCCTTTGAATTACCTTCATTGGAGCTGATTAGCCGGGAGTAGTAGGATGTTTTAGCTTTAGAAATGGAATCTTTGTATTTGAGTATGTGAGTTGTGTACATGTCTTTGTGTACGGTAAGTCCAGTTTTCCTATAGAGCCTTTCCAACCGGCGGCCTATTGCTTTTTGTTTCCTGAGGGTGGGAGTGAACCAAGGTGATGTATGAGTGAAGGTGACAGATCGAGTTTTGAGTGGAGCCAGAATATTGAGAATATTTTGAAGATGTGTATTGTAATGTGTGAGAAACTCATCTGTTGTAGAAAGGCTATCTGCACTGGGAAGGTTATTGATATGAGTTATGAAATTGTCCAGGTTGATGTCCTATATCTTACGGAAATGAATAGTACGTGGTGGATTAGATTTAGTGAAGGACAGATTAATATTAAATGAAAGAAGCAGATGATCAGTGTAAAGCAGGTGATCATTCTTACAGTTCATCAGTGTTATTCCTGAGCAGCAGATCAAGTCCAGAATATGTCCTATATTGTGAGTGGGAAAACTGTTGAAATCCAAGACTGTCAATACATGAGATAAAGTATTTAGTGAGAGGATTATTGAAGTTGTCCATGTGGATATTGAAATCTCCCAGTAATACGACATTAGGTCAAAGTGTAGCCAGATGAGACAAAAATGCAGAAAATTCAGAGATAAAGTCCTTGTTTGGTTTTGGTGGTCTGTAAAAAATCGCAATAAAAGTGGGAGTAGGTCCAGAGAGCTGACAGACAGTAGACTCAAAAGAGAGGCAGGCAGACAGATTAACAGGAACCACTTTCCAGTTCTCACGGTACATTACCGCGAGCCCACCCCCTCTCCCAGACATACGAGGTGCAGATCGGTAAACAAACCCCGGTGGAGTGGCTTCATTGAGGGAAACAAAGTGAAACGTCATTTTCACCAGACATACTTTCTTCTCCCACACACAGAGTTTCAAAACAAATATGTAAAATTCCGCGTTAAGTGGCCAATTCCGCAATTCCATCCGAGATTTCGTGATTCACGGAAATCATAGGGCCCTAAGTGTCTCCACACTTTAGAGTGGAAACTAGCGGATGGTTTTTGATTAGTTTTTTATTGTTTTCCGCCATTCTTCTTGCTTCTCTTGTTGTTAGTTAACTTGTGTTCTTCACCGGCCGCTGTTTGCGCCACTTTACCCCTATTTACTCGAACAGCGCCCCCCGCAAACAGAATGGTAGATATTGGGTAGTGACAGTGACACTGACAATGGGTAAATTAATCATTTCGTGTTGTAATAAAATATCGATATTGGGCGTTAGTGTATTGATTATTTATTGCAATAGACAGCACAACAATATATTGCAATATCGATTTTTTTTCCCACCCCTATTGTTTACCATGTGTGAGTGTGTGTGTGCATCTGTGTGTGTGTGTGTTTATGTACCAGCTGATAGGAGCCTCCAGGTCGACAGGTTTCTTCATCTCTAGAGTCAGAGCAGGAGCGCACTGTTCCTCCTTATAGCCCGGAGTCACCTTAACACGAGCACTGCCCCTGACACAAACACACACGGAGGAATATCATAATCTGTTACGTCTGTGTGTGATTTAGTCTGAAGGCTTCATTACACACAACACACACATACACCCCATTATAAACACACTCCCAGCTCTTAAACAGCATTTAATATTCCTTGATATTTACAAATGAAAGCTGAAAACAACACTAGCAGAGCGACACACACACAGACAAGACAGAGTGTGTTGAACACGTCCTGACTTGACAAACGCCATCCTGAACACTGACATTTAAAGATCTGAAGACTGAGTGTGTAGGTGTGTGTGTGTGTGTGTGTGTGTGTGTGCCTTACTTCATTATTTGGGGGACACATGTGACCCCAGAGGTGAGCGATAGGGCTGTCACAGAGAAGGATGTTCCCTTGCGGTAATTTTGAGTGTCTAGGCTGTTAAATGATAGTTCACCCAAACATGTAAACTCTGTCAGTAATTACTCTCCCTCATGTTGTTCCCCGTAAGACTTTTAAGGCACAAATGAAGATTATTTGTGATTAAAACTGAGAGCTGTCTCACTCCTCCATAGACTTCTATTGTATTTGAAACTTGCCGGCCCAAAAAAGTCAGTAAAGACATCGTTAAAATAGTCTGAGTGACTACAGCGGCTCAACCTTGAACGATGAGAATGCGTTTTGTGCGCAAACAAAAAGAAAAAAAAAAAGATGACTAACTATTCAGTTTAAACAACGCAGCGCTTCGTCAGAACGCAGGCTTAATATTGGCCGACGCTGGTCATGTGTGTGATGCAGGCCAATAGTGAGCCAGCGTTCTGACAAAGCTAACTGGAAAAACTAACTTTTCCATGCTCAACCACCATGAGGGCATTTCATGCATTTGAAACCACTCACATTTAGCGGGAGGGATGGAAGGAAGTTTGGGGGGGATGCACGAATGACCCCCCTCCCCCTTCAAATTCATAATTTGAAAAACATACTTTTTTATTGTACAAAAGCAGAAAGTTGTTGTTGGGAGGTAGTACCAGCAAATTACAGACTAGTAGGGTCAAAGGTCAAGAGTCACTCACTTGGGATAGACAGGCTCGTACAGGTACTTCTCATCCAACCCGCCGAGGATGTCAAACAACAGAACATAACCGTTAGCAGCCTAGAGAGAGAGAGAGAGAGAGAGAGAATTTTAACAAACTTTCATTACAAATACATTTCACAGTATATTTAAAATAGAGATTGTGTTATTGACGAAGTCTGCAGTGTAGAAAACAAACACTGCAGGACACTGATAAGCCCCCAAATTGCTAGAACGCCTTCTGTGTGAACACAAACACGACCCGAGATTGATACCGGCATCGATCCCGGGTTAGGGACCTAGAAACATTGCCGAGATCAGTCCCGAAACGTGCGCCGTGTGAACAAAAGCCAGGACCAATGCCGTAAGAGGCAGGGCTCCAGACTGCGACCAAATGGTCGCATTTTGCGACCAAATTTTGAGAGCGTGCGACTGAATTTTACATCCAGTCGCACATGTGCGACAGTAAATTTGCCACACGTTAAACGCATGGTTAAGCGTGGAAGGGGCGCGTCAATGAATCCATGACAAGAATAACGCGTAAAAAAACGTTGGAAGGAGATGAAAACGGAGACAAATATCACAACCTGCTACGTGCATCTGAGCAATAAGCGATCTATCGACTCGTTACCTGGAACGAAAGTGGAACGAAAATACGATACTCGTATATGATTAGGACCGTCGAGCAGCAGCAGCGACCCGAACCACTGACAGTAAAATAAAGCCCCAAACTTGCCAGTCGCGGGCCGATCTCGCTCACGCGACCTTGTTAGGAGATCCAGTGAATTAATCCATTGAATTCGCCTCAGAATTAATAACATCACCGCTACGAGATCCACTGAGAAACATTCCGATTCTGCGCAGAGTTCTGTTATAAACCATATAAGTTTTCATATCAACAGCGCTGACGTGGAAACCAGGGGAAACACTTATAGAAGGCTTTCAGTCCACAAATCAGCAGCCAACATTCACCATGGATTTAGGCTAATGTAATAACTTAACTCTAACCTTAAATATGACAATGTGGAAGAAATAGTCAAACGCTTACAAGTAGCCTACTACACATTTTTTTCTAGCACTTCAAAAGTATAATATCATATATAAATATTTTATTTTTTTTGTATTTTTTATGTGATGACCAACACATTTTTTGTTAATCCTTCAAAGATTGTCCCAAAATAAACATTTTTAAGATGTTGGAAAACTTTTTTTAAAACATTTATTTAAAAAAATAATAACACCATTGTAAAGGATGTTTATTGGCTATTTCACACCATATACATGTTTTCAAATTAATAGTTTTTTTGTTATTTAATTAGGCCTAAGACATTATAAATGATAACTAAAGTTACTTTCATCTACTCCCTAGTGATTTTTTTTTTTGGAGAACTCGGTGTGAATTTGTCAATATAACAGTTGTTTTGGGGGAAATTTGAATAATTGCTTTCCGAGCTGATTTAAGGTGTGCCCCTAAATTTTCTGAATGCGCTCCTAAAATTTTCAGTTAGGGGCAACAGCGCTCCTAGTAAAAAAAGTTAGTCTGGAGCCCTAAGAGGTATGTCATAGTGATGACGCTTATGCCATCGCACGACTCTGTTGCTCTTAGAAGAAAGTTTGTGTTTGTCATCAACAACGAAAGGACAAACAAATGTCTGCAAACTGGAACGAAGCAGAGACCAGAAGCTCCTCACTATTCACGCTGAAGCGGAGATCATTCACCAGCTTTGTGGAATGGTATTCACGTGTACATGTTTTCGACGCGTGCGTTACACGCCTTGTCCTGACGTCATGTGTCTTTCCGGGATCTTCACGGGTTGTGTGTGTGAACACACTCACAGATCCCGGCAAAGATAGACCGACAGATAGACCGATAGACAGACAAACACCTATAATCACAACCAAACAAGTTTCTATACACAATAAAATAGAATAAAACAGTAAATAAAGCCAAACCAAAAATGAGAACAGGGATATATGCAATTAAAAAAAATTAAAATTCTAAAAATGTAACTAACGACATAATGTGAATGGATCATAGGCTAAAGGTGAAAGGATAATCCCATAATGTTCAGTGTTGATACCAAAGGTCACGTGTCTCAGATGAAGGAGTGTGTGTCTGTGAAAGGACCGTCTGAACGAGAGCGCCACACACAGAGTAAATGTCATGAATTTTACTCAAAGAAATGGCAAAAATTACAGAAAAATGGAAAAGCACAGAGTCTCAGAGCGTCACCATGACAACCAGATACAAGACCAGAAGAAAAGCTGCGAGACGCTGGAGATGGACGGACATCTGAAAGAGTGACGGAACAAAGACCACGACTACACCAGAAGCTCAACATTCCTCAGAAGAAGGTCAGGTTCAGATGCATCATCCAATCATCTCTCTCGACAGACATGATACACACACGCATTCTCACAAACACACATACACTCAAACACTCTCGCTCACACACAAATGATGGAAAAACTGGAAGACGACACACCGAAGAATGTGGAAGCGAGGGAGAGAGAGAGAGAGAGAGAGCAAGCGAGGTTGAACTTCCTCTAGAGTTCAGCGTTCGAGACAAGTCGTTTGAGGTTTTTCACAGCTGGATCGAGACGGCAGCCGAAACTCCCAGATCCCCTCAAACGCTCCTCAGATGAGCTCAAATAACAGGAAGTAATGCGTTCTGTAATCATGTGGCAGATTAAAGTCAATCTTAGCTTCTGCTTCTCAATCATTTTGTTTAATGTATCATTTCAATGCAATCACTTCGTTTTGTGGGTTGATTTCGTTAAATGAATGAAACAAATTTAAATATGTAAATATAAACTTGTTCAAAATATTGAATAATATATTTATACAAAATATATGGTCCTCTGAGGTGAAGCAGCATCACATAAATCCTTCATGAACACAATCCCAGAATGCACTGCACTCCGTTTTGTGAAAACAAGTTCAAGAAATGTGCTTTATATAGCATCAGGACACTTTCCTCAAGTTTCCTCAACTTCACTTCACACAGCGTTGAAGCCAATACAGCTCAGTGTGTGATTCACTGGGACAACAGGATTGCCAAACAAAAACATCTGATGCTATTTTAAAACAGTGCAAAACATAGTGTGCAAGAACACACAAACAGGGGAAAACGTGTGGAATATAAGCTAAAATAAGTAAGAAACAACATGGATTTCTTTCTTTTTTTTCAAATTTTAAATACATTTTATTCCAAATCTCAAAATATAACTAAAATATATTAGAAAAAGCAAGCTGCTTAATTAGGGAGCCGAGAGTAAGACCACTCTCACACACTCTCTCACACACACACTCTCTCTCTCACAAGACAGATTTTTATTCCAACAAACTCACTAGACAAACTTTAATATGCAGAACTGTGGGACAGTGAGGTAAAACCGGAGCCACTTTCCTGAAGGAATGAACATCTGTTATCATCTGAATCATTCATACAGGATGTCTGGAAACACACACACAAACACTGAAGTCTTTACACACTCAAAGATCAGAACGTGACCCAGAAACTCAAACAAAAGCTCTAGGGAATGTCCGTCCTGTTATTACTGGCGGCTCCGTGATGGAGGATTCGCACATTCCAGAACACAGATAAAGACAGCGCTCATGCGACACCACGGCGAGACGAGACGCGGGATATTGTTTCGCATCACTCCTGATTTGAATTTCCATCATTTGTGGAAAAAACGTTTGCATGCCTGACTGAAAGCGTATCCCTGTCACTTTACATATCACTTCTCCAAAATAAACAACATCAACTGACCGACGTATGGACACACAAGCCAAAACTTGAACAATGAGTGTCGTTTTTTAATTTAATTTCACATTCGTTTCACAGTAAAAAAAGAAATTGATTAATCAAATGAAAAAGATACAAAAAAAATATATTAAGTTCAAAATAAATATATCCAAATAAATATAAATCTAAATAAATATAAAAAATCCAAATAAAATAATTAATTAATAATAATACTAAAATAACATACAATAAAAAGGTCAAAATAAATATATTTCAATAAACCTAGATAAAATAAAAAAATCAATAATAAAGCATTACAATGATAATAAATAATAAAACAAAAAAATAATTAATTAAAATAAGCTAAAAATAAATTTAATTCTAGAATCTAAATACATCATTTATTATAATAATAAAATAATACTAATAAACAGTAAAAAAATCCCAATTTATTAAATTCTAAAATCTAAATAAAACAAATGAATGAATAATTATTAATAATGTAATAACAATAAACAGTAAAACAAAAAAATAAACTAAGAAATTAAATCAAATAAAAAATAAGATAGAAAATAAATTAAAGTCTACAAAATAGTTTGAATTAGAATACTAAATAAAAAAAAACTAAATAAAAATACCAAAATAAAATAAACAGTATCGGCAACAGTATCTTCACTGTGTCTATAGGGTGTAATGTGCATGTCCTGAACTGGTTGTTTGCTGAAGGATGATTACAGGAGTGAGCCGGACTTGATCCATTACGTACATACACACACACACACACACACACACACACACACACACAACATAATGGATCGCTTCCCAGCGATGCAGGAATCCATTCCTCACTGCAGAAAATCAAGACTAATGAAGAAGAGTCTTCAGTCATGATAAGAAACCCCAGAGGAACATCACATCAGTTAGGATACAAATGATGACAGTGCTGTTCTAGTAACACAAAATCTTCTGCACCAGAACAGTTTTCACGAACGAACATCAGTGTGTGTGTGTGACAATGAGATGAAACGTTGCAGGTGTAATTCATGTACAGTTATTCTCACATAAAGGGGCTTTTGCACTATAAATTTATGAGTTCCCGTCACTCATATGCGGAAGTGCATGATTTGAAGAAGGAGCCAGTCTAGTTCCCCGTTCCAGAGTCGGGTCTGACCCAGAACAAAAGGAACTACCAGTGATGCAAGTGTGTGTTGAACACATGTGAAACTGGTAAACACCTTTAAAAAACAAAAAAAAACCCACACAAACCAGAGTTTATAGCCTATTTTTACTGCACGAATATGGAAGCGAGAGATGGATTGGGGGACCAGGCAAAACATGTTGGGAATCAAACAACATTGCACATGATTATAAGGACAAAACAAATATCGAATAAAATGAATGGCTTAAAAGCCACAAATATTAGCATTATCATTTTACAGTTGTAATGTTAAGTAATGTAAAATTATTCTTATGGTATTTTTAACATATTAAATACGGTTTTATTTTACTATTTTATACGGCTATAAAATCAGCATAAAACTATGGTATATAAATACTTTTTTATTTAAAATAATAAAAACAATAAAACCACAGTGCTAAAAATCTTAAATATGGGTTATAAACTGGAGATTTTATCAAATAAAGCAACAACCAACACAGAACACAAATACAAAATTAAGAATGTTTAAATAATCATTCTAAATGTTTCTATGTTTGTGATGTCTAGAAAGGCACCAGGGTTCACCCACAGCACATTTACACACACACATGACGATGAAAGCATCAAACACAAGTGAAAAAACTCGAGTTAGCGTCCCTCGGTTCTGATGATGTGTAAGAATAAACCTCTCAGATTTCAGGAAGTGTGCATCCATAACACAAATTTTATTTCTTGTGCCATTTATACACCAAAAATAAAGTTTTTGTGTGCAAATTATACGCACTGTAAACCCCTTGGGTAGGATTAGGGGTGTGGATGAGTTTCTTTCTTCTGCTGAACACAAAGAAAAGAAGGTATTTTGAAGAATGTCAGTAACCGGTTATCTTCCTTTGTGTTCAGCAGAAGAAAGAAATTCATACAGGTTTGAAACAACTTGCAAGTAAACTTCAAAATGAAGCGCATAATCGTGCAGCCCTACATGCACTCATACACACTCGTTCATGAACACACACGCAATGCATCAGAAGAGCAGCCCTGGATGATTTAATCAGCTTGATACGAACATGTTTCAGAATCTCATGCATGTGGTGAACATGTTTTGGTCTCAGGTTGTGTTGTGTTAATGTATTGTACAGACACACACAATCAGAGCCAGAAATATCCTTCTGGAGACGATCTACAGCAAACGGCTCAGAGAAAACCATAGAGACAGGTTTGATTTGAAGCATAACACCATGCCCTAACTACACACCACGCCACGCGATAAAATGCCTCTTTTCCAAGTTAAAGGGTTAGTTCACCCAAAAATGAAAATTCTGTCAGTATTAACTCACCCTCATGTTGTTCCAAACCTCTATGTG
>JAOTRC010000006.1:24082421-24095731 GCA_027497675.1 Cyprinella lutrensis | reverse complement strand
GGAATTAAAATTTACTCACAAACACGACTCCAGAAGCTTCTGTAGCGTATTTATAAATATATTTTAAAGAAAATCTAGTTCGGTCCTCTAACCTGCAATATGCCCTTTAAAAAGGGCTTTATTTGTGGTGTTACGACCCTGCGTTCCCCTTGCTCGCCTGCTGGGGGCGGTGTTCTTCAGGAGGGTGTGGGAAATCGCACACCCCTGTTACCTGCTCTTGATTTGATTATGGAGAGGATAAAACCTTGGATCCAACCCTCTCCACGTCACTTCGTCCAGGGGATTGGCAGCCTCTGGAGTAGTCATTTGTTTTGCGACGTCTATATTTGTTTACAGACCACACCAACTTTTTCTTATTCCCCATCTGGATTATGATTTTGTTCCCTTATGATTTTGAACCCTAGACTTTGTTATACTAAGTTGTTTGCACTTTCGTTGTAAGCTAATAAAACTCTTGCAAGTCATTTCTTTGTACTTATATCCCTTTATGTACGGTCGAAACGAGCTGGCCGTAACAGTGGGGGCAGCCATTTGTAGTGGTGTCCGAAACCATTGTGGACAATACTGAATAGACTTATTCTATTCCACATTGCACCGCAATAACGAGTGTACAACCGATGTATGCTCAATGGCTGTCCAGATTCACTCACTCTTTTTCATTCACTCCTCCAGGTGAACAGTATAACTGATGTGGGGAATAGTGATTGAGGGTTTAGGGGGTGATTACGGATTCTGCCAACCTTGTTTTATCCCTTCTTTGACCATGTGACATTCAAACTGACCAATCAGAAGATTATAGCTTTCCCCACCATACTATAGACAATTAGCAGACCCTCGATGTACAGACATATGAGCTTACAGGCCTTGATTACTATCAGTACCTCTGTCTTTTGGAATTTCAAATGGCCCTTGGAGGGAGTTGGATCTGGAAAGCAAAGGATTCTCATCCTTACAATATCTTTAGATTTTGCCAAGTCAGATATTTTCTGCTTCCCATAGTGACACTTATTTGATGTTTGCATACTTTTTGTAAAAAAACAAAGACGATTAGGTGTAATTTCTCAGATGAAAATACTTTTGAATTCTACGTGTAGCAACCAGAATTGCAGTTCATTCAATAAGTTTATGTGGAGTACAAGAAGATAGGTAAAAAAAAAGATAGGTCGTTTTGTCAATTTATTTTGAGGATATAATATTTAGATTAGATGGAAAGAAAAGAGTTTTATTGTTATAATAAAACATGGATTTGTGACTGTAAGTGTCAGTATACAGAATGAACCAGAAACAGACCGTATTAAAAAAAAAACTCATATTGATTGTATTAAAACTTATTCCGACATAATACTTGTTTCCTGAAATTTAGCAAACTCAAGGTCAGATGTGCTGTTGTGCTCAATCTGAAGTGAGGGAACAGGCCAATATACATGGACCAAATGGAATCAGAAGGTGAGTAAAGAATTCAGCTCTTCAAAGGAGGAACAGTGCTTTATTGGATGATTGTGTTGAAGTACTTCACTCTCATTATATAACTGCTAATTGGAATGCACTCTGGCACAGACTTGAAGAGACAAACAGGGATGAGAGATGTCAACAGTGCTCTTGATAACTGAAAGAGGCCCATACAGCCAATAAAGGTAGGACGCCTTTGTGATTAAAACCATCCATAGATTGACAGTCAAGATGAGCGGCACTATTCAGATCGCTCACAGAAAATTTTGCAGGCAATTAAGGCAATCTATTTTGGTCTCTAAAAAAAATTCAGGCTTCATGTGGATAATTGATGTTAATGTGTCTGAATTTCAGATGAAAACATTATGATAGCAACAGGTTATTCGGAAAAGATCATCAAGCTAACCGTTAGCATTCTCAATGGCAGTTGCTCACTTGCACCACAACAGAAGTATGTAGTCTGAAAATCTGCCATCTTGGATATCTTATAATTTAGCATTTTTTCTTTCACTTTTAATGGCTGTGAATGGGAAAATTGGCTTTTTGGAGACATGGGGCTATATTCACAACAGGCCAATGATCCCAAGCGTACCTCAAATTCCACTAAGGCTTGGTTGCAGAAGAAGTCCTGGAAGATTCTACAGTGGCCATTACAGTCACCTGACTTGAACCCCATAAAACATCTTGGGTGGGATTTAAGGCGGTAGTTGCAGAGCGCAAAGCCAATAATATTTCTGAATTGGAGGCCCGTCATGCAGAATGGGCTAAGAGTCCTCAGATACATTAGAAGCTGGTATCTGGTTATACATCTCATTTGCAGCAGCCCATAACAGCTAAAGGATGTTCTACTAAGTAAAGCTTGTACTAAATATACTTGCAATGAAGGGTTAGAATAATTTTGAGACTGAAGTCAATTAGTCATTAAAAGTTGCATTTTCAGTTGAATTTGGGGAAACCACTTGAAACATTCGTTTGTTGTCAAAATTACTTTTGCTTGATTTGTTCATTGCAAACCGCTGAAAAATGTCAAATTGTCTGATATACTGTACGTACATATTATGTATAAGAGACTCAATAAACTTGAAATACAATCATAAGTGTTTGCAAGTCATTGGTCGCAGACCAAATTATACATAGTTCCCACAGGCGAATTAATGTCACGTGACCTCCCCGGAGATGCCATCTTTGAGGGCAAAACCACTGTGTTTACCATAGGTTACAAAGTTTTATTAGTGAATTTCGTTTTACAAACAAATATTTATTTCTGTTTGTTTTGCAAATCATTAAAAGACAAAGTGAAATAGATTATAAAGAGACTATTAAAACAAGACAGAGAGAGGTACAATGTGAAAATTTAATTCATAAATGCTTTGGATCCGTATGCAGTAACAAAGGAAGCACTGAGCAATCATTATGCAGCTTTGCCTCAGATACAGTACTTTCATGTGTACAATTATCTGGTATTGGTGAGGAGTTTTTACACATTGTGAGCAATTCCGAGTCTGGAAATCACTGGAGGTGTACGATCTGCTTGCCGTGGGCTGGTGGTTCGGTGACGTTTGTTCAAGTGCAATCAATGGAAAAGTAATTTAGTCATCATAAGTAGCATGATGCTAATCTGTCTATTTAAAAGCCATAGCCTGCACAACTTAATTACTATGTTCCCCTTGAAACAGTCACCGGTGCTTTCTATAATATGCATGTACTTGCGGGCGTCATGGTTCGGCGCATGAATATAAAAATAAATAACTCGCGTGCAATTTAATTAATGTAATGCGGAAATACATCACACGCGGGTTCTTTAGGGACATAATCTGAGATCGCAATGCTGGAATGTGAGATTGTGCTTTTGTCAAACAAATTCTTGCGTGTTTTGAGTGAGTTTCTTTCCTGTTTATCCTCGCCAGGCATAATCTCCGTCGTTGTTCGGACAAAAGCTTAGTCTTCTCACATCCATGGAGTCTAATGACGGGTATAGTGTAAAATCCCGATTTAACTGAACCTCCGGCACGATTTTATCATCCATTGACCCAGCAGGAGATGACCATTTTCACTTTATAGCACGAAACTCATTTCACTTCGTTCAACTCGTATTGCTTCTTCTAATGTTTTGCCCTCAGCAATGGTGCCGGGTCGGCAAATGCCCGTATGTTGTGACATCATGTGGGAACTATGTATAAAGAACCTTCATTATTAAAATCCCCCTGTGGTGAAAATCAAGCTTTTTAAGTTGTTTATGCGCCTATGTGTTTCAAAAATGCTTTAAGACAAATGTGCATAAGTCGTAAGTCGACAGCATTGCTGTGTATTTTCTACTTACTGTAAAACTGCAGTGAACCAAAAACAGTCTCAAAAACACAGTTTGAAATCGCTGGTGTTTCTGTCGTCATAAACGACCTTGTAACCAATCAGATCAACGTGTGGTCGTCAACCAGTGGATCTCTGAGCTGAGTGAGTGAGTGGAGGAGGGGCTCATTTGCATATAACTACTTGTTGAGTTTCATTCAAGATATTTTAAGGCATGAAGAATATTTTTATTTCAAGGAAAAAAACTTTAAATATGTAATTTTGATGATTAAATGAGTTTTAGGGGATACAAATGTTGACAACTGGGAGGCTTTTAACAGTGTACTGGACAGTCGTCTCAAAGTGCAGTTCTGGTTGTCACTCACATAACTAAACAAATGGAAACAGAACAGTAGCTGCCCAAACAGGACTGACACTGTATTCTTGCTGTATTTTCTCCAGATTCAACTGCAGTGGAAATGCAGAACAACTGCAAGGATCTGGCATGTCGTGGGGCATTTGGGGTGACTGGAGTGAGACGTGTGGAGGAAAAGGAATTTGTGGCATCGAGACGATGGTGGAGCAACCGCAGGGAGTCGGAGATGACACAGCCCTCAATGACGTGCGCATGTTCTGCTGTGATTGAACTGAATGGGTATTTCAGAAAAAAATATTTGGTGGAATTTTTAAATACATCACCAGTAAACTGTATCTTCCAGTAGTGCTTAACTGGGTAGAATGAATTGAGAAGATTTGTTTTATTGTAATTTTTTCCACTTCACATTATTGGACGACACTGAGAAGAACAGCAGGAAAATCCAATATTAAAAGATATTAAACATACTGAATAATTTCCTTATGTTTCCTCACGGTTGTGACTACTAGTCATCAATCTAGAAAATAGCCTACATTTGAATTTCTATGAAGTTACTACATGTGATTCTGTGAAAGGACATTAAAAATGTGAATCAAGTAACTGTAGGCTATACTTTGTGTTTCTTCATCGGTCAGTTCTTAAAGTAATGTTCTGGGTTCTATGAAAGTAATGTTCTGGGTTCTTTGGTGTTCCCATTTCCACCACAAAAGCAAAACTATGCATTGGTAAATCTTAATTAAGTCATCCTAAGTCATAATTATCACAACAAAAATACGAAATTGTGACACAAATTTGAAATTATGGCGTATTATTCAGAACTATGGAATATAAAGTCAATTATTACTAATGTCGAAATAAACAAAAAGTAGAAATTATGACATTAAGACAATTAGGAGATCAAATAACGAGATATTTCTATGTCATAATTACCTTTTAAGTCATAATTTTGAGTTTTTGTTTTATAGTTATGCTGTAGTATGTCATAATTACGATTTACCAAAGAATATTTTTCTTATGTGGCAGAAATAGCAGACTTCCATAGGTTTTAGTTGAAGGTTACTCAAAAAAACAAACCAACAACAACAACAAACAAACAACAACAACAAAAAACATTAACAATCAGAAACGTTAATTGTTTTACTCACCATGTTGTTCTTATATAAAACCATCGATCACCGTTGTTTTTTCCTGAACACAAAATAAAACTTAAAAAGATGTCCCTCGCACTTATGGCACTGAACACAAAACGTTTTATAGAAAATATGCAAAAGTCGTATTTAGACCATGTTTTAGACAATAGTTTAGTTCCCTGAGGTGATTATATCTAGGTTGTCGGTTGACAGTCAGAAACAAATGACAGTTAACAGATTTGAACCTGATAGAACTCGAATTGGCGCGAATTTGTACGCAAATGGGGAGGCTAGCACACTCGTTTAGTTTAATGATGTACTTGCGCCACCTGTAGGATCTTTTGGCTCAACAGTCAAAATTAGGCCTACTCATAGACTGTAAAAGGTAAATCTAAAAAACTAGAAGAATACGCGGTTATAATTGTTTGAACTTTAGATGTTTGCATTTCCAGGCCTACCAAATATTTTTAAATGATTAATGTAAACATATTATATCTTTAATTACAAATTATTCATATGAATGTGATTCTGTCATCATTTGATCTAATAGGCTATCTAATAAATGATTACCTGTGCCACAAATTTGTTTCAGATGTAACTTGGATGTTTCATTAACTAAATAACAGTTTTTCTGTATGAAATTGAATCCATTTCCATAAAACTCTGCAAAGATATTCATGACAATATGTATGATATGGATTCTGATTACAGTATTATAATACGCTGTTAAATATGTGTTAAATGTGTAGACTAGAGTATAGACACAATCATTTCGTGGTTTCTCAGTTTAGTTTTATTGTAAAGCTTTTTATTTATTTATTTATTTATTATTGATAACAATAACTGGTACAAACATGAAAAACGTCAATATACAATAAAGCATATACAGACAAAACCATACCAAACACAAAAAACAAAAACAAGAAAACAACAACAACAACAACAACAACAACAACAACAACAACAAAAAGATACATACATACACATAGTAAAAAGAGCAATATTGATCATAATATTGAGATACAAGTTTTCTGTTCTTCTTGTTTGTGTGATTTAAGAAGCATATTAAGTTCCAAAATAAAATGATTAAAATATAGGGAAGACATATTAAATTTCTGTTTGTGTATAAAAAGCTTAGCATATAAGATTATAAAGTTTACGACAAACTCTAGGGTGCCATCTTGTGGAAAACAAGAGTAACAGATAATATCTTTCTGGGTGAAAGTTTGAGTTATATTTCGAGAATGGAGAAAATTAATACCTAAATCATCCCAAATTTTTTTGGTAACTGGACAATTAAAAAATAAATAAGGAATGGTTTCAGTGCTCTGTTTACAAAAGTACAGCATGTATCAATGTCTAGAAATTTGGCAACAAAACAATTTGTAGGGTAAATGTTGTGTAAAAGTTTAAAGTGGACCTCTTTAGCCTTATTAGAGATACAATATTTGTGAGGAATCAAACATGTTTTTTTTTCCAACTAACATCACTTATTATTAAGGAATTTATTTTATTGTAAAGTGAAGTCATCCTGTACCAAACAGACACGGCGGAGGCCGTGGCCATGACGTCACCGTGTGACGCAATCACGCACGAGCGTGCTCCTGTCAGCTGATCAGTGAGCCGCTGCGGAATCAACTCGCGTCGCTGCGATATTTTCATAAAATAAACGACATAAAGAACATGAGACGATAAAGTCCTACTCCGGTGAGTAAAACACACACCGACATTCAATCTGTCACTCAACCGGACACTGATAGTGACGCGCGGTCCTATAATAATGATGATAAACACACTGATGAACGGGCCAGAGGTCAATATAAACACGACATGTCTACACAAACATACACACTGACATCATTTACTCTACATTCATATGCACAATGAACACACAATGAAGAGAACATCATCCATATGTATGTCCACAAACACTACACAATTATACCATACACACATAGCTAGCTAAACCTATTCATGTATTTTATACTAATACATCTTAATTCAAACTGTGCACAGTATATACATGAACAGCATAAACATGTATGGCGTTTATTTGAAGCTCAAAACGTTGTCAGGTGATTTTCAGTTCGAATAAATGAATAATATAACGTTACGCAGCTGATGGTCAGTGTGCTGACATATATGAAAATTAGGTTTCATTTTAAACTCTTTATCAAATTATTACTTGTCAGATTTCAGTGCCACTAACTAGAACAACAATATCCAACAGTAATGATTGTTTTGAAACATGTTTCCTTACCAGCCAATGATTGGCCACACACACATATTTATGTTTACAAACTTTTATGTACATATCAGCCCATGATATTAATGTCACTTATCAGACATTTTTTTTTCTGGGACATGGTCATATTTTATGTTTTTATAATGGATTTAAACTCTTAGCAGCAGTTTGTTTAGTTTATTATTATGGTTATCACCATTATAAGGGTTTTATTGTGTAAGACAGGTCATGTTTAAAAGCATTGCATTATTCTAGCATGCATGGCATGTGAAATATTACTCAAATTTCACTAAAAGTGTTTATTAGACAGAATTAAGAAGAGACACACTGCTGCTAAATCCATATAACCTTAAAATCAGCTGTTTGTCTGATATCTCAGTACATTAGTCTAGTGATGTTCTGCTGTGTTGTTGACTTTCAGAAAGATCAGAAAGCTTGTGAATTCATTGGTTGTGTTGTGCCGTTCATTGATTACTTTGAGAGGGTTTGGTTTGATTCGTCTGCTGTTGTGAGTGTATCAGACGGACCAAGAGCGACGGCAGCGTCAGGAAAACACATTATTCTTTCTAAATCGACAGAGGAATAGTTTCAGAATGAAGTTGGTTCATGTAGTGAAAATTAAACACGTGTTTCGCCGGTTCAGGTTTAATTTGAGGAGACGCAAGCATGTCAGGTAAAGCGAGTCAGTTTTATTTGTGTGTGTGTGTGTGTGTGTGTGTGTGTGTTTTAATTCATTAATGTTTAGAACATTTTTAATGATCTGCATTATATATATTTCAATATTGGACAGAAGTCAAGAAGTTAATCTGTGCACATTGAACAATGCTATAATTTAACTTTGTAATGTTTTATAAAGCAGTTTCTTGTCTTTTAAATATTGCTTAAACAAATGTTGGGTTACGGTTATGTATATCTGAGTAAATCTGGTTTCATTTCCATTGGTGAAAGGCTGAAAGCAGAAACTAGCAACCATGGTGAATGGTAAAAGCTTGTTTTGTCGTGTTTTATTGGACTAGCACTTAGTTAAGTGTTCGATAGTACTGCATAACGTTACATAACAAGCACACTGTGTCTGGATTCTGCTTCGATTTTATTCTGGTGTGATTTTAATTACCAGTTCAATCTACAATTGTGCTCCAATTTAATATCACATTGAGGTCAGATGTCTGTTGAACCCATCATCATTCATGTGAACTTTGCAAATGTTTAAGTGATGATGGATATTGATTTTAATGTCAGTTTGAGGTTAATCTGGGATGTTTGTCAATTATGAGTGAATCCCTGTGAAACTCTAATGATTTGTTCGTTTGCTCTAGTTAGAAACATGCTTTCTGTCCTTATATGTCTTTTACTCTATAGTATTTCTATATTGACGTTATGTTCATGCTGTGGAGGAATAGTATATGGATAGTATGCTAGTGTGCTTCTCCAGTCCAAACGTTTCCATTGAGTGTCATAAATAAGTTATTGTATCATAAATGTCAGGAACCCACTTGGAACAAAACATTTTTTTCATTGGTTTAAAAAAAAAGTTTTTTGTTACATGCTCAAATTCTGTGTACTACAAGATTTTTCTGAAAGAGTTCACTAAGGCTGCATTGACTTGATCAAAAATAACACTTATAAACCATGTATAAAACAATTATAAATCACATGATCCTTCAGAAATCATTCTATGATGATTGATTTGATGCTCAAGAAACATTTATGGTTATTATCAGTGTTGAGAACAGTTGTTGAGCTGCTTCAGATTTATGTGGAAAACGTGATACATTTCATTTTTCAGGATTCTTTGATAAATATAACCCCCCAAAAAACTAAAATATAATTACATTAAGAATAAAACTTCATAAATAAAAATTATTGCCTGCAAAACAGCATTTTACAAAGACAGCTTTCAGTTTGATATTTGATAGAAAATCTACTTGGCTATTTCTTTTTAAATGTCCTTAATTAAATGTCTGAATAAAACTGTTGCCTGCTATTATATATTGAAAAGTAATTTTTGTAAGAATTTTATTGACCAAAGCCTATTCTTGGTTATCCTGTTTTAAATTCTAACTTTTATTTACTAGAAGATTTTATGTAATTGATATATATATTTAAAATGTTGTAATTGTAAAAAATGTTGTTAAAGGGTTAAATGATGTTGTTTATTTTTTTGTTAAAGTAATTATATTGTAGTATGTATTATAAAACAATTTGATTTTATATATTAAAAAATTATTTTGATCATTTTAATTTTTACTCCTCTCAGTTAGACCAGGCCTTTTTGATTTTCACCTGGGCTTCGATCTCTAGTAGTTCCTCTTTTTTTTTGTTTTTCGATATTAAATAGTTTGTCGAGACAAACTTTAAGTTGGCTTGTAAAAGTTTGGACCAGAAAGTTTGAAGAAGTTTAAAGTGGTTTGAAGTTTAAAAGTTTGAAGTTTGAAAAAAGAAAGATTAGTTAGAAATAATTAAAGAACGATTAGTTAGAAAGAAAGAAAGAAAGAAAGAAAGAAAGAAAGAAAGAAGATTTATTGCCTGTGTCTGATCACTGTTTTCTTTGCAGCATCGCAGAGAACATGTCAGGAAACAGTCTGGTATTACCCATAGTTCTGTGGGGCCGCAATGCTCCCACCCACTGTATCTCCAGCCTGCTGGTGATGGACGATCTGGCCACCATCATCACCGGCTGCCATGACGGACAGATCTGCATCTGGGACATGACCTCAGAGCTGGAGGTGAGAGGTCACCGCGAGGTCACTTGTACATGTCTTTTTTTTCCATTGATGAGATTGTTCAAACAAAAAGATACATTCTGTCAATGATTACTCGCTGCTATTTTTTTAAACAAAAAAAGTAAAATTGATTACATATTTTCGAAATAGACAGCATCTATTAACATTTTGTCCGAACATTAAGTAAGGGACATTTTGTCTATTCAGAAAATATAAGAGCCGTGCATCTTTACTAAACGCTGAGTGTTATCTGATGAGATTGTGTGTGTTTAGATCAATCCCCGTGCTCTGCTGTTTGGACACACAGCCTCTGTCACTTGTCTGTCCAAGGCCAGCGCTGGAAGCGACAAACAATACCTCGTCAGCGCCTCCGAGAATGGGTGAGAGAGTGTGTGTGAGAGAGAGAGAGAGAGAGAGAGAGAGAGAGTGTGTGTTTGTCATGTGCACTTTAAGTACTGAAAGGGTGACTTTTCGCAGGTTATATGTCATAAAAGCATTTTTTTGTCTCATTAGGTTCTTAAAAAATGACAGTGTGAACGCTTTGGCATACCAGTATAATATTTCCTCATAAACGAACCAGCAGAACCGAACCACTCATGTGAACACATTCTTAGATAACGTGTTAGTCCATGAGATGTGTTTTTCTGCACATTAATTGTTAGATGTGTATCATTTGTCACAGGGAAATGTGTTTATGGGACGTCAGTGATGGACGCTGCATTGAGTTCACCAAACTGGCCTGTGCTCACACTGGTATACAGGTAACACACACACTTACACATGCATGTGCGCACAGACACACACTCACTCTCTCAGAAACACATTTTTCTGTTTAAAATATCTTTTTCATAAGCACAAATATTATTAAAAACAAATATTATTAATAATTATTAAACATGTTATTAAAAACATTGTATTGTTTCAACCTTTGATCACATAAATAAATAACATTTTACAATATGTTCACATAGAAAACAGCTGTTTTAAATTAAATACATTTTTGATGAAATAAATGCAGCTTTGGTGAGCAGAAGAAACTTTTGATCGACAGTGCATTTAAAATAATACCGACTAACTAACGCAAAAAAATAAAACATTTATTTATGAAACATTCTTCATGAAACTCTTTCTCTCCTTTCTGCAGTTTTATCAGTTCACCATCGGCACACAGAGGGAGGGACGTCTCCTGTGCCACGGACATTACCCAGAAATCCTGGTGGTGGACGCCACCAGTCTAGAGGTCCTTTACTCGCTCGTGTCCAAGATTTCTCCCGACTGGATCAGTTCCATGAGCATTATCCGCTCGCACCGCACGCAAGGTACCGCAAGGCTGCCCTTCCCATGATGTATTTCAGGGGAATGAATGGGAGCAAAAATCATCCTTCATTCAACTTATTATCAATGAAATATCTGTGTCCGTGACATACAGTTGACTATAGCAAACAATATTTTTAGTTTGTTTTGTAAAAGGAGAAGCATCTACAGGTAATGTGCTTTGAATGGATATTAAACGTTTTTGCAATTTAATCAAGTTGACATTGACAAGAAAATCATGATCTCTCTGAGAGAGAGAGAGTGTGTGTGAGAGAGAGAGAGAGAGAGATAGTGTGTGAGAGAGAGAGAGTGAGAGACTGTGTTTGTGTATGTGTGTGACAGAGAGAGAGAGAGAGAGAGAGAGTGTATGTGTGAGTGTGTGTGTGTGTGAGAGAGAGTGTACAGGTTTGTCTGTACATGTGAGGGCCAAATGTCCTCACTTACATAGTCAAAAATAATGACAACCGACTAGTGAGGACATTTGACTTGTTCTTACTAGTTAAAAAGCCTCATAAATCAACCAAAACATATTTTTATTTAAATCTAGTGTTTTGCACTTGTTTCTGAGATGGAGGGGTTGGGCTGAAATCAGCGAAAGTGTATGGAATGCCCCTACCAATATAGTGAAACAAACATGTGTGTTTGTGTGTGTGTTTCAGAGGACACAGTGGTGGCCGTGTCTGTCACTGGTATCCTCAAGGTGTGGATCATCACCGCTGACGTCAGCAGAATGCAGGTGAACAGTTCAACTCACCATACATGTCAATAAACACAACAATCCTGAGCTTTACCAGACAGTAACACAGTGTTGGGAGTAGGGTTGGGGAAAAAAAGAAGATTTTTATCTATCCATCTCCCAAAAGCCAGCACAGGTGTTCCTCCACTGTTTGCCTCTGTCACACCGAATGCTGGGAGACTTTACGTGTGTTTTATCTAAAACTTAAAGTAAGCGGATCCAAGGAGTGCCACTTTTCTGACCTTTCAGCATCAATTCTTCATCTTGCACCAAAATCCTGCCTATTCATTGAATACATTTGAGATATAGAGTTGGTTTCTGTTTGTTTTTGGGTTCTATGCAAATAAAATTCTTTTTATTAATTAACCACTTGTAAACTAATGTACACTGTTCTTTGTATTAGGATTTTTATTAAATCTGTACACACAACAGCACATAACACACAACAGCACACAACAACACTTAACAACACATTCATTGAGTCAAATCGAATCGAATTGGCGTGTCTGAATCCATACACAGCCCTAATCCTGTGTATATGGGCAGAATTCATGTTTCATACCCCAAGGAAATGCAGTGTGTCCAGCTGTAAAAGATGTGTGTGTGTTCAGCAGGATCTGGACCCCGTGTTTGAGGAGGAGTCGAAGCCGATCTACTGTCAGGGCTGCCAGAGCATCTCCTTCTGCACCTTCACTCAGCTCTCGCTGCTGGTGGTGTGCTCCAAGTACTGGAGGGTAAGTCAAACCAGCTTCATTTATACAGCGCTTTTAACTATACAGATGTTTCACACTTTACTGTGACAACAGGGGCCGTTTCACAAAGACAGACTTCGACTACGGCTTAGATAAAGCAGATAGTCAGACTTCAGATAAAATCAGACCTGAAGTCTGATATGTGTGTGTTGGAGGAGTATAACAGTTACAAGGACATTTTACTGGGGAAATTGACCCTTCGCTAAGCCATGCCCAAAAACTGCCACTGGCCAATCGTGTCTTAGCAACCGTAACTATGCGCGGGAGGTCTGTCAAGCTTTCGAACGAGGGAACATGCT
>JAOTRC010000006.1:23914229-23926674 GCA_027497675.1 Cyprinella lutrensis | reverse complement strand
ATCACTAGTTTATTGATGGTTAACAGTAGCACTAGTTTAGTGATGGTTAACCGTATCACCACTTTAGTGATGGTTAACTGAAGCACTAGTTAATTGATGGTTAACAGTAGCACTAGTTTAGTGATGGTTAACAATAGAACTAGTTTAGTGAAGATTAACCATATCACCAGTTTATTGATTGTTAAAAGTAGCACTAGTTTAGTGATGTTAACAATAGCACTAGTTTAGTGATGTCGTTGACAACAGGACTAGTTTAGTGATGGTTAACTACTGATGCTCTAGTTTAGTGATGTTAACTGCAGCACTAGTGTAAGGATAGTTAACCGTAGCACTAGTTTAGTGATGGTTAACTGAAGCACTATTTTCGTAACTGTTAACAATAGCACTAGTTTAGTGTCTGTTAACAAAAGCACTAGTCTAGTGATGCTTAACAATAGCACTAGTTTAGTGATGGTTAACTACTGATGCTCTAGTTTACTGATGTTAACTGAAGCACTAGTGTAATGATGGTTAACCGTAGCACTAGTTTAGTGATGATTAACAGTAGCACTAGTTTAGTGATGATTTACTGAAGCACTAGTTTAGTAACTGTTAACAATAGCACTAGTTTAGTGACCGTTAACAAAAGCACTAGTCTAGTGATGGTTAACAATACCACTAGTTTAGTGATGGTTAACCATAGCACTGGTTTGTTGACGATTAACAGTAGCACTAGTTTAGTCATGGTTGACAGTAGCACTAGTTTAGTGATGATTAACCATAGCACTAGTTTAGTGATTGTTTACCGTATCACTAATTTAGTGATGGTGAACTGTAGCACTGGTTTGTTAATGGTAAGCAGTAGCACTAGTTTAGTGATGGTTGACAATAGCACTAGTTTAGTGATGGTTAACCGTAGCGCTGGTTTGTTTATGGTAAACAGTAGCACTAGTTTAGTAATGGTTGACAATAGCACTAGTTTAGTGATGGTTAACCGTAGCACTGGTTTGTTGATGGTAAACAGTAGCACTAGTTTAGTGATGGTTGACAATAGCACTTCTTTAGTGATGATTAACAGTAGCACTAGTTTAGTGATCGTTGACAACAGCACTAATTTAGGGATGGTTAATTGATGCACTAGTTTAGTGATATTAACTGAAGCTCTAGTGTAATGATGGTTATTTGTAGCACTAGTTTAGGGATGTTTAACAGTAACAAGTGATAGTTAACTGAAGCACTAGTTAAGTGACTGTTAACAATAGCTCTAGTTTAGTGACTGTTAACAAAAGCACTAGTTTAGTGATGTTAATAAATGCACTAGTTTAGTGATGGTTAACAATAGCATTAGCTAGCCTTTGCTGTATTTGAAAAGTGTTTCGGATCAGTCACTTGTGAGGTTCAGTTGTGACTAGAGCTGCTTTAGATTGTTCCTCATTAAGTGTTTACACACAAAACAGACACTGCAACTGTTGAGAGGATTGTCTTATCTACTAATCCAAAGGTTTCAGCTTCTTTAAGTCCCTGTTAGTGGCTGCTAACAATCCTGGATTTGTCTTGATGCTTTGAGAGAAATCTATTAGCATTTTCACTTGCAGAAGGAGATTTTGATGTTCAAATTTCCATAAAAACAAACTAGGCTGAAGCTCTCCAGTAACCACAAAGGTTACTGTAATTTTAGTTATTTGCAAAGTTACTTACAACCCGTAACTAAATTAAATGATATGAGATTATACACAGGCGAAACTATCCATTAGTCGAAATCACTGTGGCCTTTTGTATTGGGATTACAGTAATCTCTTCACATTTTAACATTATGCATTACTGCTCAGACATTGTGGGTTTATGTATTGTTATTGATGGTGTAGAAATCATCATGTCACAATACATATATATATATATTGGCAAAAAAAAGGCAAACTACATCCACGAATTTTATTATAAAAAATAAAAAAAAAGCTGACAGAAAAAAAGCAACATAATAAGTTATTAATATTTGTCGGTTCTCTCTTGCATGTGTTCGTAATTTCTTTGTATGATTGCCGGCACAATTTATAATGTTTCATTTATCACAAATAAAACAATCGACTCCAGGCACAACTGTAGCCTACTAAAAAATCTTTTAATAATATTTAAATAAATGGTGAAGTTCTCCATTTTCCTTGTCCGGACATCACTTTTGGCCCTATATAATAACAATATGACTTCATATAATAAAAATGCAATGCATTTTATACAGATGTCTAACAGGCAGAATGGTTTTGTTATGAGGATATTGCAGATGTGTGTGTGTGCGTGTGCGTGTGTGATCAGGATAATCCGTGTAACCCTTTAGTGACCGTGGAGGCTCCAGCTCCTCCATCTGCTGCAGTGACTTGTTTATTTCTAGCATTTCTCTGAACAGGATCGAGTCTCCTTTAAATATCTCCGGTGTTTTCTGCATGAGACGGATGTGAGCGCAGATGTTTACAGCTAAACGCCCATATTCGACGTTTATCTGCACATGGCAGCGGCCGGTGCTGATGAGAGACTCCGCGAATCCCGGATCTTCATTATCATCCTCATCAGCATCTGAAACGATGCAGCTCACTTCCATCATGTTCCTTCTCCGTGTGTGAATCGCAGTGTTTTCTGGGCTGAGATGGTTCGGGTCGTCAGTGTTCTGGGTCTGGTGATGTTCAGCGTCGCTTTGCTCATTTTGTCATTGATCAGTTACGTGTCCATCAAGAAAGACTTCATCTTCACCGGCCCAAAATACGCCAACGGCGGGGGTCCGCGGATGTACATGTTTCACGCGGGGTTTCGGTGAGTGAACACGTGATTTTCACATACATTCATTTAAAATCTCATAACGGGGTTGTTTATTTCTAAAAAAATCAAAAGGGCAGCTTTTCTAATGCGCATGCGGTTGAATAAGCTTGTGTTTTGATCACATCTTTTGGAAAGGCCTCTTGTCCTTCTGTCATGATGCTCAGTGCGCATGCGCAGTTCAGTCCTGGATCATGAAGATGGACTAACCTACATTCTCATATTTCACAGAGTAATGATTTCTGAACTATCAG
The DNA here is from genome assembly GCA_027497675.1 of Cyprinella lutrensis. Classification (NCBI taxonomy): domain Eukaryota; kingdom Metazoa; phylum Chordata; class Actinopteri; order Cypriniformes; family Leuciscidae; genus Cyprinella; species Cyprinella lutrensis. The sequence continues at coordinate 23,923,636 of JAOTRC010000006.1, read as the reverse complement.
CTGCGTTCATATTCTATATACGTCATCCATTCTATTCTAACGCATATTCTTTATTGGCATCTATGGTTTCATAATACGTCTTATGTATAAAAAAAGGTTCTATGTAGAACTTTAGGGTTCTTGGTTAAATTTTAAACAACCGTTTAAGACAAAAAGGTTCTAAATAAGGAGAAATGTCTTAAATTATTGCATAATACTTTTATATTTAATGGGTTATTATTTTTCTAGCGATAAAGTACGTTTCTGAGCTGTTTAATTCATAACTTTTAATTAAATAAAAATAAAATAAACTAAATTGTTAAAATGATCCATGATGGAACTCCTAAGATATTCAGAACCTTTATTTTTAAGAGTGCTACACATTTAAAAAGGTTCTTTATTGGCACTGATGGTTCTATGAAGAACCTTTAACATCCACAGAACCTTTTAGGTTCTTTATAATTGAAAATGTTTCTTTAGAATATTAAAATGTTCTTCATATCAAGAAAAGGATTCTTTTAAGAAAGTTTTTTGGTGAATGTTGAGTTATAAACTACTTTACATTTGATTAATGCATCATTTCTTAGTCTAACTTACTGACCATCAAGAATATGTTTTTTAAAAAATACTGGCTTGCATCCCAATTATGTGCAATATTCTCACTTCTTAGCCTTTTGGCTGAAATCAAATATGTGCACAGAAGTGCATGCCTTTTGATGAGTGTTATGTGAATAACTTTGTTGTACATAAACACTCACTGTTAAAGTGCAACCAAAGTCCACTTTTAATGTTGTGTTTGATTGAAACTGAAGGATCGAGGCCCTGCGCGCTGTCCTTGGTCCTGATTTACTCCTCTGGCAGTTTCATTTCCAGTCAGTAATCAGACGCTTTTGCTACAGTCAAGGTTACATAGCAGGAGTTATTTTGATCCGGCACTCTTGTATGACCATATGTTATTCATCAGCGGCTCGTCATTTGAACTTCCGCCAGGGAAGAGAGAAAAGGCCAAAACTAGCAGAAGTGCCTTCAAATGTGTTTTAAATTACAGTTCAGATCAGATAATAGTGTACGAGAGGCTTGATTTGAATTACTTTACAAGTTTGATTTTAATAATATCAGTGTGTATGTAATTCCACACATGCTAACAGGTTTACAGCAAATGTCTGATCTGCTCTTGTTCAAATCTTGATTGTGTTTTTGTCTCTGCTAGAACAGGTTTTCCTGCTTGAATGTTGATTATTTTCATCATATTCTCCATTGTTGCGGCTCCTCTATTCCCAGTCTGTCAGTAACATTCTGTTTACTTCCTGTCTCTATGAAGGCCCTCCTCCTGAAAGCACCCTGTACTCTGATTGGTCGGCTGAATCAATGTGCTATGATTGGTCGAGTTTGTTCAGGAAATGTCCCTCCCGTTACCATAACAACCAGTTTAACACACTACTAACTAACTCAACCAAGCCCCGCCCCTTTATTCCGCATTTGAAATATTATAATGAGGAATATTTTGACTACCATGGAGGCATTTCAGGAGTTCAGAAACACAGATACTGATATAGAGGTGAACTCCCGCCGACTTAATTACATCTAATAGCAATATTTAATATTTATATAGACTAAAATGCCAAAAGCACATAACAAAATGCCTAAAAAAATTGCTAACTTATAAAAATAAAACATGTTAACAACATGCTTACTGGTAGAAACATGCTAGAATATGCTACATAATGCTAACAACATTAGCAATGTGTTAAATCATGCTAATAATTTACTAAATGCTAAAACATGCTAGAAAAATGCAAACAATTCAGCAATAATGCAAGCAACGTGTTAATAACGTTTGAAACATGCTAACAATGCACTAAATAATGCTAAGAACGTATTAACAATGTTAAATGATGCTAGAAACTTGCTAGCAAATGTTATGTTATGAAAATGCTAACTCATGTTTGAATCATGCTAATAATGAACTAATTAATGCTAGCAAACATGTAAACAATGTTAAATTGTGCTAGAAACATGCTAACTCGTACTAGCAAATGTTTATGCACACTATGAAAATGCTAAATAATGTTTGAATCATGCTAAAAATTAACTAATTAATGCTAGCAGAATGCTAACATGTAAACAATGTTAAATTATGCTAGAAGCATGCTAAATCATGCCAGCAAATGTTAGTGCATGTTATGAAAATGCTAAATCATGTCTGAAACATGCTAACAATATACTACTAATAATATGATATAACATGCTAGCAAATGTGATAAATAATGATAGAAACATGCTAAATCATGCATCAATCCAAAATTCTAGCATTTAAAACTAGTAAACTAAAACCAAAAACCATTCAAAATTAAAACCCAAAAACATAAAGCTGTTAAAACTACTTCAAACATTCTGGCTAGGCTTTCTGAAGTCTTTGTCTACAAAATTTAAAGGATCTTTATAAAATATTCTTTATAAAATATATATTTTTTAAGAAACAATGCTTCTTTTAAGAACTGATCACTAAAGGATCTTTGAGGAACCAAATATGGTTCTTTTATGGGATCGCTAAAAATAAGTGTGTATGAATTGACTGAGTTTTACTGGGAGTGACTTGAGTCGTCCTGTAAACCAACACTGTAACGCTCCGACCTCTGAGGCCGTAACCCAGGCTCAGATAATGAAACGGAACAAGCTTTAACAAACGAGAGTGAGAAAACGAGCAGGCGTGGAGTCTAAAAGAGGCTGTTTAATTAGAGCGGGCATCGACTGCCCCGGGCGGGACGTGACTGACAGGACTCTGGATGGGTTCGATTGATTGGGACCACTTTCAGCATCTGCCATCAGCGGGACATTGGGATCTGCTGGAACAGAAACTGTGTTTTCATTTCCTCTGTCTGTCCATCTTCTCGTCAGGTCCCAACTGGCAATGAAGTTCCTGGATCCTGCGTTCACGTCCCTGAATAATGCGCTTAACGAGAACATACAGGAGTCCAGCAACTGGAGGTTTAACAAGAGCGCTTATTTAGAGCAAAGGTGAAAGGTCAAACACACACACACACACACACACACACACACACATAATAATGTAGGTTAGGTAGATGCAAATGTTAACAACACACTATCGGCAGAAGTTTCTCTGCTCACCAAGGCTGCATTTCTGTTTAAAAATACAGTAAAATCAGCAAAATTGTGAAATATTAACACGTTTTTTTTTTTGTGTGTGTGAATATATAGTAAAGTGTAATTTATTCCTGTGAATTTTCAGCATCATTACTCCAGTCTTCAGTGTCACATGATCCTTCTAATATGATAGTCTATTAGTCTATTTCCTTAGTTAGAATGATTATTAAAACTTTATGGTTGTAGTTAACATTCTTAATGTATTATCTTTTGACAAACATTTAACAAAATTGTTTTTTTTAATGTTTATAAAACATCAACTCACTTTTATGTAATATTTATTATTATTATAAGAATATATGTTACTTTTATATATTTAGTTTATTTGTGTATAATTCATATTTTCAATCTACTTTAAAACAGTAGTTTTATTAAAACTTTATGGTTATAGTTATTGTTCTTGATGTTTGTTCATTTTATAGCAATTAGTTTTAAAATATGGTTAATAAAGTTTAATATTAATACTATTATTAATGAATGTAAATAATAAAAACCCATTAACTCACATGACGAGTATGTAATATTTAATATAAAAATAGGCCTAGTAGTATTTTTATTAGTAATATTGTAAATATTATAAACGAAATGTTATTGTTGTCGTTCTTGATAGATGTTTATTTTTATTCTGAGTTTAGTTTTTTAATGTTTAATATTATTCATATTTTTCTTTAATTAAAATACATTATTTATAAAAAATTGAAACACTATAAAAATTGTTTTTAAAATATTCGAATTTAAAAAAAACATCAACTCTCACATTCATTCTTTTTATGTTTAATAGTAATATTTTTGAAAGTATTTTTTAAAAATTATTTAAAAAAATAAGACTATTTAAAAAAAATATTTTTTTAAAAAACATGTTTAAATGTTATGTTACGGTTATCATTCTTGTTATTTATTTATTTATTCTAAGAGTTTAGTTTTTAATGTTTAATATTATTAATATTTTACACCAAAAAAACTCTCACATGTGTGTAATATGTAATATAAAAAACATGAATATTTTGAAAATTCATATTATTGAAATGTTAGTTATCGTTCTTGTTATTTATTTATTCCAAGAGTTTTTTTTTATGTTTAATATTATTAATATCAATTAATGTTTCTTATACAATGTTAACTCTCACATGTTTATGTAACATTAAATTTTAAGTAGTTATTTAAACATTATGGTTATGAATATTCTAGTTTTGAACGGGCCTAAAATCTCTCCTAAAACAGCTGCTAATCCATTTGCTAGTGTTGCGTCTTTCTGATTGTGTTCACACTTCACTCTGATGTTGTTGCGTGTGTTTTTCAGTAAAGAGATCGGTCAGTACATTGACGTCCCGCACAACTTCACCCTGACCAAGAGCAGTGTTCGTGTGGGTCAGTTAATGCACTACGACTACTCCAGTCACAAATACGTGTTCTCCATCGGCGAGAACCTCAAGTCTTTGCTTCCGGACTCGTCCCCGGTCCTCAACAAGCGCTACAACACCTGCGCTGTGGTGGGAAACAGTGGGATCCTCACCGGAAGCCGCTGCGGCCCCGAAATCGACAAGTATGACTTTGTTTTCCGCTGCAACTTCGCACCCACCGAGGTCTTCCGTCGAGACGTGGGCCGTCGGACCAACCTCACCACCTTCAACCCCAGTATTCTGGAGAAATACTACAACAACCTGTTGACCATCCAGGACAGGAACAATTTCTTCTTGAGTCTGAAGAAACTGGACGGCGCGATCCTGTGGATCCCAGCCTTTTTCTTCCATACGTCTGCCACTGTCACACGCACACTCGTAGATTTCTTCGTAGAGCACAAGGGGCAGCTGAAAGTCCAGCTAGCCTGGCCAGGAAACATTATGCAGTATGTCAACAGGTAAGAGCTTTTGTATGTCTGTCTGAACCTGTTTAAGCTTCTTTTGAGAATCACACTTCTGAAAATACCATGGTATAAAAAAAAATAATTGTGACTTTTTTTTCACAATTCCAAAAACTTTTTCTGAGAAAAGTAAGAATTGAAAGATATAAACTCAAAATGATGAGATTAAACTCAGAATTCAGAGAAAACAGTCAGAATTGTGAGATAAAAACCCAGAATTGTAAGGAAAAAAAGTAAGAATTGTGAAGTAAAAAGTTCAATTGCCTTTTTTATTGTTAATTCAATGATGGAAGCAAAAAAAACAAAAAAAAAAAACCCCTCAGAATTCTGGGAAAAATCAAAATTTCAAGATGTAAACTCAGAATTCCAAAATGAAAGTAAGAATTGTGAGAAGGAAACTCAGAATTCCAGGAAAAATGTCAGAAATTCAAGATGTAAACTCAGAATTTTGAGAAAATAGTCAGGAAAAAAAATAGAATTGCGTAAGAAGAATTCAGAGAAATAGGTCAAAATTGTGAAATGTAAATTCAAAATTTTGAGAAAAAAAGTCAGAATTGCAAGATGTAAACTCAAAATTTGGAGAAAAAAATTCAAAATTGCGAGATGTAAACTCAAAATTCGGAGAAAAAAAGTCAAAATTGCAAGATGTAAACTCAAAATTCAGAGAAAAGTGTCCAAATTACAAGATGCAAACTCAAAATTCTGAGAAAAAAGTCCAAATTACGAGATCTAACCTCAAAGTTCCAAGGATAAAGTCAGAATTGTAAGATGTAAACTCAAAATTTGGAGAAAAAAAGTCAAAATTGCAAGATGTAAACTCAAAATTCTGAGAAAAGTCCAAATTGCAAGATGTAAACTCAAAGTTCTGAGAAAAAAGTAAAAATTGCAAAAACAAACAAAAAATTCTGAGAAAAAAGTAAAAATTGCGAGATGTAAACAGAAAGTTCTGAGAAAAAAGTAAAAATTACAAAAAAACCCCCCCGATTAATTCCGAGAAAAAAGAAATAATTGCGAAATGTAAACAAAGTTCTGAGAAAAATTTTTTTTTTTGCCAAAATTAGCAAAAAATTAATAGTAAACTGTATCTTTGGGACATGGTACCAAGCAGATGATGAGATCATGTAAACAGACAAAGAGAGCGAGTGAGAGTTGCTCGGTTTAATCCTTCGTCCACAGTACTGAGCTGTTGACCTGTAATCTTCTGCAATCCCAGTAAAGCAATCGGATGAAACCCTGGAAGAAGATCACAAGCGAAACACGAGTCTAATGGATACTCGGTTTAACAGTCAGTAACCAAAAAGGATATCATTAGGGCTGTCACTTTACGTTCGAAAATCGATTGCACAATCGTTCTCCATCCTCTCTGAAGGAGTGTGGTTCCAGAGCCCCAGCTATGCGTAGAGGTGATCCCGACTATCTCAAGTCAGAAACTCTCAACCTCACGCACAATCTCAGGCTCCTTCCCCGCCAGCGAGGTGACGTTCCACGTCCCTAGAGCTAGTTTCTGTGTCCAGGGATCGGGTTGTCGGGGCCCCACCTTCGACTGCCGCCCAATCCTCTCAGCACCGGCCCCTTACAGTTCCTTCTATAGGTGGTGAGCCCACGGGAATGCGGCCCCACGTCGCTCCTTCGGGCTGAGCCCAGGCCGGACCCCGTGGGAGGAGGCCCGGCCACCAGGTGCTCACATAAGAGCCCCAACCCCGAGCCTGGCTCCAGGGTGGAGCCCCAGCTGCGCCATAACGGGTGACGTCATAGTCCTCGATTTAGTTTTACGCATTGGGGTTTTTTAACCGCTCTTAGTCTGACCAGTCGCCTAGGACCTGTTTGCCTTGAGAGACCCAGGGTCGTTCGGGTACTCAAACCTCTCCACCACGTTAAGGTGGCAGTTCAAGGAGAGGATAGAAAATAATACAAACTTTATTTTTTATAATTTCTGAAACTTTTAAAAATGCTAAAATACGTAAACAAACAAACAAACAAATAAGTACATACACTACAGTTCATAGGTTTGCGGTCAGTAAGATTATTTTTATATAATTAATACTTTTATTCAGCAAGGATGCATTAAATTGATGAAGGGTGACACTAAAGACATTAATAATGTTACAAAAGATTCTATTTCACATAAATTGTGTTCTTTTGAACTTTCTATTCATCAAAGAATCCTAAAAAATAAAAATGTAACGCTGTTTACACAAAATATGAACTGTTCTCAACACTGATAATAATCATAAATGTTTCTTGAACATCAGATCATCATATTAGAGTGATTTGTGAAGGATCATAAGGATTGGAGTAATGATGCTGAAAATTCAGCTTAGATCACAGGAATAAATTATACTTTACTATATATTCACATAGAAAACAGCTGTTTAAAATTCTATTTATAATTCTAATTCACTATTTTACTCTATTTTTGATCAAATAAATGCAGCCTTGGTGAGCAGAAGAGACTCTTTCAAAAACTGATAAAATCTTACCGATCCAAAACTTATTAAGCTCAGAACAGTTTTACCATCTAGACATGTTCAAAATTATTTTAACACACACACACACACACACAGGTCAGCCTGTAGTCCAGTGTTGTTCACTGTTCACCAGCGCTGTGACTCTATTAGAGATGGTGGCTGAACTAACCTTGCTCTGAGCGAATGAACCTCTGAACACACACTCAGCTGACCTTCATGGATGTGTTGTCACCATTTTCCTGCAGACACATGGGCCACTTTGGGTGAAACGCATTAGTGTTTCCCGGGGGTTTATGGGTAAACGCTGTCAAGAGTGCAGTGGTTCATCGCTGTTAAATATATGAGGATTGAGGATATTTCTCTGAATCACACTTCATTTAAAGCTGGAGTTCTTTGTTGGAAGGGCCTTGCAGGGACGATCACACACTGAACACATGATGACTGTCCATGGTTTTACCTAAATATCGCATAAACACGCCTAGGTCAAAATTAATGTGCACTATAGTGTTCAAAGTTTTGGGGTCAGTACAATTTTTCTAAATGCTTTGAAAGAGTCTCTTCTGCTCACCAAATCTGCATTTATTTGATAAAAATAGAGTAAAATAGTGGAATATTACTATAATGTAAATCATCTGTTTTCTATGTGAATATGTAGTAAAGAATAATTTATTCCAGTGATCAAAGCTGAATTTTCAGCATCATTACTCCAGTCTTCATTGTCACATGATCCTTCACAAATCACTCTAATATGATGATTTGATGCTCAAGAAACATTTATGATTATTATAAGTGTTGAAAACAGACTTTATAAATGTCTTTACTGCCACTTTTTCAAACCAGTGCATTCCTAAAGACTAATCTGGATTTCTCTGGATTTGTCCAGCAGCGTTCGACAGATTTTTAGTGTTGCTTCACATGGACCTCGCTGTTCACGTCAGTCGGTGTGTGTGTGTGTGTGTGTGTGTGCGTATTCATGCATGATGAGCTGCTCCTGGTTTGTCTGTTCACTTCCATGTATCCATCCAGTGTTTTCCCATGATTAATGGAACATGCTGGCGAGGCTAATTTGTTGGTTTTCCAAGATCAGATGAAGCGCTTTTGAAGACTTTTCCCCCATTGTTGGTCTTATGGAGCTCATGGCTGCTGTCCTGTTATTAAATATTAATCTCATTCTATTGCAGATACAGTGGGATCTGTTTTGCATATCACATGATGCATGCAAATGTTTTTTATGTATGCGGAATTGGATGAATTATTAATGAGGAATCAGCTTTTTTTAAATTCTGTGTAACTCTGTTGATGGTTAAGATGTGCTTTGATCATTTGAGGTTCCCATAAGATTTTGATCTTTATGGGGTTGCCGAGATACAGGAAGAGTTGTACATTTCTGATCATTTATTTGTGATTTTGAGCATATTGAGTTTTCCATGTTCTGTGAGCAAATAAACAATATTAAATGAGCTTTGAATAAGCAATATTTTACTTTTTACCTATTACCTTAGAGATTCAATTTAATAATTTGCTGAATTTATTCATTTTTCTTATCAGTATTTTTGGAATGTTTTCAGGTGAAATGTTATTCAAAACAAAATACATTTTAGCAACATTGCATGGTAAAAGAACTGACTTTTATCTGCCCCATTTTTCCAAACCAAATTTTGTGCTTGAAACAAGGGGAAAAATCGTGGGAAATATAATGTTTTAAGGATATTTATGATAGGATTTAGGATACACTACCTACAAAAATTTGATGTGTGTAAGATTGGAATCACACTAATAAATGACACACACACATATATATATATACACGTACTGTATATATGTGTAAACAACTACATTGTTTTTTTTTATAAACAACTACATATATATTTGGGCTGTGAAATGATTAATCACGATTAATCACATCCAAAATAAAAGTTTGTGTTTACATAATA
>JAOTRC010000006.1:23870503-23883117 GCA_027497675.1 Cyprinella lutrensis | reverse complement strand
CCTCATAATTAAATTTCAATTGAGTGATTTCAGACTCATATTCTCATTAGAATATGAGTATGACGAAGTCAGGCTACTTTAAGTGCACTTGTTAGCAAATATGTTCCTCATTTGTACCGCATCTGTTCTACAAGTGAAATTATAATTACATTAGTTCTTCAATAGTGTAGTACATTCTTTTTAGTTTATGACAGAACACTTTGAAGTGTGCCCTTAGTAAACTACAAGTATAGTAGTTCTATACTGAAGTATAATTGTAAGTTCCCTTTCAGTCGGTAAGGTTCAACGTTACGTCGACATGCCGTCATAATTGGGATCGCATCAGGGAGCCCTATCATCTTCGAGTATCTACTGAACGAGCCAATGAATGTTGGCGTGCGTGAATTGAGTCACGGAGGTATAAACATGGAAGGGAACGCATGCACCTTTGTCTTTCACTTCATAGTGTGAACTAGCATACACAATATTCGCATACTCAGAATTAGTAACATATCTGTTTACTTTGTAAATCAATGTTTTCAAACAATGTAAGTGTACAAGACAGTATGCAAAACTTTGTCAATAAAGCATTTAATAGGTAAATAAAGTATTTAAAACATAGTTTTTAATATCAATCAAAAGATTAAACACAACTACAAGCCAAGTGTACAGTAGAATACTTATATATACTTATACTATATACTATACTACATTATATATACTTAATCAACAGATGAGTACATGTATAGTCCAAATATGCTTGGACTTTTCTGTCAGTATAAGTATAATGTGTTTAACAATGACCCGTTTTTACATTTGTTCTGTCATTTGTTGCATGACATATTTGAAAAGTGACTAGTAAACTATCAAAATATAGCAAAAATATTTATTTTTGAATTGTTTGAGACTTTGAGTTATTATTCTAATTTATTTATTTGTAAATGTATTTGTGGCAAATATACAAGGCAGGACAGCAGTAAGCAATTCTTTCCTATAGTTTAATTTATTTAAATAACTTGAAATTGCAAGAGAGAGAATGTAAATGAAGATAGATTTTGAGTACATAAAATACTGTGCAGAGCATTCATTTCATTTTGAGTAAAGCGCCACTTTTCTCTTATGGGATCAGAGTTACCATTGGCTCTGGAACAATGGATATGCAATCCATAGTGTGGATGGTGAGACTTTAATGGCTGAGTGAGATTTTAGAGGAACCTAAATCCCACAGGATGTGGAGTACTGGCACTGGCAACTTAAATCACAGTTATAGGAAATGCACGTAGATTGTAGAAAGACAAAGAGAACAGGAAGAGAGTTAGAGACCAGCAAAGAGAAAACTGTTTATCTGTTGCAGACTGGGGAGGGTTTGCAGGTTGTTCATATTTGGTTCAAACACCCAACAGCTGCACACACTCTGAAATATGTCATAGCAAGGAATTCCAACACATGGGCACTGCCAAACTACCCCATTGCGCATTTTACTTATATATTATGACATATAATAACAATACTAATAATAAACCAAGAATATAATGATGAATGAATTTATGAGAATAGACAAATGAATATTTTTTATTATTAGTTATTTATTCTCTATCATTCCATTTTATAACAATAAACAGAATGACATTTACAAATACTGTTCATGGTTTAAAAATAATTATTATTTATATTTAATTCCGTCTTTCCAAAGCCCAAGGTTGCTTTACAAAGTTAGTTACAATATTGTTGTAGGGTCTGGACCAATGAGAAACACACTAATTATTCATTACATTTAATGAATAATCCAGCAAACTCACTCTTCCAACAAAGGTATATGAATCTTCATCACAAATGAAGTCACTAACATCACAAATGAAGCCAACAATGTTAGAACCCACTGTTCTGTTACAGGACACCTTAAGACTGATAAAAGTTTACAACCCCAAAAGGGAATGTGCTGAGGGCTGTGACACTCACTTAATTCTTACTGAGAAAGAGAAATAAACCCTGATAATCTTATACATTTCATACATATATATACACTTGAGAAAAGTATAAACATGTATCTAATTTTCCCATTATGATTTTCATTTTATGTAGTTTGACCATGTATTTCCATTCCCCAAAGATCCTCTGACTGACTCCCACCGGTTCTCTCTCATCAAGAACACATCAGCAAACCTCAACAAATTGCATCAGGACAGTTTAATTCAAATGGGCGAGACATGATACATTAAGTATCCTTACCCTTTTAAAGATGGGCGTGTTGGAACTAAACTGATGATTTGCTCAAAGCTGTTGATCTGATGAACATCAAACAATATTCTTGCTTTCCTGTATTCTGCTTCTGCTCTCTTTGCCTTGGTAAACTGTATGGATGTATCTTTGTGTATGTTAGAGTAGTTTAAGTGTTTAGTCTAGTTAATAAAATCTTGTTCATGTCACACGTAAATTTATCCATGTCTCAGGCTCATATCTGGAGTCACTAATCATAGATTTCTGAGTACAGGCTCTAAATAGTGCTGCAAAAAAGACATTTCCCATGCCCTGGAAATGTAAATTTCTTAGAATTAATAACCAATACTGAGTGTTCACAGGATGAACTGCACAATACGTAATATATTTGGTTGAACATATTACAATATTATAATAGTAATGTTATTTTATTTATTTTTTGGCTTATGTACTTACAGTGCCGCAAATATTAAATTTTTCGCCTGTCGCCTGTCAATGCATCACATTAAATCATATCCTCAATTTCTGGTTTTACTTCCATAGAATCCATTGAAAAAAACAAAGGAGTCCTGTTCCCTGTTTTCCTGCTCCTCGTTTATGTTCACACCACGCCCCTTGTTATCTTGTTTAGCTTGTTTGCCCTTGTATTTAAGCCCTGTGTTTCAGTTCAGTCCTTGTATTTTTAATGTCGATGTTGGTTGTTCTGTTCCTGGTCTGAGTCTTTGTAATGTTTTGAGTTTAATGAATAAAGTGTGCTGCTTGTGGATCCTGCTTCCTCCTTACTTCAACCACCTTCGTAACAATTATGTTGTTTTAGGAGACAGTAGAGCAACTGTTTGGATACCTTCATCAACAGAAAACTAATAAATGTTTTATGTAACATTATAACATTTATCAAAACAAAGTGACCTGTATAATTCAACACTTGAGGCTATTTCCTTAGAATGAAATCAAATAAACTGAATTTAAGGGATCAAACGTTACTGTAACAAATTTCAAGTCTTCTTTGTCAGTAGGAACCTGGGTGTGCTATTTGATACCAATCTTTCATTTGAAAGCCATAGCATCAGTTAGTTCATGCGTTCATGACCTCAAGGCTAGATTATTATTATAATGCTCGACTACTTAGTGGTTGGCCTATATGCTTAATAAGCAGACTCCAGCTAGTCCAAAATTCAGCAGTTAGAGTTTTTACTAGAAGCAGGACGTGTGACCATATTAGCCCGGTTCTGTCAACACTGCACTAAAAACACATCTCTTTAACCTGGCATACACATAACACATTATTAATTTCTATAATTCAAATAATGTAAAATGTATCTGTATCAGATGAAGGACATGCGCCACAATGCAAACCTGAAGAGTCAGCAGAGACCGTGCCAACTATCCACTGCGAAGGAAGAAGTTTTTTCTCTGTTCATAAATGTTATCAAAATGATTCCCGTTCACATGGACAACTAATTGGCGATGTCACTATGTAAAGAAACACCACGAGCCCGTGCACATGCGCATTCAAACACGCTCATATAGACTAAACACATAATAAGCATGTGCATGCCTTCACCGTTTTCACAGATTCACGTTTTTGAAGTTTACATGGAGATGATAACCTATTTCAAAGTTTGCGTTCTCAGGCCACCAAAATGCATTTGCCGTGTAAATGAACGACCAGAACTCATTAAAAGTTTTCTGTTAAACTTTTTCAGAAAAAAATGGTGTCATGTAACCAGCCCCTAAGTTGATAACTAATATTTTTTTATAATGGAAATCAAAAACTTAATTAAGCTTACAGTACTGTACTTCAGACAATGACTTTCTTGCAGAGCTGCTGTAAAAACAGCCAAAACAATCTTTGTTGCATTATTTTCCTATTATCATTGTAACAATTGTAAACAATCTGTGTTGTAAAAAAGTGCTATATAATGGTGACTATATGAAGGTGACTTGACTTGACGTGTTAATTAGAGTAACAATGAATGAAGAACTCACAATTTGAATTTATTCCATTAATGTATTAAATTTAAGTTGATTTGCCTCCAGCCAAAGCTTTAGTTCCTTTATGCAATATGGTAACATTAAAATTATAATATTGATATTGGTAATATTAATTTCAATGTTTGATTGATGTGTATCTTTATAGCTGAATTGAACTCATTTCATAGTTGTTGAACTTTACACAATTATTGAACGGAACTGAATCAACATTTGATCTGACTTCAGCTAAAAAATGACACTATTGTAATTTTTTAGAGCTGCTTTAAACAATCTCTATAGTATACACCTAAAGGATTATTAGGAACACCATACTGTTACTGTGTTTGACCCCCTTTCACCTTCAAAACTGCCTTAATTCTACGTGACATTGATTCAACAAGGTTCTGAAAGCATTCTTTAGAAATCTTGGCCCATATTGATAGGATAGCATCTTGCAGTTGATGGAGATTTATGGGAAATCTCGTGTTCAATAAACCAATATGAAATGACTCAAGCTTTGTGACATGGTGCATAATCTTGCTGGAAGTAGCCATCAGTGGATGGGTACATGGTGGCCATAAAGAGATGGACATGGTCAGAAACAATGCTCAGGTAGGCCGTGGCATTTAAACGATGCCAAATTGCCACTAACGGGCCTAAAGTGTGCCAAGAAAACATCCCCACAGCATTACACCACCACCAGCAGCCTGCACAGTGGTAACAAGGCACAATGGATCCATTCTCTCATTCTGTTTACGCCAAATTCTGATTGTCTCAACAGTAATTGAGACTCATCAGACCAGACAACATTTTTCATTTTACACAAATGCTTGGCTGCATACCTCGGTTGTAACGAGTGCTTATTTCAGTCAAAGTTGCTCTTCTATCAGCTTGAATCAGTCGGCTCATTCTCCTCTGACCTCTAGCATCAACAAGGCATTTTCGCCCACCGGACTGCCGCATACTGGGTGTTTTTCCCTTTTCACACCATTCTTTGTAAACCCTAGAAATGGTTGTGCGTTAAAATCCCAGTAACTGAGCAGATTGTGAAATACTCAGACCGGCCCGTTTGGCACCAACAAACATGCCACGCTCAAAATTGCTTAAATCACCTTTGTTTCCCATTCTGACATTCAATTTGGAGTTCAGGAGATTGTCTTGACCAGGACCACACCCGTAAATGCATTAACATAACTGCCATGTCATTAGTTGATTATTAGATAATTGCATAATTGCATATTGTGTCCAAGAAAAAAAACAGATCCCAGGTAAATTAATCACATTTGAAAAGCAAGAGGAAGTGTGTTAAATTGTGGGTTACAGTATATTTGTGCACATATATCAAGTTCTCGCTTAGGTGATCATGTGTTTTTGGTCTCTGGACTCAATCATGATAAAATAACCTAAAAATAAACTCAGAAACTCCACACAAGTGGAAGTGAATTACTCTGGGAATCTTGGTGGTCACAGAAGTAATTATCTGGAGGGAATCTATCCTCACTTCATATAATCTAAAGCTTTCCTGTGAGACACCACTGATCCCAGAACAGTTTAGATCTCCTGATTCGGAAAACCAGAGAAGGTTTGTTCTAATTGGAGTGCAGTAATTGTTAACTAAAACTATTAACTGAAATTTTAGATGAAAAACTTAAACTTAAAAAAATACTTTTCTACTTCAAAATTTCATGTTTAATTCAATATGTCACTTGCTTTTTCTTTGTAATTATTTTTACATTTAATTGCAATTTCTGATTGAAACATCCATTTTTTGTGTAGGATTTACTTTAGTGTAGGATTTACCTGCACAGTTTCGGCACAGTGCCACCTAGTGGTCACAATATATTTTTGCTTATTACTTCGAAGACTTTGACCAAAAATCACAAGACTGGTCTCTTTAGATTAGGTGCAGCATGCCGAGTCGAACGATATCCAATTTTCCCATATTGGACATTTTTATTTTATCATAAAACGTTGTTTTACGAATACATCGGCGTATTGTTACGAAACCATGCACTAGAGATACTTAAAAGGTTTCCGGGCAGTGCCACCTTGTGGTAAAAAACAATGAATATAAAAAATTCTATTTTTTTCTAATAAAAATTGTATTTATTCTTCTATTTACAGGTCTAAAAACCTACTTGTTTGAACTTCTCTTAGACTGTTAGTCTGAATTTCACCAAATTCTAGGCAGGTCATCTCCAGACCATATACCAGCAGAAAGTTATGGATTTTGTGAAAATGTTTGTATCCCGAAACACATATCAATGAATTTGGTGACATACTGCCAATATGCATCTAAGGCTGTATCTCTAGAAAGTTTTGATATGTTGACACCAAACTTTATGCATGTCATTATCACACATCACTGACCAGACCAGATCAATTAAGGGACCTATTGGTCAAAAGTTACAAGCAATTATGTCACATCACCGACAGATCCGACCCTCATCTGGTAAGTGTAGAGTGTACAAGATGTACACATGGGTCGCATCTAGGCCAACACTATTGGCGCTTTTCCATTACCAGTACCAGCTCGACTTGGCTCGCCTCGACTCCATTTTCCATTGCAGACAGTACCGCCACAAAAAGTACTCGGTCGTCATAGCAATGCCTTTTGATCCTCGTTGCCCTATCAATCTCTCACAGGTTCCTCTCTTCGGCCACCAAACAAAGGAAAGTCTGCACCTCCTCGTTTGACTATGCTGTATTCTTCCGAGTTGCCCTATTAAAAAAGTAGTTAGTTTAGTAACTATCTCTGGACAAACTATTTAAAAATGGCGGGGTTATTCTGGATACTTAATCTGGTGCTTGCAATGATGAGCAGTGAATGGTGACGATTCTCTCTGACCAATCAGCAGTCGGCATTGTTTTCACGTGACATTTAAGTATCGCCTCAGCTCGCCTTATCTCGCTCAGAAACTCTCCGGAGGTGATACAAAAAAGTTCCCGAAAGCAATTACAGGTACAACTTGGAAAACCAAGCAAAGATGAGCCAAGCCGAGTCGAGTCGAGACGAGCTGGTACTGTGTAGTGGAAAAGTTCTATTTATGGGTGTTCAACTTAAAACTGTCTTTAAATGTCTTAACTCATTGTTGCAGTTGATGCTTGCTGGCTTGATTTTTAGCTCCTCGTTCTGCCTCTGGCCCCTTATTTGCTGCATGCAGCTATATTATTTGTATGTAATTGTAATCTAATTGTACAGTAGGTGGTGCAATAAACCTCTGGGATGATCCTCATTTCAAAGTAACAGGATGCAAGTTTTTTTCCCCCCAAATGCATAAATATAAAACATCATATCCGTGTGATTGATTCTAACGTGTTTATTATCTTTCTCTTGTGTCTCCTTTCTAACAAACGAAACCCCCGAAGCGTGCAAAAGAAAAGAACAGGACCCGAGCAAAGACAGGAGCAATACACCAAAGAAATCGCGGCTGGTTTTCACAGACCTGCAGCGAAGAACACTTCTGGCCATCTTTAAAGAGAACAAGCGCCCATCCAAAGAAATGCAGCTGACCATCTCGCAGCAGCTGGGACTGGAACTGAACACTGTAAGCAACTTCTTCATGAACGCCCGCAGACGCAGCCTGGACAAATGGCTGGACGAAGGAAGTCCGGGCAACACGTCGTCCACCTCCAGCACTTGTACCAAAGCGTGATCCGGGGGGAGGGGGGTGGTGGGATGGGATGGGAACGTGGGATCGGGATGAGGGTCCCGTGCACCGGGAAGGGTGCAAACTTTTTAAGAGGAGAAAATCGTTCCGAAGGGCAACGAGAGAAACTGCTTACCGGCTCAATGCTTACAGTCGGAAACACACAAATCCAAAGAGAGAAATGTCAGGAAATAAAATATTGCTTTCTCTTCTCCGGTTCGAAGCAAGAATCATTCATCAGGAATGAAAAATTAAAGCAAATCAAAAACATTGTTAACTTTCCATTTGGCTTTGAACTGATGAGAAGACAAAGGGTTTGCGTTTCACATCTGCATTCACTCTAAATTAGGTTTGATTTTCATTTCCTGAAGAGTGTGTGTGTCGTTATTTTACACTACTAAGGGTAAATCTCATAAACACACGTCCAGGTCACATTTTATGCATTTCAATGCATTTTTTCTTTCTTATTTTCCAGTACAACATTAATAAATTAAGACAAAATATCTGCTAATGGGGTGAGAAAAATAAAATTCAAAGAGACAGTTATTTCAAATATAATTGTAACTAAATATATTATATATATATATTGGTAAAATATATAAATATATTAATATATACATATTATTTATTATTTTCTTAATATCATATTATAATATTTAGATATTTGTACTGGAAATAAGACTGGAATTTTTTTTTTGCAGCATTAATGGTGCAATGCATAAAGACTTTTAAAATAATAATAATAATTAATTTCCATTAGATTCAAAAGTATTACATTCGTATCTCTGTAATAGTTATTTTTTTATTGCAGTAATGAGAATGGGATTTTTTAAATTTCTGCATCATGTCAATGGTAATTAATTTTCATTACACAAAATATTCATGCGTTTTGAAGAGAAATATGGCAGGTTTTTTGTGAGATTCACCCATGATAGCAGCACAGGTTTAAGTTAGCATTGGGTCGCAGGTTTTTCTAACACACTGAAAACACCCGTCAGAAGCACAAAGCACAATAAACACGAACAAACATCTCTCACACCGTTATTGGCCGGCCGGGTTTGTGAGCACAATCCTGAAGCACATTAAATTTGCAATAGAACAGGGGCTGGACCACACCGATTGTTCTTCTTTGGTTTAAAAATAACTCAGGATGATACCGCCGAAGAATGAGCTTCTGTATCTCAAACACTCTTGATGAAATGACATTGTAAACACACACAAACATGTGCATCAGCATCACGTTGTCACGACTGTAACTGTATTATGCTAAGAAACCAAACTGGCATTGGTAATCAGGGCCTTTACAAGAGTTTAAGAGGACAATCTCCACACCAACGCCTACCAGTTTAGCTTTCCAAAGGTTCTTTCTTGCTTAGCTTTAGCTACTTTCCAATACAAAACCCTTTCATCTCAAGTTCCATCACTCCTCATTTATTATTGAACCGAGAGCCGGTAAGCAGTTCTCTCCCGGGTAACACTTGAGGGCCTCTTCGGATCGCTCAAAACGGACACTAAAGACTTTTTCTATTTATTGACAAATCGACACCAAAGAAACTTTTTCTGCACCTAACTGTTCTGCAAACAAAGGACAACAAAGTGGAAAAAAACAACCAAAAAAAAAACTGCAACGAACAAACAAAGACGAGAAAGCGGGGAACGCCGAACCGGCGTCTTTTGTTGTGTTCGGATCGGTGGAGACATTAGAAAAAAAAGGAAGCAGAATGGGATCGGAAAGGTTTTAAAGCAACGGAGCTTTTTCCCACGGCATCGGCGGCTCCCGAATGATGCGTCTCTCAAACGAAGTTGAAGATTGTCTTTAATGTGTGCCTATGCAGTTTTTTCAACCCGAATGGAAAGAACAACAAGAACCTCATCAGCTACAATACCAAAGATTCAGAGTTACTCCCACCGCAATTCCATTCCCACAATGCATCGGTGCGATGTTGACT
Source organism: Cyprinella lutrensis (assembly GCA_027497675.1). Classification (NCBI taxonomy): domain Eukaryota; kingdom Metazoa; phylum Chordata; class Actinopteri; order Cypriniformes; family Leuciscidae; genus Cyprinella; species Cyprinella lutrensis. Next base: position 23,873,348 of record JAOTRC010000006.1, on the reverse strand, counting down.
CTTTCCAAACATGGGACGTTTCGGGGTTCGGCTCTGCTTTGGGTTTTCCCCCGTAGTCGCATCCGTCTCACTGCTAAAACTAAAGGTGTAACTCAAGCCTGATGGGCATACCAAAGATAAACACCTTTAAGCACATGCAATCCCAAGTAGTTTTGTTTTCACATCCCAGTGGATCAGTATACCAAAGAGTTGCACTCCTCCAGCCATCGTTGAACACATATGCACGTCGTTTCCGGGCGCCGAATCCCACGTTTCCCATGTTTGAGAGAGAGAGCCGTTAGCGTTATTGCAAGGCACCAATGCAGCTGGTATACAGAATACATTATATTCCAACTGAAAAGCCAATAATCTGCCAAAAACGCTCACTTAATTCTGTAGAGGAAACTGCAGACTGTAGGTCGAATAGCTTTATCCTTTAGGTTTCTCTCTTTGAAAGCTTCTAGTCCAAAGATTCTCCAGGAGAATTCATCCGCTCTTCACGACAGTCAGGTCTTTAGATACACGGGCCAAAGAGCTTTTCTTTGCTTGTCTTAGTACTTAAATTTCGCCAATGCCTCTGTACAATGTCTTACCCAGGTTTTGCAATATGTGATTTATTTATGTAATTTATATTTGCTATGATTGAACTTAATTTAAGTTGCCAAAATCCCTCCCCCCTTTTCCCGATTAGCTTGCCAAAGTTTACATTTACTTCTTTTGCATGTTGGACACCATCAGACTTATTTATTTATGACTAAATGTGCTAGAAGGTTGTTGTTGTTGTCATTATTATTATTTGTTTCTTGATTATTTAATGCTATTTAATTAGACGTAATTGTTTGGATGACTATTAGTGCATCAAAGATGCTCTGTTAATTTATTAGTTAGCTTTACTTTAAAAAGCAAGACAAAGGGTGTATTTAATTTTTCTTAGAAAGAATAATTCTGGAAACGTGTTAGCGATCAGGTTTTAGTTGCAACTCACATGTTTGTATGCTTGTATGTATGTCAAGATTTTATGTAAATCATTTAGTTGATTTTCTTTCGAATGAAAACAATCTGTCTTTGCGATCGATATTAGGCGTTTTGTCGAAGGACAAGCGCCGAATTTCAAGCCTGATGTTTTCGAGATCGTATACGGGGCCACACGTTAACGGAGATCAACGCAGGACTCACCAAAGATAAAACCCACGGACGCTGAGAGGCCGTTTATTCATTGCTTCACTCGTAGAAGGACATAGAGGAATCCCTTAAAAACTAGAAAAAGCTGCTTCCAAGACTGACTTGTGTGTGTGTATAAAAGTCTTTCTATCTCTATAGTGAGAACCACAGAGGCTACCTCACTGAATTTTCCATTTGTAATTTTAATCGTGTTGATGAAACCAAAGATACCAAAGATTTCTTTTTTCTCGAGGACGGTCTGCGCTTGACGCCATGCTTGGGATATTTTGATAACTTGTTTCTCTCTTTTCTCTCTTCTTCCTCTTTATTCAGACGCGAGTTCCTTCTCTCCTCGGAAAAATAAGTGCAATGGAGTAGATGGGAATCGACGTCGAGATTTTTTTTTTTTTTTTTTTTTTAGCGCTGTGCGGTTCTGATTGCCCGTATAAGACCTTGAAGCAAAAACATACCCACTGAGAAAAATCCCAACACAGTCTCATGAAGATGCGTATATATACCACAAATGTCATTTCTTGTGGCATTTATACGCCAAAAATGTTTTTTGCATGCTTATGCTACGCACTAAAAAACCCTGGGCTAGATTGGGGGGGGGGGGGGTGGTGCGTATTATACACTGTAAAAAATAAACCGTAAATTTTACAGTAAAAAAACGGCAGATGTGGTTGTCAGAATTTTCCCGTTAAAAATACGGTAGGAGCGTTAATGGTTTTACAGACTCAACTTAAAATTTACAGTAATAAACCATATTTTATTTTTTGATAAAATGTGGATTTACCAATTTATTGACGTATTGATATCTGTTTTAGACCATTGTAATACACAGACAACCAACAATCATCACATCAGGGATGAGAGTTACATGAGCAATCACAGCTCATCACAAGTGAATACTTGTATGACGCAATACTTATTTAAAGAAGCTGCACAGTGTCATTCACACAAACATTAAGCACCATCATGGTAACACACATGAAATTAATTCATTTAAACATTAAATTTAACATAAAACCCTAATGTACGTAACTGATTAGAAAAAAAAACAATAAAACTATAAGGAACCATAGTTATTTCAACAAAAATACATAAATAGATTGTCCTTTTTCACTTTCAAAAACCGTAAATTTAACGGTATTTTACTGTAAAATTATATCACAGTTAATTACCGTGTACAGTACGGAAACTTTCTGTTTACCAATTAACAGTTTTGCACTGCGGCATTTTTATAGTATTTTTCCGTTAAAATCACGGTTATTTTTTACACCGTACGCCAAAAAGTGCGCATCATATGCACGCGAAAAACACATACCATATACACGAAAATCTCTATCGGTGACAATACTGAATGACATCAGTTTCTGCTCTCGTGAGATCAACGGTTTGTCATCCGTTTTGGCCTTACATAAAATGTGAAGTGTCACACGGGGAATTGTGGGAATGTCAATTTACGGTTTTTCGCTGTAAATTATACAATGATTCGTCTTTTTTCACTTTCAAAAACTGTAAATTTAACGGTATTCTACTGTAAAATTATATCACAGTTATTTACCGTGTACAGTACGGAAACTTTCTGTTTACCAATTAACAGTTTTGCACGGTAGCATTTTTACACACTCTAAAAAATGCTGGGTTGTTTTAACCCAACTTTGGGTCAAATATGGACTAAACCAGCCGTTGGGTTAAATTT
>JAOTRC010000006.1:23784410-23795541 GCA_027497675.1 Cyprinella lutrensis | reverse complement strand
TTCAAACTGTACAATTAATTCATTGATTGCACTAGAAAAAATAAAGATAGAGGTGAAATAACAAATATGTAAAACAACAACATCTAAACAATAAGAAATCTCAAAACAAAAGGGACACATAAAAGTTAGGCTACTCCACCTCGCCAGAAACCCAAAACACAAAGTTTCACAAATTAGTCCTGTTATATGCCAGTGGTAGTTTGGCCTGCTTCACTGCCTTTGCAAGAGGTTTGTATCTGAAGCAGGGTTCGATCTGTTCATCAACTCTCCGTTCATTGCGTCTGTCACAAATTAACGAAAGACTCAGAAGGTAAAGTAATTATTTATGTTCCCTGTAAATTATTTTTGACTGCATTATAATGATTTCTTAATTCAGAATATGATAAAGACTGTGTAGGTGGATGTGTTCGGGGAATTTGGCTGTTCAAAGTATAACATTTAAAGCCTTTTAAATGAACGAAATGACTAGAGAAAAGATTTGTTCGTTTTAATGAACGAGATCGAACGAGCGACTCAGTAAAATGATCCGAACTTCCCATTACAGTCTGCCATCAAGTGACAGTCTGTGGGGTCAGTCTTGACAATAACTGAAAAGGTTCGCTCAGCATCCAAATTTGAGTGTGGCAGGCACAACACAATCTGGAGAACCTTTGATAATTTGGTGAATTTTTAAAAGGCCACTTGCCTGATTTGCCAAAAAGTAATTTGTACCATGAGCCTATTTTTATTGAGCAATTAGCTAGCCCACATAACGCACGTCAGACAATGTTTGCAACTATTGTTGAAGTCTGTACTCTCGGCACACATACTGATAAGGCAAGGCTAAGTCTCTAGTGACAAGGCACACCATTTAATTATCTGCTTACCTTGATTGTCATCCAAACTTATAGTGGGCTCCGACTCCGAACTTATGCTCTGAACTCTCTCTCGCAGCTGACGTATATCAGGTGCAAGATTTTCAGCAAATCAATGTTCAGAGAATACTGCCTTTAGGATGCTGTAGGCAGATGTTACAGCTGTGGGCCCTAAAGGGGCTATAAGTAAGTAGGCTAAGACTTCATCATTTTAAATGTATTTGCATGTATAATTCCAGATGTAACATTAGCCTTGTGTTTTATTTTTTTCAAATGCCAGCACTGGCTTTATAGCCACTACTAGTTAGCCTATGCTATTTTGTGTCTACGACAAACGCGTACAAACATTATGGACCTGAATTTTCTATAAGTACTAATGTTTTAAACGTATTTTTCATGTATATATGTTTTATGACGTTATTTTCGATTTGATCAAGAACGTAAACATGCCAACGCTGTTAACATTAGTAGCCAGTCAGTTGCTATTGTTGCCAGTCAGATGCTATTGTGTAAAATAAACGTGTACAAAGTTAAAAAATGTAGCAAAGTATCATTCAGAAACGTTTAGTAAGAGCTAAACAGGATTAGCACTTCGTTGAGTGTCCCTTCAGGTGAACAGATTTGTTATTTCGAATGAACAACGTCTTGACACAACGAATAAATGAATGTTACAGTATGAATTACTGGCTGTGAAAAACATAAACTATTGTAATAAGTAGTCAAGCCTTCTTTATTCGTTATATTTTCTGAAGTAGCCTACATGCATTAGTTATCATCATCAACTTTTAACTATAAATGTTCACAACCAAACAATGAAAAAAATCTTGTAATGAAAAAGACGTCAGCGTCTCTTAAAATCTTTCTCCTGCATTAGCTCTATCCATGTAAAGCTATCCCGACATTAACTCGTGTTTTTTTGTAATCTCCGGTCACGTTTCCTTTTACGATCAATTTTTAGACTTTTTGGGCAACGAGGATTTGTAATGCAGGCTTTTAAACTTGCCGTGCAGTGAACCTCCGGTTCTGCTACTTTCAGTCACGTCACGCCGGCTGAACGAAAAGCGCGATGTGGAAACATGTTGGCCTAGTACACGATGTCCCTCTGCTATTATAGTTTCTCAAGATGGCGGATCTATATGGAAGCCTCCGTGGACTCACCCGATCCATTTATATAAAGATAATAAATTCTTCGTTTACGAGGATAAGTCAGATAGGTATTTGTACACCATTGAGGACATATTTATGAATAAAAATATTGATTTTAAATAAAAAAATTACATAAAAAGTCACACATAGTCCCTTGTTCTTCAATTCAACATTCAGAAAACGCACCCATGATTTTTAAATACAGTCCCAGTGTTATTGTAGTCTCATTGTTATACTATTATAGTTATTTTTATATTGTCTGATTTCATTTTAGTTATGTCTATAATTTTTTATTAAGTTTAAGTTTAGTGCTTCAGCTTCTTAAACTAAGCAAAAATCACAAATGTTGCCTTAGCGTCTAGCTGAAATAAAAGTTTACATTTATTTTATTGCCGTTCATATTTATTTTATTTGAAGTAATGCGAGTGTTTTTTATGGTTTTAGCTTTAGTTAACGATAATAACCCCGTTTCATCTGTCTATCTATTGTCTGCAGATGCACGATATTTTATGCTGCGATTAACGGATAATTAGAGTGCGGCAAGACTTAAAATCGAAATTCAGAAGCGAGATCTTTCTACTTCCACATGCAATATGAGGGGTTATATAAAGTTAATGAAAGTCTGAGGTGTGTTGTGATGTTGGGCTGGAAACATAATTCAAGATCTCAGTGCAGTGTAATGCCAGCTGGGACCCACAGCCCTCCCTCTCTCTCTCTCTCTGTGTGTGTGTGTGTGTGTGTGTGTCTTTCTCGCTGCTTCAAGGCTTTAGGCTATGCAGAAACGTTCTTCTATTCTCACTCGTGCTTTTCTCTGCTTGTTGATCTCTCTCTCTCTCTCTCTCTCTCTCTCTCTCTCTCTCTCTCTGTGGTCAGCCCTGATCTCACTGACCTTTAAAATAAAGAGTCAGACTATCAATCTAGAGTTTACACAGGCAGCACCCTTCTGAGGGATCATCCTGAATTCGTTTTAGACCTGAGCCAGTAGATGTCATCCACCTATTATTATTCGCATTTTGGATATTGCATAAAAAACGCTGGATTGAAACGCCAAGATGTTCATGAATTCTAAAAACTAAATCTAAAATTAACTGGTGGTGACTGCTGATTGGATCATTTCTTTATAAGGCGGGACTTGTTTTACTAGAGCTGCCATATTTGGGCGTTCCTATTTCTCCCATTCATTTACCTGTGGTCTACAGTCTGTCACTTAAACTAAAGTCTGTCTTTCTTTAATGATATGAGCAGAGATGGATGTTACAACATCTCTTCACTTCTCATTGTGTCCTCTCTCTCTCTCTGTGTATACCATTGGGACTCGTGCCACGCTGTGTTGGGTGGCACCCATGTGCCCTCGACTGCTGACTCCTACACTTCCATTGTGAGATTTATGCTAAACAGGCATATCTTAATTGCATTATTCAAAATAATTAGCTAATATATTTTTGCATAATGACAAGGTAAGCAAATAGTGTCTCTGTGCTCCGTGTGCCGTGCCTGAGAAACTTAGCAAAATTAATAGACTCCCAAAATTACTAATTACCTCGTTTTTCCCTGCATTTCAGAGAGGACTCGCTTCCTCCTGAGTGCTGCAGCATTTGTGTGTTAGAGCATGTGTGTGTGTGTGTGTGAGCAATTGATCTAAAGCATATGCATTATAATATAAATGTTATCTTTTATAATAACTTTATTATCATGGTTTTCTTAAGGAATCGTAAACCGTTATAAAACAACACACCTATTTTTGATTATAACTTTTTTATTGTATAATGCATTATAAGACAAATCTGGAATTTTGATGAGTTTCATATAATTCTAATGCATTATATTTGTTATTGGTACAAAATATTATAATACAGTGATATATCATAAATACCTGTTTTTTTGTTTCATGAAATGCATCATTATAACCATGAATATGTAAGTTTTATAATGCATAAATATTACATGATAAATACCCTTTTTATTATATTATAATGCTTTACACTATTAGTGGTATAACCATGAATATGTAAGTTTTATAATGCTAAAATATTACATAATAAATACCATTTTTATTATATTATAATGCATTACACTCTTTAGTGGTATAACCATGAATATGTAAGTTTTATAATGCATAAATATTACATAATAAATACCCTTTTTATTATATTATAATGCATTACACTCTTTAGTGGTATAACCATAAATATGTTAATTTTATAATGCATAAATATTTCGTAATAAATACCCTTTTTATAATATTATAATGTATTACACTCTTTAGTGGTTTAACCATGAATATGTAGGCCTAAGTATTATAATGAATAATATCACATCATTAATACCTTTTTGTTTGATGAAATGCATTATACTCTTTAGTGGCTAAACCACGCATATGTAAGTATTATAATGCATTATAACCGTTTCTGATCTACAGTACATGCTACACAATGATATCAATTAATCTTACTCTAGATAATGAATATTTTCTTTATTTGTGGAAAGTAGCGACCACTTATCTCCCTGAAGATGAACTGGCCTCTCCAGTCGAGTGCATTATTTAAACTCTCCTCTGCTCGAGCTTTTAAAGCACAAACGCTGTTTTCTTACCGCACCATAATCACAGTAATTAATAGAGCGGTTTCAGTATCTCTGACTATCAGGTGCTGGTCGTTCATCAACGCGGCATTAATGAACGTTTGGGCTGGAGTTTCCCAGGCTTTATTAAGCAGATCTGTAGTGGTTTGTAGAGGTCCCGACACCCTGCTTTTCCCACTAAAACTTCTTCTTCGTCTTTCTCTGCTGAAATTATTAGCTGTACAATGACCCAAACATAGTGCTCAGACAGCTATAGTCATGCTTTAAAATGCCTGAATGTAATTGCATTAAATATAAAATAGAATTTAATTATTGTAAAGGAAGATGGCACAGGCAAAGATGTTATTGTTAGTTGCCAGGGTGTAGCTAGGCAGTTTTAACCTGTTCTGAGTAGTTGTTTGCAGGTTGCTAGGGTGTACTGGGTCGTTGCCAGGATGTAGCTAGGCAGTTTCTAATGTGTTCTTAGTAGTTGTTTGCAGGTTGCTAGGGTGTTCTGGGTGGTTGCCAGGATATAGCTAGGCAGTTTCTAAGGTGTTCTGAGTAGTTGTTTGCAGGTTGCTATGGTGTTCTGGGTCATTGCCAGGATGTAGCTAGCCAGTTTATGTGTTCTTAGTAGTTGTTTGCAGGTTGCTAGGGTGTTCTGTTTGGTTGCCAGGATGTATCTAGGCAGTTTCTAAGTTGTTCTGAGTAGTTGTTTGCAGGTTGCTAGGGTGTTCTGGGGTGTTAGCAGGAATGTCGCTAGACAGTTTCTAAGGTATTCTGAGTAGTTGTTAGGGTGTTCTGGGTGGTTGCCAGGATGTAGCTAGGTAGTTTCTAACGTGTTCTGAGTAGTTCTTTGCAGGTTGCTAGGGTGTTCTGGGTGGTTTCCAGGAATTTCGCTAGACAGTTTCTAAGGTATTCTGAGTAGTTGTTTGAAGGTCGCTAGGGTGTTCTGGGTGGTTGCCAGGATGTAGCTAGTCAGTTTCTAATGTGTTCTGAGTAGTTGTTTGCAGGTTGCTAGGGTGTTCTGGGTGGTTGCCAGGTATTTAGCTAGACAGTTTCTAAAGTATTCTGAGTAGTTGTTTGCAGGTTGGTGTTCTGGGTTACCAGGAAGTAGCTTGGCAGTTTTTAAGGTGTTCTGAGTAGCTGTTTGCAGGTTGCTATGGTGTTCTGGGTGGGTGCCAGGATGTAGCTAGGCAGTTTCTAAGGTATTCTGAATAGTTATTCACAGGTTTCTAGGGTGTTCTGCTTGGTTGCCAGGATGTACTGTAGCTTGGCAGTTTCTAAGGTATTGTGAATAGTTTTTCACAGGTTTCTAGGGTGTGCTGGGTGGTTTCCAGGATGTAGCTCGGATGTTTTTAAGGTGTTCTGAGTAGTTCAAAGGTTGCTATAGGGTGTTATTGGTTGTTGTCAGGGTGTATTGCTATGCAGTTTCTAAGGTGGTTTGAGTAGTAGTCGCACAGGTTGCTAGGGTGTTTAATGTCTTTAATAGTTGTTGTTGGAGGTGATGAGCACAAGTACTAGCAAACATAACTAATAAAGCTCAGAGTATGTTGTACAAATGGTCTGTATGGGATGAACATTCGTCTGTTTTTGCTGTCAAGACTAACATTGATGTCTTCCTGTCACATTCTTAATTAAGGACCTCAGTGGAAGGCTTGAATAACGAACAGCTCCGGTCTTAACGAGACTCGGTTTTGGCACCGACTCAACGGCTGCTATGACAACTCGCGGCCCTATAGGAGCGGACAACAGACAGTGAGCGGCATTAGAGCCTCTGCCCAAAGAACACAATAGATCACAACTTCATGGATCCCCCAATTTAGACTTCAACCCGCTTGTTTAAGGAGGAACGTTCGCTTCTGTCCTCCTTCCCGAACGGTATCGGATATGGACCACCTTAATGTTCAGTCCCTGCCAGCGAGGCGAGCTTTGTTCAAACTGACAGGAATTGGCAGGCAGCCATTTTGTTCGCAAATTTGCATAAACGCCAAATGGTGTCTGTTTCCTGTAGGTCTTCTAGAATTCTCTTTAAGCAGAGCTGTGTGTGTGTGTGAGCTTCATCAGGACACACTCCTCCTCATCCCTGTTGTGAAGTCGATGAGTTTCACACTGATGCATATGTGTCGTGCCGAACCTTATTTTAGATGGATTATTCCATGACCCCATGAAACAACAAGCTAGGAGACGTGAAACTGTCCTGCATTTCATGCTTTTCCCATCATCTTTGTTAGGGAACATCCCCAAAACCCGTCATTTCACCCTAAAATCAATTTAAGAAGCTATATACTGCTGAAATATAGATTTTTTTGAACTGTGATGTTATTTTTATGACAATTAAGCACATTTTGGATTCAAATTGTGAATGATGATTATTTATTGTTCTTCCTTCAGTTTATGCTAAACTAAAATATTAAAATAAATGATTACACTTTATTTGGGTTACACTTTATTTTACTGTGTCCCTGTTACATGTAGTTACTCTAATAACTAAATTGTTCATAATTACATGCAACTGACACTAATCCAACCCTAACTCTATAGTAAGTACATGTAGTTTCTTAATATTAATCAGTACTTAAATATATAAATACAGTGGAACGTTGACACCTTAAAATAGAGTTCCTCTTTATTTTAAGGTGTCTTGTTACAGTGTAATTATATATTTAAGTACTGAGTAATTATAATTAACTAAATGTACTTACTATAGAGTTAGGGTTTGGATTAGGGTTAATTACATTATGCATAATTTGTAGTTATTACTACAGTAACTACATGTAACAAGGACATTGTAAAATAGTGTTACCAAATAAATTTGATAAGTCATTTAATTAAATCTATTCATCACAATGTTTTTGATCTTTAAAGGAATGGGATTCACACAAAACTCAAAACCTTGTCTCTAACGTTTTACAAGTGTAAAATACGTAAAAGCATAAAAAAATGATAAGAGTTTTAACAGTTTAATCTGCACCGATAGTTGCGTTTTGTAACTATTTGTTGTCAAGTCTAGTCAATTGCATATTAAAATCTCAACTGTTTGTTTATATCATCACTATATTATCGCCCAGCTCTAATATGCTAAATACAACTATACAGCATTAAGATTTTAATACGATATAATAATTATCATCAGGATTTCTAATTCTTTGAAGCAATGTGTGCTATGAAAAGAGCCTTATAAATAAATTTGACTTGACTAGTTTACCGAAAATGATGTTTTAATATCATTTAGTTACTATCGTATGTTGTCAAAATTATTTATTGCGGATGTCAAAAGTGCAGAAAACGCATTGAACACCAACTCTCTCCGTTAGATGTAAAGTCGCACCCATAAACACTGTAAAAGTAGTTCAGAGGTCATAGTGGAAGATTATCAGTGAACAACCGCATAAATGTGAGTGTGTTCTTCACATTATTCATGATATGACTACTTTTTATGGTGTGTTTTGTTCATTTTTGTTGTTTTGAAAGTAAATTTGGCCACTTTAAGTATATCTTCCACCCAGTTTCAATTCTATACTGCAAACAAATCTCGATTTTTAGGGTGAAATGCGACTTGGGCGTCACCAAACAACGTCTGAAGGTCCATCATTATTGGCTGAAAGAGACTCACGGAGAACACCGGGATCACCTAACCCTGTGTTCTCCATAATACTCGTCTCATTACTTTTAAATAACATCAGGCGCACAAATATTTAAACAAGCATCTGTGAGATGAGAGGAAATCATGCAAATATGAAAAGGCCCTGGAAATGAAGGATTGTGGGATGCGGGCGGCTGACATCTTGGCACGGTGAGCTGATCAATTAGTCTAATCACACCAGTGTCAGCGCTGAGGTTGCATTAATATTCAATTAATGGTCTGAATCCCTCCTAAAGCTTCTAGAGCCTTCTGGTGCGCAATCCGACACCCCGCGCTCCCATTGGCTGTCGAGTGTTTCATCGCTATGGAAATAGCAATCGTTGTTGATGGCGTCGCTATGGTTGGAACGTGTGCGGTGACTGCGGGTCTTTACTGGCCTAAATCACGTTTGCAAATAAAATCGAACACGATTTTTAGACGAGAAGATCGGCGTACCGAATAACCCGACACAACAAAAACTGTCTGTGTACAATGTTTTTTTTTCTCTGTCTCTCTCGGTCTCTCTCTCTCTCTCTCCCCCAGAGCGGTTTCTCCTGGAGCAGATGGATGTTGTTCAGGCGCTGTTTTGTGTGTGTGTGTGTGTGTGTGTGTGAGTGAGCGAGAGATTCCAGTATCCCTCTTTTCCAGGTCAGGGAGGATTTGGTTCTGCCTGGCTGCCTGGTTTGGGCTCTTATACTTGGCTTAATTAGTTAATGTTACTAATATGTTATTTGAGTGTTTGGGTTACTGGGCCTTTGACCCTTTTTTTTTTTGCAAAGCTAAATCATATTTGAGTATAAGAACCTTGTTTCAAACAAAGTCATATATTTCTATTCAAATATGATTTAGCTTTGCAAAAAAGCGGTCAGGCCGAATAACCCAAAACACTCAAATAACATATTAGTAACATTAATTAATAGTACATAATACATAAACCAAATCACAATTTCGGTTTTAAATAAAGATTATGATTCTTTAATTAAGTTATCACTGAGAATGTGCTACTAAACTTTACAAATAATGACCAAAAAATGGCAACTAACATCTAAAATCTAATGATTTATTGTATTTTTCTTGTAAAATGGTGATATTTATTTGCTACTTCAAAAAATAAACAGCTGAAGTTGGCCAAGTAAAATAGTTTTGCCAAGTAAAATAGTAAAATAGTTTGCCAAGTTAATGTACGAAAGTAACTAAAAATGAAATATAAATTAAAAACTATATAGATAGACATATTAAAAAAACTAAGAATGTCAAAAATGCAACAAAATAACTCAATTATTCAAACTATTTATAAGAAACTAAAATATATCATTGACACTATTTTTTTTTGTTACAAATAAAATGTGTGCAGCATAGTACATAGTATATAAACCAAATCACAATTTTGGTTTAAAATAAAGATCATGATTCTCCCACGATTTTAAACAGACAAATATATAATTCGGTTTGAGTGAATGATTCAATGACTCGCTCATAAATTCTTCGGAAAGGTGATTTACTCTATTTTGATCACTACCGTACACATCAGTGTTTATATCTGAACTATAATATTTTATTCCAGTGCTTCTATGATAATATGAATGATTGTTAGACAGAAAGAATGAAACTGTGGTTGAAAAGTCTGTTTATAAAGCTATTTCATATCTACACATGACACCAGCTCTCAGAACACAGATCTGAATGTTCGCTTTTATCAAAACTAGTATTTAAGTATCCCATACTGGAAGAAAAAACTGCTAAAAACCACAAGCATGTATTCATATGCCAGTATGAACACATGCATCTAAATGAGGATGTATGACAAATGTATCGTTTTATATAAAACTAATTATGACTTCAGACTAAGCGTTTTTACGATTTACAGATCATTTTTTCCCTTCTCAAATGAGGACATCCCCAGATTTACCATAAAAAATAAATGCATTTATCGTGCCTCTCTTTGTCTGCGTTCGTGTGCATGTGAATGTTTGTCAGATCTGTGCCGTTCAACCTCTGGCCTTCGGAGAACTTCACCATCTGTTGTGCTGCTAAAACTAGAGCGCGTTCTGTACACCGACTCCTCGTTCACACCAAACATCATCTCCTCTTCTGTAATCTACAGCTTTACTCTCTTGTCTTTTAGCTCCTGTATCCACAAGCTCGGGATAAATCAGCTTCAGAAACCCGAAACGTCGTGTTTAAGAAGTGCCACGGCTTTCAAGAGCGGGAACGCGGATGAAAGATTTATGAACGAGGTGAAGTGTTGGACGCAATTAAACGAGCTGATGCTCAATTCTCGTCTCTGTTTCACCTGTGGCCCACCAGACGGTAGAACCCGTGTGTGAGCACAGGTTGAGCCCAGACAGCACCAGGTAGTGTGTGTGTGCGTGTGTGTGTGTGTGTGCAGACGGGTCCCACAGGGTGAGCTACTACAGCTGTAGACAGACACCGAATTTGCTGCATCTGCTGTCCCGACATCTGCAGACTGGGCCGAAGACGTGTGTGTGTGTGTGTGTGTGTGTCTGTACAGTCATTCTGCTGAAGTCAGAGACCTGACATCAGTGGAATAACAGTGCAAAGTAATATTATTAGGGGGAAAAATAAATGATGATAATATAAATATTCAATAATTAAAACAAAAATAACTATAAATGAATGAATGAGGTATTTATATAGCGCTTTCATATTTACTACTGTACACTCAAAATCCACTTGGGTGATGAAACGATAACTCACCCCTTACTAAAAACAATGTATGCATAGATGTTTGTATTTATACATATGTATTTAATAATAAAGCAAAAAAAATGCATGCATTTAGAACATGTTTTCATGCCTGTGTGTACGCATCTAATTACGCATGTAAATGAAATCTGAAAATAAATTGTTTAATAGTTTTATAATTATTATTATTTATAATATTATAATATATAATAAACACATGAAATAATAATGTAATATAATA
>JAOTRC010000006.1:23559235-23574199 GCA_027497675.1 Cyprinella lutrensis | reverse complement strand
ATAAAGTTATGATTAATAAAGTTGGATTATATTTACTTTGCATATTTTAAATGTACTTTCGCAATAATTACTGATTGAAAAAAAATATTGTTTATGGATTTAAGCCATTTCAATGCATATAGGCCTACATTTTGAGATACATTTTAAATAACGTCAGAATTCTGAAAATGAGCCAATAATGTGAATATTAAATCTTGAACGCAGCTGCTTCTGTGTGTGCCTTTAAAATTCCTTTCTTAATTATTGCCATCGATTGATTGTTTATGGTGACAGTTAATCAAGTATATGTGTGCCAACTGGCACGTCACCAACTCCACAACTGCTGGACACACACACACACACACACACGTCCTACTGCCGTTGAAACACAGCATCTCATCTGTTTGTCAGTTGACTTTTGCTTCCCAAGGTTACACTTCCACCGGTTGCCTGGAGTCCCACTTAAACCTTTCCAGATTTCCACAATCTTTCCTGGTAATCCTCTGAAATTGGTTTGGCAGGTTTTTGTGGGACGGTCCGGTGGGGTTTGGTGAGGGTTTGGAGCTGATAGCAGATCAGATATCACTCGAGCGCTGATTGTGTTAATGTCTGGATGGAATGTCATGGAATTATCCAGCGCACTGGATCTCAATGGGACGGAACATTCTGTTTGGCTCTTTAAGAAGGTTCCGTATTCAGCGGCCAATCAGGGAGCTCGCCAGCTTCGATTGCGGTCACGTGACCGGCGTGTCGGCCCCCGACCAATCGGATCGGCGTGTCCCATGAAAGGGTCGTTAGAATATCACCATGGAAATGAGTTTGGACGGCAGCCATCTTCTGTCGCCCGTTTTCTCCTCGAACACTTCCTGTGGGTCACACACATACACACAAACACACACACACACGCCTTATTTTGGTCTGACTGTGGCGTGTGCATGTTTTTCACACAGAGCATCGTGATTGCATGTGTTTTTCAGGTTGCAGAAGTGATCAATGAAGGAATAAACCAACTACATCTTTGCATCTGTTGTGTTTGTTGAGGTGTGAGTTAATTTGGCTGGTTTGCATGTGTGTGTGTGTGTGTGTGTGTGAGGGGGGGGTGATCGGGGCATCTGGCAGTAATTAGGTTAAATTAGAAGTGCTGTGGTCACTTGCCAAAAGCTATATACCTTGAAAGGCTGCACAAATAATAAAGCGCCTGTAGTAAAGCCCGTCACCTGTGTGTGTGTGTGTGTATGTGTGTGTATGTATATGTGCGTGTGTGCTCAATTGTTGTTGTGTTTTTGGTCTGTAATAATCGTGTGTATCTTGCAACAGATGCAAAATAACCTTTAAATGGCCAGAATTGGATGTTCACACTTTCCTTTCCTGCTCCTGTTTGTCTTCCATGTTCAGTTTTCTGATGTAGTTTCTCTCTTTCTCCTCCCTCGTGTTTTTAAGGCCCTTCTTTGACTTGTTTGATTGGAGAATCAGGAGAGGCCTAGATTGGTTATTATTACCCATAAGGCTGTGTGGGTGGAAGTATGCGTGTCATTTCCTGTTTTTGTGATCAGTTTGAGAACACTGGCTCAGTGTGAGTCGATCTATGAAGCAGGTGCTGTTTATTATAATAGTTATTTTTTAGGGATTTAAAGGGCACCTATTTTGCCCATTTTTACAAGATGTAATATTGGTCTCGGGTGTCCCCAGAATATATTTGTGAAGTTTCAGCACAAAAAAACTCACAGTTAATGTATTATAACCATTTGAAAATGTCATTTTTGGGGCCTGTTTTAAAATGAGCTGTTTTGGTGTATATGACCTTAAATGTAAATGAGCTGCATATCCCTGCCCTGCCTTTGGATGAGGGCGTCACTTGCATACCTATGGCAATAAACAGTCGGTAGAAGCAGAATGGCAGAGAGTGAACGCTATTTTGTATGGCATTCAGCCGTACATGTTTCAATCAGAATATATAAATAGTCTCTGATCAGACCCAGATGATGAAGAGACTCCGGCGGAATAAACACAAATGAGGATGGACCAGTACGTCTCGATATGGTTATTTGATACATTTATGTACTTATAGAGTTGTAATCGAGTCCCCTTTGAAATTATGGATGTGCAACACACACACGCATTTTTTTGAAACTACAAACACAAATACTGTGATAATGTTTGCTACGTACAAGCGAAATTACATTTATGCGAGGGACCTGTTGCGTCATGATTACGTTACTTGTCGTACAAGTGCTCATGTGGCAAATGTGAGAAGATGGCTACAGAACATGCACAGTTTTTAATACAATATCTTTAAAAAATGTATAAACGTGTGGTTACACACTATACAAACAAGGTTTAAATTATATACACAGACATCCTACGTCGACGACAAGACGCATTTGTTGTTGAATTGGCTGACATCGACTGAAATTACTATTTGCTCAAAAATCCTAAAATACTTTTACTTCTCCTGGAGGTGACATTGGGTCGCGGACAGTTGCGATCCACATTTGAGGAATAACTCTGACGCAAGACCTGCTTTGAATTGACCCACGTTCAACAGATTTTTAACGTATTTTGGAAATTTAAGTGGCGCCTTTCCTTCGTAAATAAAATCCATCCACTGTGTTTTCAGTGGCTCTGATATCAGAAATAAGTGAAAACTACTATGTATGTCATTATTACATCCCATCCCACAACATGACACTTATGATTTTATGGAGACAATACCGGCTGTCGTTGAAACAATGGAGGATGTGTGTACAGATCACCGAGGGTGGGGTCTACGCCACAACCACACTGCCAATCAAACCCCTTGCTCATTTCTACGTCACAAAGAGCTAAATCTTAGAACAGCTCGTTCTGAGACAGTGCAGATGATTTATTGAGATTGTAAAAAAACCACTGGGTGGATTTTTATCATTGTATTTTGCTCACACACTGCCAACACACATTTATGTTCAAACACCATGTCAAAGTGAATTTTGCATAATAGGTGCCCTTTAATGCTTAATACAGATCTTTCCATGAAGCCTTTACATTTTGAAAAAGAAATGTCTGTATGATTTAAAAAAAAATATTTCAGATTTTATTTTAGTGTTTGTACCTGATTTCCATTTCAAGCTAAATTATATATTTGAATAATAGCATATAGTATATATAATAGTTTGTATAATAGTATATTTGATAGTAATACATAACTATAATATGTCAGTTTATGAGATATTTCTAACACTTAAAAGCTTATATGTATAATGCATTATAGAAGTGTTTTTAATGCATTAATTCTGCCTTGTAATGCACCTTATAATACACTGTATGATGTCATGAATAATTGTAACCACAGTTATAATGCATTATAATTCTTATGTATTCATTGTTACACCTTTAGAGTGAGTTATAACACACGACAATGAATGTCAGATCTGCAAATATTGTAATGCACAGTTGTTTATGATGCATTATGAAATGAATTATGAATAGCTTTATTATGCATTTAGTGTGTGTGTGATCACCAATCTCTTCAGAGTGTGTATGAGATTTTCAATCTCTTCAGTGTGTGAGATCTCCAGTCTCTTCAGTGTGTGCATGTGTGTGTGAGATCACCAATATTTTCAGAGTGCGTGTGTGTGTATGTGTGTGTGTGATAGAGATCACCAATCTCTTCAGTGTGTGTGTGTGTGTGTGTGTGTGCGCATGTGTGAGAGAGAGAAAGATCTTCACTCTCTTCAGAGTATGTGTGTTTGTGTGTGAGAGAGAGATCACAGATCTCTTCAGTGTGTGTTTATGTGTGTGAGATCTCCAATCTCTTCATCTGTTCAGACTCCAACAGCCATGCAGGCGTATTATAAACACATGCTCTTGTTCTGATCAGATGCTGTTTTGATAAATTCTGATTACAATATTCATATATAGTATACATATGCTATTGAAATGAAGTAATGCACTTCAAAGAAAGCCATCATACTTTTGTTATTTTTCTCCTTTATTTTAATGCTTACATTAAATATATAAGATAAGAAAAAAAATTATATATAAAAAGCAATAGAAGTCAGTGGTATGGCTTAAATTTACATGAGTGAGTGAGAGAGAGTGAGTGAGATAGGGGTGTGTGTGTTTGTGTGTGTTGAGCTCCACTTGTTTTGCGTGTGTGTGTGTGTGTGTGTGTGTGTGGCTCCACTAGAGGGCTCCTGCTGCAGTAAATCACTGTAATCAAACAGGGTAAATCTGTTAGAGAACAAAGATACGCTGCCGATCCTCCACAAAGACAAGAATGAGAGAAAAGAAGAGAAGAAAGAAACATGGCAGCGCTTGACACGTAATCCTGTTGATCTGAAACAGAGAACACACACGCAGACTATGAGCGCACGGCTTGAAGCGGTTGGATCTTCCAGTGTGCTTGTGTGTGTGTGTGTGTGTGTGTGCGTGTGTGTGTGTCTACCTGGCATGGCATCCATGAGGATGAACAATAAAGAAATTAAAAGCAAGGCAAGCGGGCAGATATCAGTGTGTGGAGGAGAGTGTGTAGGGGTTCCTCTCGGCACCATCTGTGCTGCACACACACACACACACACACTAAGATCTGACACGCTTTCTTCTGCCATTGCTATGGCAACACACACAGCAAGGCCACACTGTCAAGCTGTCAGTCAAATCAGAGATGCCTACACACACATTCACACTCACACACACTCTCTCACATACCCAGACACACTCTCACACAAACACACACACACACACACACACACAGTTCTTTGACTTCAGACCTGAACATGAACCACCTTTTTTTCTCTTTTTGTTTTGTTTTTGTTTAGTTTTTTTTTTGTTTTGTTTATTATTGATTCACTTTTCATTTACATTCTTTTAGTTTTTTTCCCTTTTCTTTCTTTTTTCTTTTCTCTTCTTTCTCTCCATCTGCACGCGTTTCTCCAGGTTTAGTTCATGTAATTAGAGGTCAATTAAAAGCTTTGGTGTCTTTGATCAGGTGTGTGTGTGTGTGTGTGTGTGTCACATCTTGAACTAATTTCTCAGTATAAACACTGACTTGAGCTTGTTTATTTCTCTCTTTATTTTCTCTCATTCTGATATGAATGTAATGTGTTGTGTGATTATTTGTGTGTGTGTGTGTTGTGTTCGATCAGCTCCAGATGTGTTTTCTCCACCTGTTATTGTTCTGGTAGGAATATTGTGCTTTAAAAATGAAGGAGTGGAGGTGGAGGTTTGGAGGTTTCTCACGTAAACTGTGTTTTACTGATATTTTTTATGGCATAAAAAATTGTATATATTATATTTTTCATTTTCCTAAAGAAACTTCTTTGAGCCTTAATATTTTCATTAATATTTATCATCCTAAATAGTTCACATGTTCACGGTTTTCTGATGTAGATTAATGGTCTTTTATTTACATTATTAAACTACTCAGTGTTCCATTTACATTAGTTTTTTTATTATTTTAAATGTATATTTTTTATGATTTAATTATTAGCTTTTCATTGACTTACTTTGTTTTTATTTGAATTATTTATTTAAATTTAAAATTTTTGATTTCATCAATTTGTTTTGATTTTTTTGTTTTAAAACTAGTAGTTTATTTAAATTGCGGATTTTCATTATATAATTAGTTTTGCTTCAACCAAATTTTGTTTTTATAAAAATGTATTTAATTAATTATCAGCTTTTCATCAGCTCACACTAGTTTGGGAATACCAAATAGTTATAATTACAATATCATGAGCAGGACTAAACGTTTCAGAAATCAAATGAAGATGATCTTTGTGTGTGTGTGTGTTCGTGTGTTTTTCACTCTCTCTATTAGTTGTGTGCAAGTGTTTCCTGGCTGTATTGACATCTGACCTGAAACACACACACACACACACATACAGTCACAGGTGCTGTTGTGGGAGGCACTTGTCTTTGCACGGTTCTCCCTAATCAAGCCACAGGAAGCCGCTTCTCCTCAGGGAGTGTGTGTGTGTGTGTGTGTGTGTGTGTGTGTGTGTGCGTGCTCTCTCTCGCTGTGGTTCATGTGGAATAGATTAGTGTTTGATTGTAAAGCCAGACCCCAGTGTGTGTGTGTGTGTGTGTGTTGGAGCTCTTGATGTTGTTCTACATCTGTACAGCATTATGGCAGTTGCAGGTTGATGGAATAAAGTCCAAAGTGAGGGGCGGAAGTTGGAACTTCCTTCCGCAAAAAATAACAAATGTTAGTTTGCTAGTTTGTTGAGTGTCTATCTCAAAAGAGTGTGTGTTTCATGCAAATGTATGATTATTGCATGTGTGTGTGTGTGTGTTGTAGGTCAGTTCAACACAGGTGCAGCAAGGGAGTCACACTGATAAGGTGTAGAGGGAGAGACTGTGTGTTGTGTGTGTGTTGTGGCTTTCGTGACTGCTCTTTCATTTCATCATTCCATTTCTCATTCCATCTGCTCCTGATCTGCACCAGTAAACAGACTCACTCCTGCAGCATTTGTTCTCCAGAAGTAATGATTCCTCAAATCATATGTGTTGTTGAGCAGAGGTGTGCGGCCACTCGAAGATGCTCTGATTTCACCTGCTGGACAAAAAATCTAACCCTGAACTCATTAAAAACTGCTTTTGAGTGTTTTGAGTGCCTACAACACTCAAAACACCCTAACTGCTTAGCAACAGCCAAAAACACTCAAAACGCCCTAACTGCATAGCAACATCCTTAAACACTCAAAACACCCTAACTGCATAGCAACACCCTAAAACACTTAAAACACCCTAACTACATAGCAACATCCTTAAACAATCAAAACACCCTAACTGCATAGCAACACCCTAAAACTCTTAAAACACCCTAACTGCATAGCAACATCCTTAAACACTCGAAACACCCTAACTGCATAGCAACACCCTAAAACACTCGAAACACCCTAACTGCATAGCAACATCCTTAAACACTCAAAACACCCTAACTGCATAGCAACATCCTTAAACACTTTGTAACATCCTTAAACACTCGAAGCACCCTAACTGCATAGCAACATCCTTAAACACTCGAAACACCCTAACTGCATAGCAACAGCTGAAAACACTCGAAACAACCTAACTACATAGAAACAGCCTAAAACACTTGAAAACCCCTAACTGCGTAGCAACACCCTAAAACATTCGAAATACCCTAACTGCATAGCAACAATAACTGAATAGAAACACCCTAAAACACTTGAAACACCCTAAATGCATAGCAACAGCCTAAAACACTCAAAAAACCATAACTGCATAACAACATCCTAAAACACTTGAAATACCTAACTGCATAGCAACATCCTTAAACAATCGAAACACCCTAACTGCATAGCAACATCCTAAAACACTTGAAAAACCCTAATTGCATAGCAAAAGCTGAAAACACTCGAAACAACCTAACTGCATAGAAACAGCCTAAAACACTTGAAAACCCCTAACTGCATAGCAACAGCCTAAAACACTCGAAATACCCTAACTGCATAGCAACACCCATAACTGAAAAGAAACAGCCTAAAACGCTTGAAACACTCTAACTGCATAGCAACAGCCCAAAACATTTGAAACATCCTAACTGGATAGCAACAGCCTAAAACACTCGAAATACCCTAACTGCATAGTAACACCCATAATTGAATAGAAACAGCCTAAAATGTTCGAAACACCCTAAACACTTGAAACACCCTAACTGCAAAGCAACAGCCTAAAACACTCGAAACACCTTAATTGCGTAGCAACACCCTAAAACATTCAAAACACCCTACCTTACTGCATAGTAACTGCTTAAAACACTCAAAACACCTTAACTGCGTAGAAACAGACTATAAAATAAAGCGCATAGGAATGTGTGTGTTAACAATGGACAGGTGCTTCACTACATCAGAAAAATACAGCCAGAACAAAATCTCCGTGTTTTGACCCCCCAGAGTCATAGTCTGATCACTTTCACAGACGTGTGTGTGTGTGTGTGTGTTGCTTCATGGGAAAGTCCTCCATCTGTCCTGAAGTCTCTTGGTCTCCATAAAACTCCTCAAACTTCGCCCTTGAGCTCTGGAGACATCACAAGCTCTCTGTTGAGTTTCATTTAGTTTTTCTCAGATTTTTCCCCCACAATTCCTTAGAGAAAAAAAAAACAATCATCAGAAACCACTTTAAGTTATCGTTTGCTCTGCATTTAGTCACAGAGCTGTCTCTGAGAAACATTTGAGATGTTATAAAGATCTAATCTGTGATGTTCTTGTTGTCATTTGAGGTAAATTTAAGGAGATGTTCTGTTTCTGTATATCTGAGGGTCGTTCTGTCCTCGTACGCCCACTGTGTGTTTATCCCAGCCCAATATTCCCATCCGGCATGTTCCCAGTGTTCCTGCTTGTCATTATAGCACAGTTTTCCAGACGGGAATGCTCTGCTGTTTGTGCGCTGATGTCATCACTGATCCGCCGCAGCTGCTCCTCTCATATTCGCAGTAAATTTTTGTTGCAACACTTTGGGAACAAGGCAAATTGTCTCTGGGAAAGTGTTTCTCTCCTGATATTACAGAGAGCAGTTTTGCTGTCTTTTTTCTAATGCTTCCTCTTACATGCAATGGTGATCTTGATTGCATAAAAATCTAAATTGAAATGCATGTTGAGAGTGTGTGTTGTGTCTTTAGTCGTCCTGATCACTATGTGTGGTGTGTTGTGTTTTAGGTATACGCCCCGTCTGCCAGCACTGCCGATTATAACCGAGACTCACCGGGTTACCCGTCCTCTAAAGCACCGGGCAGCAGCTTTCCCAGCTCCTTCTTTATGCCAGGTAAACACAGAACAACTGCCTGACACACTCAGAATACCCTAGCAACTGCATAGCAACAGCCTAAAACACTTGTATCACCCGTAAAACCATATGGCAACAGTCTTAAAACACACAGCACACACTAGCAACTGAATAGCAACATTCTAAAACACTTGTAGCACCCTAGAAACAGCATAGCAACTGCCTAAAACGTTTGTATCACCCTAGAAACAGCATAGCAACAGCCTAAAACACTCAAAACACCCTGGTGATTGCATAAAAACTGACTAAAACGCTTGTATCACCATAGAAGCAGCATAGCAACAGCTTAAAACACTCAGAACACTCTAGTGATTGCATAACAACAGACTAAAACTCTTGTATCACTATAGAAACAGCATAGCAACTGCCTAAAACTCTTGTATTATCATAGAAACAGCATAGGAACCGCCTAAAACACTCAGAACACTCTAGCAATTGCATAGCAACTGCCTAAAACACTTTTATCACCCTAGAAGCAGCATAGCAACAGCCTAAAACACTCAAAACACCCTTGTGATTGCATTACAACTGACTAAAACTCTTGTATCACCATAGAAGCAGCATAGCAACAGCCTAAAACACTCAGAACACCCTAGCAATTGCATAGCAACTGTCTAAAACACTTGTATTACCCTAGAAACAGCATAGCAACAGCCTAAAACACTCAGAACAACCTAGCAATTGCATAGCAACTGCCTAAAACACTTGTATCACCCTAGAAACAGCGTAGCAACAGCCTAAAACATTCAAAACACCCTGGTGATTGCATAACAACTGACTAAAACTCTTGTATCACCATAGAAGCAGCATAGCAACAGCCTAAAACACTCATAACACCCTAGTGATTGCTTAACAACTGTCTAAAACACGTGCATCACCCTAGCAACAACCTAAAACACTCATAACACCCTAGTGATTGCTTAACAACTGCCTAAAACACGTGCATCACCCTAGCAACAGCATAGCATCAGCCTAAAACACCAAGAACACCCTAGCGATTGCATAGCAACTGCCTAAAACATGTGCCTCACCCTAGCAACAGCATAGCAACAGCCTAAAACACCAAGAAAACCCTAGTGATTGCTTAACAACTGCCTAAAGCATGTGCATCACCCTAGCAACAGCATAGCAACAGCCTAAAACACCAAGAACACCCTAGCGATTGCTTAACTGCCTAAAACACGCGCATCACCCTAGCAACAGCATAGCAACAGCCTAAAACACCAAGAAAACCCTAGCGATTGCTTAACAACTGCCTAAAACACATTCATCACCCAAGCAACAGCATAGCAACAGCCTAAAACACTCAGAACACCCTAGCGATTGCATAGCAACTGCCTAAAACACATGCTTCACCATAAAAACTGCACAGCAACAGCCTAAAACTCTCAAAACTTTTGCGATTGTATAGCAACTGCCTAAAACACGTGTATCACCATAGAAACTGAATAGCAACCGCTTAAAACAATCAGAGCACCCAAGCGATTGTATAACAACTGCCTAAAACACTTGCATTACCCTAGAAACCACACAGCAACAGCCTAAAACACTCAGAACACTTGTTGACTATGGATGGGTGCTTCACTACAGCAGAAACAAACCAGTCAGAGCAAATCTCCATGTTACTGGACCTCTCAGGTCCAGAAGTCAAAGCCTGATTCAGCTCTGATCTACTCTGTGTGTGTTTGTGTTTTATGAATGATTTCAGATGGTCATCACAGTACAGACCCATGGAGCTCGTCCGGCAGTATGAACCAGCCCGGGTACAACAGCATGCTGGGAAACTCCACACACAGCGCTCAGAGCAGCAGCTACTGCGGCCTTCACCCACACGAGAGACTCGTGAGCGCATTTACTTGTATATCTTCACCTGGTTAAAGGTGCACTATGTAATCTTTAGCGATATCTAGTGGTGAGGTTGCAAATTGCACCCAACAGAAGTTACGGTGGCTGACAGGAAGTGATGTCGTCATCTGAGACTGCAGGGAGTAGCCAATTAATTTTCTTTACAAAGATAAAGAAATTATGTTTACTTAATTATACAGTAAAACAATGTTTTTATGAATATTGTTTTTACTTGTTCATCATTTTGTCAGTGTTTATTTGCTGATTTTACCTGCTTCTTTGCACAAAGAATAACATGTAGCTTGAATATAGATAGAAATGGCTCATTCTAATGCAATAAAAGCATAACGGTTCATTATGTAAGGTCTTTATACACCACTGAAAATATAGTTATGTATATTATATTGCATCTCTTTGAACAGATCCTCCTAAATATTACATAATGCACCTTTAAGATTAGTTCAGCAGACTTATGAGTTTTATGAGTGTCCAAACTGCAAAATATGCTTTTCTTACTTTATTTTGTCTCGTTTCCAGTCCAAATATTAAAAAACTCTTAAATCAAGATGCATTTACTTAGGTAGTAATATACCATAAGATATTATGTCTTGTTTTCTGGGGAAATAAATAAAAATTAAGTGAGTTTTTGCTTAAAACAAGCTAAATTATCTACCAATGGGGTAAGAAAAATAATGTTGTTTCGTTTTGAATTAAGATTATTTTTCTTACTGCAGATAATTTAGCTAGTTTTAAGCAAAAACTCACTTAATGTTGCTCACTTATGGTATTTTACTCATCTTGAATGGAGAGTTTTTAGATATTTGGACTGGAAACAAGACAAAAACCAGCTAAGAAAAGCATGTTTGTAGTGAGGATGGAGTTTAAAATAATGGTGCTGTATGGTCAAAGGTTCAACAATGATAAACGGTTCAAGTGTTCATTTATGACTCGGCCTCATCTGTTCGATAACTCTGTTTCCCTCTGTGTTTTGCAGAGTTACCCGTCACACTCGTCGGCTGAGATTAACCCCAGTCTTCCCCCCATGTCCAGCTTCCATCGGAGCGGCGGGTCGAATCACTACAGCACGGCGTCTTGCTCCGCAACCACAAACGGGACAGAAAGCGTCATGGGTGAGTATTTTTGCAAAAAATTCTGCATTATGAATTTTTAAGGCCAGGCAGGGAGTTTGTTGAGGTCAATTTGTAGCGAAAGACTACACACCTGTGTGGGTCCTCCCCCGGAAGAATGTTGTTGGAGTAAATGCCATGAATGCAGAGTCACTCTGGATCTCCCGTAACCAATCGCTTGGTCGTGACGTATGACGACTCAAACTAGCGCTCATCAACGTCATCGTTCTCAGCCACTCCCTCTGTTCGCTGATTGGACCGTTAAAAATTTGATCGGAGAAAACCCAAGAATATACTGCAAACCCAGAGTACTGAAGGGAAATGAAAATTTAGCGGAAGTACTTTGAGGGCGGAGCCAAGCTAATGCAAATGTTGAGGTGTTGCGGATTTAATAATATTAAGATAATAGTTTTGAGAGAAGGAGCCAAGGGAGCTACAGTAGATCAGGTTTAGCTCCTCAGTAACATTAGTTATTAATCAACCGATTTGGTCATTTTCAGATGATCAGCGGATCAACATCATTGATCATTCCTCCAACTGTCAATTCCAAAATCAGCCTTGATATTGACAAACGTTTTCTGTTTTCAAAATGTTTTTGTGAATAGGGAGTAAATGTTAATAGTCTAAAGCAGTGGTTCTCAACTTTGTTTTTTTATGAATTTATTTATTTATTTATTTATTTATTTATTTATTTATTTATTTATTTATTTATTTATTTATTTTATTTGACTCAAAAGCCCTTCATGTTGGCAAAAATAATTATGATACTTCTGCTATAATGACAAAATAATTTTCAAAAGAAAAATGTATTTATGGAAACTTGGGGTGTCATTTTATTAAATTAAATTAAAATAAACTAAATTAAATAAATGTTTAAATAATTATGTTAAAATAAATCACTAAAATAAAACCATTTAGATTCTGTTATTTAGATTTTTATTTAAAAAATTAAAAATGGATTAAATCCTTATATTAACTTTATAAATATATTATTCATATATTCTCTTGTTTAAGAGCTTGTTTTTTCTTATTATTATATGGTCTAATATTTGGCTCCTGGTTGAGAATCGCTGCTCTGAAGTGTTCATTTAAAGTCAGTACTTTAGTCTTCATCTTATTTAAATGAGTAGTTTTAAAGCTCTTTAACCTGTCTCTCTCTATCTCTGTTGTGTTTCAGCAAATCGATCGTCGAGCGGAGCAGGGACGAGTTCGCAGACGGGAGACGCGTTAGGAAAGGCTTTGGCTTCAGTGAGTCAACAGGTCTCATAGTCCCGGACGAATACAACAACACAAAAGACAACATCAAACGACATTCACAACTTGTTTTATGCTTCGACCAATAGCAAACCAGTCAATTCTGCATGGACTAAATCAAGCCCCGCCCAAATTTTTTTTCTTGTTCGGATAACGTCACAATAGTGCAGAAAAGACTATCACAACTTCAAACGCTCCTGTAGGGAGTTTGCACATGATGTTGTGTGTTTGTGGTTTTCTCGTTTGTCATTGCTTTGTGTTTGTTGTCATTGTAGATCTATTCCCCCGACCACACCAATAACAGCTTCTCATCCAACCCGTCCACTCCTGTGGGATCACCTCCGTCGCTCACAGGTAACAGAGTGTGTGTGTGTGTGTGTGTGTGTGTGTACACAAACACTGTTTGCTCTGACGTCAGTCACCTGATTATACACTGTTTACTATACATTATGAGTATGATTATAAAAAAAGAGGATCTGAAACACTGTGCATGCAACATTTTCAACGTTTAGTATGTTTGCTAATAAGGTTATTATAGATAATTAAAGCACAATAAAAAGCTTTTCCTTTGTTGCATTTTTCATATCC
This sequence comes from Cyprinella lutrensis, assembly GCA_027497675.1. NCBI lineage: Eukaryota > Metazoa > Chordata > Actinopteri > Cypriniformes > Leuciscidae > Cyprinella > Cyprinella lutrensis. Next base: position 23,560,619 of record JAOTRC010000006.1, on the reverse strand, counting down.
TGTAGGATGTTCCCACCTAGACTGTAAAAAAAACACTGGGTTAAAAAACAACCCAATTTGGGTTGTTTTCAACCCAAGGGCTGGATAAATACAGGATAGAACACATGTTGGGTTAATTTTACCCAGCAAATTGGTTTGTTTATTTAACCCAGCATACTGGGATAATTCATTTATAAAACTAGCCTTTTTTTAATGATGTTTACAGATTAACTTAAATTCTCCAAACTCCACACAACCACTGGTTTGCATATTTCCGATGATATTTTACAGTATAGCATATTTTATATAGTTATGAATACATATTGCATACATTTAAGTCAACCTGGGTTCTTATATCTGACCCAGGATCTGGGTTACACAAAAGCTACTGTACCCAAATACTGAAAAAAAAATAACGCAAAAAATTAACCCAAAAGGCTCAACCCAGGATTTGGGTAGAAAAAAATAACCCAAGATTTTTCCGTGTAAACGCACTTCATCTCAGTGCCTGATTATCACGTCATTATTCGAGTCGGCATGAAAATGACCGCCGCCTAATTGTAATGTCTCAGAGTGCCAAAGTTATTAGACCGACAACCATTAAATGCGCAAGTGCAAATTAATATTTAAACTTAAACATGCGAGGGAAGTTTAAGTAACTAATTTAATAATTTTCTCATTGGCAGCGGCGCGGATACATGCAAAATTTATTTGCACATGAATGTGGCTATAATTATGTGCTAATTAGCATTTGGAAATGAGGTTTAATAATACAGAAGCGTCTGAAATGCATGTTTCTATAAAGAAGAACAATTTGGGAAAAAAAACACAACACAATTAGCCGTGATATACGTAATGTGCGGATGCACAAACGCAAACAGGTGAAGGTCAGAGAGAAGGAATAAATGAGCGGCGCTGCTCTCTAATTACCGGCGTGAACCGGCCCCGTTTGCATCTTAACACGAGCGTGTGAAAGAGAGAAGAAGAAGGGAAGAATAACGAGGTGTTATTAGCATTGGGGTCGTCACCCATCAAAGGCAGAGTCCCGCCACCGGCTGATGAGCTTCACATCTACACTCTCATCGAGAAAACACACCAAACAAAAGAGGAACAGAATTATTTATTCCGCTGGAGTGAACGACAATTAATTGGTCGGGTATGAGTGTCGGATCAACAGGGAAAACTGAGTGAGAGGATACTGTATATGAGGAATGATTTACTAGGAAAAATGTAATCTATCCATCAATCTATCTATCTATCTGCACAAGCATGAAATATTTAAATGTAGAGTCAAGACATATCTACATTTGAGTATTAATATCAGTATTTGAAGAGTTCAGATGCAAAAGCCTCTAAATGCCATTTGATATTTTCTTCTAAAATGACCATTTTTATCAAACTTGTA
>JAOTRC010000006.1:23435768-23449083 GCA_027497675.1 Cyprinella lutrensis | reverse complement strand
ATTTAATTTCTTGTACTAATAATGTAACCGTATCTATAGACCTTGTTTGTTAAATCGATGTAAACTCTAAAGCGTCTTTGAGAAAAGCGCTTTAAAAATTAAATGTATTATAATTACAACATTTAAGTTTGGATAGTGAATTTTCACATCTATTCTTAATTAAAAAGGGGGGTGACCATTTAATATTGAAAAGATTTTTATATCTTTATCGTTATCTTTATATTTATCATCATTGGTGTGAACGGGCCTTTAGTGTTTCCCCGTCTTCCACTGGCTCAAAATCACATTTTTTAAAGCATTTATCTATGAAAAGAGAACTTTAACAATGTTAAAAGCATAATAGATCAATGGTTTCTGTCCAACACACCTGGTTAATAGGAAAATGAGTAACTGAACAGAAATAGCACAGAGACCTTTGACCTTTAGACACACTGAAAAGATTTAGCAGAACATGCACTTTACACAGATCAGATCCAGTCAGAACTAACTAGATTGTTTTGGGGCATCTTTCATTACTAGACACAATGTCTCTCATTCATTTACTGATTACGTGTGTTATTTAGGCAGATGTGCTTGTGCTTAACCTGATAAAGCCTAATGAATATTGACGAAAGCCTCTAATTGATCAACATGATTAAAACCTGTTGCAAGCGATCCACTTCAGTCCTTCTGTCATCGGACTGATGTTTAGATTTTTAGCAAGTAAAAGGCTTTCAGGTCGTGCTTCACGTGATTTAACTCAAAATAAAGTGATTTTACAAAGTAAACGCAAGATTCACTTTTATTTTTTTAGTAGCAGTATTTTAAGATTTACTTGCTTATCCATATGTCTTTTTAAAGAAAAATTATGAATATTATATATGACCATCAGGCTTATTAGTTCATCAATCATCACTATATTTCATTGCATTATGCGTTTTACAACTACAGAGCTTTGATCATAAAACTAAGCATTTAAATATCATCTTACTAAATCATATTATTGACGACTGATATTTCTATGCACATTATACCACACTATATCATACTGTATGAGGCATAAAAGCTAAAATATGATAGTTTCTGTATGTATTATGTTCATGCATCAGGCCTTACAAGCAAGCATGACATTTGATCAGACAAACTGTGACATTTAGACAATTAGACGCAGCGTACGGGGACATTGCACAAGACGATTGATTAAACTAGAGATCTGTTTGACCATGCAAAAGACATTTTGTGTCGCTATGCAGTTGCTAGGGTGTTGCTAAGTCTCTGAGATTCTCTGGTCTCTACATTAGTCTTGCTGAAGAAGTGTAATATTTAAGCAAGCACATGTTTCCCAACCTCTAATCCTTTGTTCAACAAAGAAATCAAGTCTTTACGGACAGAGACGGGATGCTCATCTCGTGCCAGGAATGCTGCTCTCTGATTGGATCAGAGGAAGTGATGATGTCATAATAGAGGCTGAATCATGCCTCATTTACTTCCCATCCTGTAAATGATTTCCTTCTGAAATGAATCACATTACAGGCATTAAATGAGTGGAACGTTACACTAAAAAGCTGCGGCAACAGTAAACGCTTTCCAGAATACGCTCTAGAACTGACAAGAGTTGAGAAACCCAACGGAGTCAGAGAGTCTAATAGGGATTGAGAGGAAAAGGCCTGTGGGAAAACATGACCTCGATTTCCCAACATCAATAATTGCACCATTTACACGTGAATAATATATTAAGCATGAAACACTGTTAAAGAAAAGTAGAAAAGAAACAGTGATGAAAAAACAAACCACACAAACAGATCTTTAACGGATGTACTCGCTACTATAGTGACCATCAGGACCAGAGATTAAAGGCGCAGTACACCCAAAAATATACATTCAGGCATCATGCTGCAGAAACTTCCAGGTTTTATACATTGAAAGTGAATGAGGATGAGCAACAAAAATCGCCATGAAAGTATCATTCAGTAGTACACTGTAAAATTTTTTTTAGTAGCCTACGTTTTACAATAAAAAATACTATTTCAGTCTTTCTACTTCAAATATTCATGTTGAACTCAATGTTTAACTTGCTAGTTTCTTTGTAATTATTATTTGTGACATTTACTAGCGTGAAAACTTTCAAAATATACAATTTCATTTACAAATGTTTTATTTTTATTTGGGGCAGTGCACAGCACATAACTGGGAACGTTTAGGAAATTGTTTAAGATGCTTTTTAAATGTGAAATAAATGGGACATTCTCTTATGTTTGTCGGGAGGCTGTTCTCCGATAGACAGATTTGTCATTGAATCAAGAGATTCGTTCAAAACGCTGATTCATCCAATAATGAAACAAGTGAAGACATGAGTGAGTCATTGAATCATTCACTCAAACAGATTTTTTGATTATTTCAACTTTCCGTCGAGGGGGCGCTGCTCTGTGGCGACCGGCAGTGTGTTTCACGTATTCAGAATAATTACGCAATTATCATTTTGTCAGAAGCCTGTAGTAAATTACATGTTACTTTGTTTGGTTGTTTGTTTAGAATCGTAAATGAATCATGTTCTCAGAATCGTGATTATCAATTTAACTAGAATAGTTCAGGTCTAGTGTAGTAAGAGGTGGGATAACTAGGTACCTCACGATTACGATTCAGAGGGCTGCGATTCGATGCTAAAGCGATTATCTTAATCTTTGTGTGTGTGTGTGTGTGTGTGTGTGTGACTATACACAAATCCGGCGAAACGTGGAAGTAAAGCAACGCCGTCATTACTGCGTACCTTGCTGCTAAGGAAGTAGCGGAAGTAGAGTTAGTCCCGTAGGCGACTGTAGCAGATGTTAGCTGTACGAAATGTTATTTCTTTTAGTACATATGCTATCCAGTGATGCTGGGAAGAGCTTATTGTGTGGTTGGCTGTTTTAACAACAAATAAAACCATTTGTGAAATTAACAAACCTTTGACTGCCCATGTTTACGGCCATACAGGTTACACAGAGTTCCTGGCCGGGCGCGGGTGGTAATGCAGTCACTCTGTGACTGTGGGAGAATAAAACAATTTGCGGGACTCCCACAAACTAGAATTATCTTTGGAACTACATGATCATTTTTTGGATGAACTGTTGCTTTAAATCCCAAACAGACACAAATACAGTGCTTAGCATAAGTGAACACACGTGTGCTGGAGTTTACTAAAAAGTGGAATTAAAAATCATCTTTTGGAAATTGATCTTAATGCCCCAATTTAAAAAAGTAGGAAAATTCCGCCCTTTAAGGACACCAGTTGTCTTATTTTCTACCTAGAGACAGACGCGGCCTTACCTATGTTTCACCTGTTTTGGGGTCCCTCCAAGCAGGGGCCCAACAGACCTGCAAAATCCTGTTAATTTTCTCCGTTGGTGGATATTGATTTTCAGCCATACTGTCTAAACCATCCAAGGTAGATTGACCACGAGCCACGAGGTTGTGAAACTAAAGTTTATGCTCCTATAAAAGCCACAAGGTATGAAATCGACCGTGTTATTTGCGATCTTCTGGAGAAATACTACACTACACATAATTCGAAGAAACACTACTGACGACTCTGATTGGTCGAAGTAGCAGTGACCATAGATTAAGCCTTTGCAGAGCCCATCGTACCTTTGCGGAGCCCATCGTTATTTATGATAAGTTCGGTTCAGTGTCAGTCAGACAATCTTTTTCTCTTTGCTTTTGTTGAAGTCGGCGTGAAACGGAAGTTGAGATTGTCATTTTTTCCTTGTTGTGACGTATATCCGAGTAAAACGGCTTCTGAAATTAGAAAAAAAAATGCAGGGCAGGGCTTGATTTCGTCCTTTGGGAATTGATTGGATCGTTTAATAATTCAAGTTGAGGGGATGTTTGAGCTGTTTTTTTATGAAGTCAGCCGAAACAGCTGAAAATATACTGTGCAAATCAATTAAGCAGTGAAGTTGCCCTGCATGAAAGGGCGAGGCTAATTCCAACGTAAAACGCTGTATAATTTTATATAGTTTTAATCAAATAGGGTTGGATTATTTCAATGTTGAGCTGGCTGTTCATGAAGCTGAAAGTGCACATAATAAAATAATATAGCATTGATGCAAACTAACAGGAATCCTTGCTTTTTCTACTCTATTATGTTTGTTTTATGTGGGGCCCCATATTAGTTCTTGAAACAGGCCCCCAGATGCTTAAGGCCGCCGCTGCCAAGAGATTAGATGTGGGGATATTTTAATTCCAAAGGACAAGGGAACTTCATCAGGACGCATATTATCCTGGATCAATGAAATAACTGGCCTTTAAAAATAAAAATCTGCCTGACTCTATGGGAATTTTTACCATAGGTGTGTCCAGACTTATGCACCCGGTATTTTAAAGAAGAACATTCATTTTTTTATTTTTTACAAAACATTATTCATTCACAAAGAAAATTGGTGCCTAATTAGGGCATTAATATAAATTTCCAAAAGAAGATTTTTTATTCTTCTTTTTAGTCAACTTTAGCATGTTCACTGTATACCAGAAACTGATCCCTTGACTAACAGAAGACGACAACAGCCCGTGAGCATCAGCGATCACATGCTCAGAAAAGAACAAACAAAAGATACACTGTGTGTAACAGAGACTCACTGAGCAAGATAAAAAGTTTCAACACTGTAAAAATTATTTACAGAATGACTTTTGTCTGTTTTGTGTAAATCTGTCCCCCTTATCATGTTCAACAAAATCTGATTATTTTCATGTGAACTTTAACTTGGAAACGTATATTTCAACTAAAATGAGCATCACTGTACACAACAAACTTTGCCAATATAATATTGAGGTTAACCAATTAAAACTCTCAAAAAAACAACATGACTCTCTTTCTTACACTGACAAACACAAAACGAGAAGCCAAACAAGAGGGTTTTCATGCTACACAAACTCACATAAAAGTAGTACAAATGATATATTTTGAGTCTTATCAAATCATGAATACACATTTAATTTGTTGACTGATAATTAATCCTACCACCGAAGCTCTAAAACAATCAACAACATTTATGGGTCTGTTCTTCACAAAAAGAAATGTGTACTGTGACGGTTATATTTTTGTCTTCTGTTGTAAAATGGGGGAAAACATGTTTTTTTACTAAACTCTGAAAAGAGTTAAAGCTGCCAAAACAAAATAGATGCAATAGACACAATTCTCCAGTACAAGTCAACTTTAATCTACACTTGAAAATCGGAAAAGAACTCAAAACCACATCAGCACAATCCCGTCGAGTGTTTAACTGTAAGTGCTCTCGTTAATTACTTTATAAGCATCCCATAGATAACAAGCCAGTTCAACGACTTCACCTCCATCAAAACTATCAATGCCGAGCTCTAAAACACTGATTTAAATTCAGATCTCACCCTCGTGTTTTCCTCTTGTTCTCAGCGGGGGAAAGTTCCTGATCGGCTGAAGCGTTTGGTCACACACACCAGTCCTGCTCGACTCGAGATCACTGCGGCTTTCTCTGCGCTCTGGAGGAGAACGCTTGGACTGTTACTACTGAAGGCCTGGGGCACACACACACACACACACACAAAGGAAGACTGACGGCCATGTGACAGAACACCAATAAATCAACAGAACAGATCTGCGTTCCACCAATCTGACATTTTCATCAAAGTGACACGGTTGCATTTGTCAGACGCTTTCACCCAAAGTGATTAAAGTTACAAATTTCATCAGTCCATGCATTCCCTGGGAATCAAAACCATAACTTTAGTGTTGCTCTACTCTTACAGCTACAGAAATGCTTAAAATCCCTGTGTAGTCTATCATTTTATCCCTTAAAATGCATGTTTTCTCACCAAAACTACATACGTTTAAATTTTGTTTCCTCAAAGGGGTGATGAACTGAGAAATCAGATTTTCCTCGAGCTTTTGACATCTAAGAGGTCATCATATTCTAAGAATATCCTGTAAGTTTCTGAACTGAAAACGTCCTTGTTAGTCCAATAAAAGCTTTTATTGACACCAGGCTCAGCGAACGACTCGTTTTTCAAAGTAGGGAACTATGATGACAAAGAGGATAAAACACCACCCCCCAGAAGAAGATCAACGACTACTTCAACGCGGCTGATTTAGCCACGCCCAATGATTCGCACGTTACACGCATAGCTAAATAACATAGATGCCTACCTCGTGATGACAAACCGGATCAAGCTACCGAGCAGTAAACATGCCGTTTACAAAATATTATGCAGAGCCTGTTTGTGGAAGAAACAGTCGCTGCATAAGCAAGTGAGTTGAAACTCAGTATAATGCTCAAAACTGTTATCCACTCACAGCAGTGGGCGTTTACTTCCAAGTCTTCAGTGCGAGACACCCATAAAAACCGAGCGTTTTTCAACTAGGCTCAAAACTAGGGTACAAAATAGCCTATTACTTATTCATTTTGATGTTTTTGAATGCAAAAACCAAGAGACCATCATAAGATGACCACAGACAACAATATAATAAAATTAAAAAAGCCAGTTCATGACCCCTTTAAACCTGATCATATGAATTACCTTCTTAAATTTGAAGTACAATTTTGCATCATATTTGGTACTTCAATTCAAATTAAACTCCAGTAAACATTTTCTTTTTAGTTATGAATGGCGCACCACCCTATTTTTAATGGAGGAAGACAGTCCATGAGTACTTAGCTTCAAACTCTCACCAGGATGTTTTTTCCATATCTGAGTATAAAAGCCAAGAGTCCATAATGGACTCATCAGCTGTCGTGTTCCCAGCGTGAATTATTCTCTTTGGTGCTAATTAGACATTCCTAGCGTTTGTGATCACAGAAAAGCTCACCATGCATTCGGTTGACACTGACACTGTTGTTCTGGCGGTGAGCTATAAGGAAAAACAGCCGTTGTTCTATTTGGTGCATGAGTGAATTCAGACAAAGGGTTTGTAAGTCTTCTAATGCACAGCTCTGAGCCGGCCCTTGTCTCACACATGACTTGAATTTGCGTAAAGGTCACTCTGTATTGGGATAAAGAAATCCTCTGGGGTGCTAGGAAACAATTATACTCTGAGAGAGAGAGAGGTACTATACTAATTCTGTCGACACATAGTGTGAGTGGTTTCTGTTTTAGGTCTGAATTAACAAACTAATTGGCAAACTCACCAGTGGTTCAGTGAGCAGGCTCATTACTTTCCTCTCTTGCAAAACACACATGGCTGCTTCTTCTTCTGACTTTGTGATCTGCAAGGGAGTATCTTAGGATAAATCATAGATGTCCCTTGGTAGGAATTGTTTGTCAGTAAATCATTGAGAAGAGATCCATTAGAGGACAAAGAGGAAATTTGAACACCTGCAGTAGCCAAGGCTGTGGTAATAAACACGTCCCTGAAATAAATAAATGTGATCTGCACATTGAGCCACTTCAGGGTGCTTTTTGTCATTTGCCAGCGTTGAGCATCCAGGAAAGCATCAGTAAGATGAAAAGTCTCTGGAGACTAACTCACATGGGGAAGGGATGCGGATCTTAATCATGAGGGACCCAGTTCTTTGGCATTTCTCTCAGTGTCGCCATGCCCTTCAGAATTTCATAGAAGGCAGAGTCATTTGCATATTTGCCAATCGTGATTTCCATACCAATGACTAAAACCAAAGTGAGCAGTTGTGAAATTTGAATATTTCTCTCTAACATGATCTTTTTCTCTGTTGAAATTTTTAAAACGTATCACTACACCCCAAGTGGCTCAACATATCCACCCTTGTCCCCTCCTTTTTTTTAATCCAATAATATGATTTCTTGATATCTGAAGTGGGTTTATGAATGCGTCTTGGGAGCTATCTGTACATGAATTCAAATGTAATTAGGTACTTCAAACTGCCTTTACTGACACATTTAGAGCACTTTGAATTTGTGCTGGAATATTTGCATGAAGAATAACTGCTTCATTTGCCCACTTGCTACATCTGGCATCTATCTCTGTCTCTCTGTTTCATTTGTTTAATGTCCAATAGGGTGCGCCCATGCACTTCAAACAAGAGTGGATGGATACAGCTCATCTGCAGATGTACGGTCAACACAGTATGAAAACTATACACAAACTGTATTTTTATAGTATGAAAAAATGTGCATTCGGTCAAACAATATAGCAAAATAAATAGGAAGTGATCAGCTACAGTGTTGCCTTGGGCAACAGTCATTATACAGAAATATAATTTGACTGCTGTGTTCCGCCATGGACCAATCAGAATATAAGCCAGAAACTGCAATAAATCAGGTAGAACTAATACATAAATCATAAAGTGCTGTAGCTCTAGTAATATTAGTAGTATTTGTTTTTCTCCATTAGAATGAAATAAGAATGTCCCAGAGCATTCTAAATAAATTGTTTTATTTATATTACCTGTGTTAAAATTGGGTTGTTTCGACCCAAATTTGGGTCAAATATGGACAAACCCAAATGTTGGGTTAAAAATGTAATTTAATTTTAACCCAGCTTCAATTTTCACTTTCAACTGTAAATTACATTTTTAACCCAACATTTGAGTTTGTCCATATTTGACCCAAATTTGGGTCGAAATAACCCAGCATTTTTTAGAGTGTTGCAGTCTGTAAGCAGTCATTCAATACCAGTGCAATACATTGTAAAATAAAACAGATTATATATGTTCTATAACTACTATATATAATTATAATTCTATTGCACAACCTCTAGTGGCTTCTTGCTTTATTAATATTCGTATATGTAGTGGAAGGTTTAGCATTGGCTCACATATTGTTTGACTGATTTAGCTGCGCAGGATTTGGATGAGTAAAATGCTAAAGGATAAGTTCAAGGTTTTATGGGTCACATGTGCAGAATTGCAATATCAGGGAAGACCTTCAGAATCACCTAAAGGTTATTGTGGAGAATTGTAGAAAAAGTAATAAACAGCAAAAGAAGAACGTGTAGCCTATGTTACTCTTCTGAGGAAGGTGAGCAGTATGCATCATTATTTAAGATCCGTATGGCTTAAGGGTAGTAATTCCTCCTGAGCCCCTCCAAGCTGGCCCTCAAGCTATGGTGTAGTGTTTTCCTGCCACGGTAGCAATAAGAGAACATTGTCAGAGTAACTTTAATAATTCTAGTCCACATGGCAGATGTCCTCCAAGTTAGGAAGCACACTCATCATTCAGCCAGTTGTGTCAATTAAACATTACTCTCAAATAAGACCAAGGCTGGAGTCAAAATGCGGCAGCAAGATTATTATTGAATATTAAAGGGGTGGTTGGCTGCGATTTCACTTTTTTCATTTTAAATAGTGTGTAATGTTGCTGGTGGTGCATGAATAGTATCTGCAAAGTTGCAGCGCTGAAAGTTCAGTGCAAGCAGTGATATCATCTTTTAAAAATCTGGAAGTTTAATGCCCACAAAAATGACTACGAATGGGACTACAACAGGTTTTAGAAGTCACTAACCCATATGCAAAAGAATATGCAAAAAAGGGCATGGCCATATTTCTGCGGCTCGTCGAAAGTGTGTTATGTTAACCCAGCGTCAGGTCTTCTGTGTTCGGGCTTCCCATGGACATTGTAGTTCGTCAACAATGGATACGTAAATTTATGTTTGATTATGTTCCTGAAAATTACAATCATAATTTAGCTCTCTGTACTGCGCATTTACTAAAGACAGAATCCCCATGAATTCAATGCTGGATTCAACAAGAAACTGTTATTAAAACATGAAGCAGTTCCAACTTTAAAACCAGAAGCAGCAGTTGTTGGGCCACAACCTGTAAGTAGGTTAAGACTTAAATCATTTTAAATGTATTTCAGACTTAATGTTTTAGTTTTTATCAAATGCCAGCGCTGGCTTTATTACCACTTAGTTATGTTATTTTGTGTCTACGACAAACGCGTACAAATATTTTGGACCTGAATTTGTATATGTGCTAATTTTGTAAATGTATTTTTCATGTATATATATACTTTATGGTGTTATTTTTCGATTTGATCAAGAACGTAAAGCAATTACATTGAGGTGAGGTTCTGCTTGCCTCTTTTGATCGCCGCTTTCTGGGTCTGATTCTGGCTCATACTGATACTGCAGTATCGACAACGTTATGTACATTTGACAGGAACACATGCTACTCTTGCCTGTAAAGGTAATGGGCATGAAGTATCCGGACAACGTGTACTACACAGTTTAGCCAATCACAACACACCAGCCCAAACTAACCAATCTGAGCCCACTGCCTTATTCTGAGGGAGTGGTTTCATAGACTCAGAAAGTCAACCGGTCGTTCAAATGACAGAGGAGAAAGCGACTTACAATAAAGTCGAAATTGATGAAAAATAAGACTTTTTAAAAAAGAAAAAAAAAAAACACAAATACATGTTATATTGTACCCCATAAACACAATCATGCAAAAAAAGCAGTAAACCACCCCTTTAAAAAACGAAAACACATCGCTCCATCTTTGATCTCTCTACATTGGCTTCCTCTACAATATAGAATTGATTTTAAACTTCTTTTATTGGTGTATAAATCACTCCATGACCTTACACCGGCTTATTTATCAGCTCTGAGTATCAATCAGTAAGAACCGCGGCGCAATCATCAACTCAAAAGTTATTGAAAATTCCACGGACTACGTTAAGCCAGAAAGGGGATCGGGCTTTTGCAGTAGTAACGCCAAGACTTTGGAATAGCTTGCCATCATATGTTAAGGATGCGGACTCTGTACCTGTTTTTAAAGTACAACTCAAGACATATCTGTTAGCCATGGCTTATTCGTCTTAAATGTTTTTTTATATTTTTTTTGTTTTTATTCTATTACTAATGTATGTTTATCTTTCTATATTTTTTAGTGAGAATGTAAAGCACATTGGTCAACGTGTTGTTTTAATAGTGCTATATAAATAAGGGTGACATTTACATTGTCATTAGAGTCAATCGCAAGGCTATGGCTCAGATAACTATAGGTTGAGTTGTTTAAAGGATTTGTTCACACACACACAAAAATGTTGTAATCGTTTACTCACTCACCTTCATGTTGTTCCAAACCGGCGTGAATGTATTACTTCTTTGAAGCACAAAAAGCACCTGTAAAGAATATCCTGGTTAGTTACAATGCCAGGGGGCAAAGCTTTCACACTTCAAAAAAGCACTCAAAAGTACCATAAAAGTTCACCTTGGAATGTGAAAGTTGAACCCTTATATGTATGAATGTTTCCGGTCATTTTTATAAAGTATATTCGGGTTTTTAGCAACCCACATCTATATCTAACATGGATGGATCTCTATGTCGCAATAATATAAAACTCTCTGTAACAATTACAGAAGAATAAAATAGCCTAAAGCTTATTTTGTTCCCTTTTGGAGCTTGGGAGGGTTCCGTTGGAGCAGATGTTTTATAAAATCATTGCTGACAGCTTATTCACCAGATCCACCATCAAGTTCCAGCCCATTCTTATCCTTTAGTGTCATATGTGACGCTACATGACAAAAAACGGCGAAATACTGCGCACATGGCACCCTTTATCGTTAATATAACAAGCGAACCCAAGGCGTCATAAATCCTTTAGCGTAATATGAGACTACCCTACCCTACCCCACACCTAAACCTACCTATCACAGCGCGTGTTATATTAACGATAACGAGTGCCATGTGCGTAGTATAGCGCCGTTTTGTCATATAGCGTTCTATATGACGCTAAAGGATGAGAATGCGTTGGGTTTGCTGCGGTTCGAGCCCAAGGGTGTTTGTTCCCGGTGACCCCCGCAGCGTTGGTCTGGTTTTACACTCCATTTGATTCTGTCGAACCCTGGTGCGTTTGCATGCATCTTACGTCATCGCAAACGTGCACGGAGCATGATAGAAAACCGAACGTGGGGAAATATTGTGTTTTTTTGACAATCAATCACAATGAACCAGCCCAGGACTGCAAACTCAAGGGGATAGGGAGAACAGATGACGACAGCAGGTGACACAGATCAGGCAATGAAGACAAGATGAGGATAACAAGGGGGCGGGGTGAGAGAACGAGACAACACAAGGACACAGCCCAAACGCACGGCCATGTCATGCAAGGCACACAAAACATGGGTCTGTCATGATCCTGCCAAAGGAAATGACAAGAGGGCAGAATCATGACAGATGGCTCTCGATCGGGGCTAAATAAACGCAAAAATCAATTATGTAGGGCTGTGGCGATATTAGCGATATTATTTTTTATATCTTTGCTAAAATGATTCGCTGAAAAAATAATAGGCTATGGGACTATATTATGGCTTTCGAACACCGAAAGCAAAACCCACTTTGCTTTCGGTGAGCCAAATTGTGTTTGAAGACAGGCGCCTATTAGCTCTGACGGTCGTGAAATGAAAAAGGAGAGTGAAATTGGCTTCCCGTCTTTATATAGTATAAGCAAAACTTTTAAAATTATTAATGGTGGGTTCAGGCGAGGTTTCAAACCTGTATTTTTGATTCGGATCAATCTGAAAATTCTTGAAAAGTTGTCGACTCTAGCTTCACAGATGCGTCATCTTGGTGTCATTTTTGATCCACAGTTAAGATTTGAAGCACATATAAAACACATCTCTAAAACTGCTTTTTACCATCTCACTGCTCGACTCAGAACTTTTCTCTCCTTTGCAGACACAGAGAGGCTTATACATGCATTCATTACAGCTAGGCTAGATTATTGTAATGCCTTGTTCTCTGGCCTTCCAGCTAAATCTCTGAGCAGACTGCAGTACATACAACATTCTGCCGCCCGTGTGCTCACTCCTACTTCTCCAGTTGTGCTCACTGTCATTTAGCAATCTAAAAAACCTGTAATACTCTACTGACACCAGTGTTGTAGTCGAGACCAGCTCACTCGAGTCCGAGTCGAGACCGAGACCAAAGAGAGACGAGTCCGAGTTGAGACCAAAGACAGTATAGTCCATGTCGAGACCAGAGAGGTTGGATAACATAAGGTTGGGTCGCAAACCACTTAAAGATATCTTCAAGAATTTGTAAAATATTGGTGGTAACAATAAAATTTGCACCATACTCCAACAGTAAACCAAATATACCATGGAATCATGTACACTAGTAAAAAGTAATGGTAAAAAGGCCACATAGTGGTGTAAAGGTCATTTTATTATAATTATCACTTACAATTATTACAATCAGTAAGTGCTCTTTCACACAAAATTACTGCACTCGAATTATATGTGGCTCTTATATGCAAACTGAATTATGGATGATAAGGCAGACATGTTTGATACATAGTTGAGCTAGAGGCTCCACATCACATCTGATCTGGGTCCTGCTGCATTTGCGTGCCACGAACGTTATAGTCTCAAGTCATGCGCAGTTGCGCACAAGAAAGTCAGCAA
>JAOTRC010000006.1:23333466-23349241 GCA_027497675.1 Cyprinella lutrensis | reverse complement strand
TACACAGTGCACCCACATATATTATGTAAACACAAACTTTTATTTTGGATGCGATTAATCGTTTGACAGCCCTAATTTTATACAATGTATGTTCGATACGTTTAGATTAATATTAAAGTAATTTTAAATATTTCTAAATTAATGCAATTAATAATTGGTTTATCAAACAAACAACAAAAAATTGCACTACCTTTCAAAAGTTTGCCTGCCAGTTTTTGAAAAGTAATTCTTATTCTGCAACGATACATTAAATTGACAATAAATGCTTTTACATTGTTACAAAACAAATTTCAAATATACTTTCTATTTATCAAAACAATTCAATTGTGATTAATATTTCACAATTTTACTGGTTTTGCTTTATTTGTATTAAAAAAAAAACAAAACAAAAAAATCTGACTGATCCAAAACTTTTCGACCATAGTGTTTAATGTTTGAATTTGGGACTCATGCTCTTAATTTAATTATTGTAAACTCAACTGCTATATTGTTCAAATATTATGCTTTTTCAATTTGTGAAATTGAATTGATACTTAAATTCAATTTCACATGATACTGACTAAATTGAAAGAACGTTTTCTAAATCTAAAACCAAATACTGTTTGAAAATGAACCTTAGCTGGCAGTGATCACAGTGTCCAGAACTGTGTGCTTTTGCATCAGGTTTATCACACCTTTGTGTGTTTGTGGTGTCTGGCAGTTTATTGCAGATCTTATCTTTGTGCTCTCGGTTCAGGTTAAACACTTGGAGGTCAGCTGTGCCTCAATGGCCGATGACATCTGTAAAAAGAGTTCCATTATTGAGATGTACGTCATGGACAGCCGAAGAGGTATGCGTCTCTCTGTCTCTCTTTGTCAATGTTCACAGCCTCAGACGTGCTTGTTTTCTGAAAGCACATGATGTGAAGGTTTACAGGTGAGGTCAGGTGAAAGCTGATGTTGATAATGCTTTTATTCTAAGGAAAACTGACAGTTAAAGAGTATCAAACATTTGGCTGTCAATTTGTCGTGTCTGCGCGGATAAAGACCTTGTGCTATTAACTCAATAGGACGGGTCTGTTAAAAATAAGAGGCAATCATTTAGACTGATACAGAGAAATTGCATAATTTTCTTTTTTGCATGTTTTTCTTCTATTTTTATCTCTGCACTCCTACTTGCATAATCTCCTGCTAAATGTTTTATCGGTTCTCTTTATAACGCTACTATTTTGGATCCACTGTACACTTCTCAGTATTCTTGAAAAAGCACTTTGCAGCTGAAAATAGTCATAGCCAATAAATGTCTTTTTGTAAGGGATGTATGAATGCAGACATGTTTTATTTCCATGACGCTTTTGATGGATTGGAATTAAACAATCCCGTTTTGTTATCTTTCTGTCTTTACTTAGTTAAATTAACAAACATCGACTCAGAACAAATCGAGTCCCTTTCTGTCTAGTTGCAGTAGTTTTTCGCTTTGGTGATTTATAAAATCATTTGGTGGGAATATTGCTGGGGTTCATTTGTATTCATGATTAATCAATAGCTAATTGTATTCTGGCAATTGAATGTGACAGTGCTAAATGTAATTGCAAAATGAGGATGCATCTATTCATAAATTCTGTTCTGGAGAGTATATTTCACTACTAAAGTCACCACAGACAGTAACTTCCTGTTCATTTTGCTTGATTTTAACATTGTTTTATGAGCGTCAATGCCTACAATCTTGTTTTAGTATCATTTATATACAGGGTTTGAAGTACAACTTTTAACCAGCCAATTTGGGTCCTAATTAAGTTCAGTCTCTAATTAAGATATCAGTAGCCAGTTAGAAATTCAACTATCCAAAACAAAAATGTCAGAAATACCAGATTATTAAAGTCACAGGTTAGATTTAAATATATGTATTATTCTGATTCTGAATTATTGGATTGCTTTCAGGTTACAATTGAAGAGTTCAGATGCAAAAGCCTCTAAGTGCCATTTGAAATTTTCTTCTAGAATGATCATTTTTATCAAGCTTGTATATTTAAGTTCAGTAATTTCACTTAAATTGCAATGAGGATGACCTATTAATTGTCATTTAAGTGAAATTACTGAACTTGAATATATAAGCTTGATAAAAATTATGATTTTAGAAGAAAATTTCAAATGGCACTTAGAGGCTTTTGCATCTGAACTCTTCATATATAAAAGGTCTCTGTTATAATTACATTTTGCAGCAAAACAAAAGATGAGATTTGCTAAAAAGGCTTGTATATATATGTAGCTTTATGCAAGTATACCATACATGATAAAGATGGATTTAATATATCCAACTTTATATAGAGCTGTGCAATATTACAGTTTACATTTTGCAACGGCATATCTCGTTTCCCACAGGATTTTGTGAGACTGTGGAAAGTAATGTATATTAAATAATAATTTTACTTTAAACTCTCCTGATATTTTAAGGTATGTAATATTTTTCAAGGACGACATTTTTAAATATGTAATTTTGGTGATCAAAGATGAGTTAAGGGATAAAATGATTGACTACATAGTGACTTTAATATTATACCAAGATAAAAAAAAATCTAAAATATATTCAGATTTCTGATTAGAATGCTGTTAGTGTCATGCAGGAGAATCAATGACACTAAGGCAAAGAGAGAGAACGAAAGGGAGTCCGTCAGTCTGACTCAGCATTATTGATCGTCTAATGTCAGCTAAGTGGTTTTGTTTCTGATGTTTCAAAGCCACATAAACGTGTACTTGGTGTTACAGAACCTACAACACAAACTGGCCAATGCAACACATTATTACAGGATGAAGTCAACAAGCACAGACTGCTCATTTCACCCCAGCACAGGAAATAACTGCAGCATTGAGTAATGAAACTCTGGAGCTCCAGACAGATGCTCTGCTCTCAATCTGCAGAAACACAGACCATTCGTCCTCATTTCAGTTCAAACACCCAAAATGAGCACGTTCAATCAGTCACAGTGCAAAGCAGAACAATTAAAACATGTACATAGGGTTCCTCTACATCCTAATGGCTGCTGAGTTAAAATGAATGACAACAAGAAGTGCATTTCATGCGTTCTGAT
Source organism: Cyprinella lutrensis (assembly GCA_027497675.1). NCBI lineage: Eukaryota > Metazoa > Chordata > Actinopteri > Cypriniformes > Leuciscidae > Cyprinella > Cyprinella lutrensis. The sequence goes on along the minus strand of JAOTRC010000006.1, from coordinate 23,346,173 downwards.
GGATTACACTGAATTCAGTGTAAGAATACAGACTTTAATAACCGCCATGACAATTTTTTTTGCCTTCTTTATATATAGAAATTATTTAGGAAAAAATTTAATTGTAATTTTACTGATAGAAATGCATTTAAAATGTCATTTAAAAACTCCAGGTTTTGCTGTTCTTTGTTTGCAGGTCTGCAAAATTCTTCTTATTAAAAATATGAAACAAAAAGAGATGTTACTGCTGTAATATTTCACAGTAAAAAGTAAACCATGATTTTTCATATGAAATACGATAAACTGCTGTGGTTTTTAGTAGGGCTGCACAATTATTATTAAACATATTAAACAAAATAAGAAATGTTTACTATTGTACTATTACTATTGTAACATTTCATTGTAAAATAAAAAAAGGGAATTTAAAACAAACACATTTTATTTAACAGTACAACTATAATCAGTACTATTATTTATGGCTGCCTAAATTTAAGTGTTTATTTTTCTGCAAAAACCACAGGGACACTTAAAGCTTCTCTTTTGTTGACAACAGCTGGTTTATAATCACTTCTCATTACAAGTTTGAGAAGAAGGGCTGTGCATGCTGCACGCTATAAGTCAAAGTGAGGCCGTGTGGAGCAGCATTTACAGTGAACCTCGACTCAAATGTGAAAAACAAACGTCCTTTAGAACTAGTGCTTAATACACCATGGCATCTGTCTCTCTCTCCCACTCCATCTCTCCAGTTTCCTCCCACTCTCTTTCACAACGTGAATTACAGCGCAGCCCTTCTGTGCTCTTCTCCTTGGAAACCGCACAGACACCGAGAGACGCTTTCGTTTCGGCGCATTCACATAAAGGCCTCGGACGTGTTCAGATACAGACGCCTCTTCATGCACAATTCTGAATAAACACTGGGGTTTGAGCACAAATTTAGTTATCTGAGAATAAATTAATGCTAGTTCTCCTGCATATCGGCCGATATTTTATAATTTCATTTTATCGTCATTTTTAACAATATCGGGCAGCCCTAATCCTCGCTATGTGTTTTCTATACAGAGATATCGACATTGGTAAATATCAGTATCGGCCATAATAACAATATTAATATTAGTTATCGGTATCAGCCACAATTTTCATATCTGTCCATCACTAATTGTTTGTTTATCAAAAATCAAATGGGGCCTTACTATCTAAATACCCGCCTCCCCAGTAGGTGCCATTATGCTATTGGCTAGACCGGCCCAAAGGGGAACCAACTGGCTCAGAGCAGAGAGTGGAAAATTAAAACTAATGGCGGGATTAGTTTTGCTACTAGATGCATTTATTTATGAAAAAAGACCCACAGTGAAAAGCTATGATCAGCTGTTTGGCCGAGCTTTCAATGTTGTTACGGAAAGGTTGAAGCTGATTGGGTGGTTTTTGTCACATGACCTGCGATGTGCTTGCGGCATTCTGAAAAGTTTAGATCTTTTTCTCGTCATGGCGTCGGCGTGCCTGGAAAAATGAGCATGCTTGTCATCTCAACTACATTTGAGATATCACGTTTTTTGCACGCAAATGATGATGTTTAATTGCATTGAATGAAACACACTAACACACCTTAGTAACTGTGTCACTAAGTCGAAACATGTTGGCCAAGTCGAGAGAAAATACAACTAATCTCCAGAGTCATCTGGAACGCAACCTCAGGGAGTTTTATGAAGACTTCAAAAAGTGCAATCCAAAATCTACAACTGCTAACAAAATACCGTCTTACAGACAACAATTAATCAAAGTTTGGCAAGCATAACTCCTTATGAAAAAAGAAGATCAAAGATCAGAAGAATATCTATTACCTGTTTATTTTACAATGATCATACATATATAACTGATTAAAAAATAAAAATAAAATTTCTCTAAGGAAAGGAACTTGCAATACTCAACAACGTGGCATATTTTCCCAGGATCGTGCAGCTCTATTGGAAACCACTCTTGTCTCCGTTTCAACCAAAATACTCTCATTATCTTGGACTTCTGATAATATCCTGTGACTATCAACACTAAACTTTCCATGAAAATCCAACCGCTTTGTTCCAGTATTTCCCAGAGTCCGCAGCCACCTTGAACTCTGCAATTGGTTTTTCCGTTGCGCTTTTGATTGATTTTAGGCATTAGTTGCAGAAAAATGCAGTGACCCTTTAGGACCGAACAAAGCTCTTATCCCTAAATGGAACACAGTGCCATATGAATCATTCCAGACACAATTGTACCATGGAAAGAAGATCTCTAATAAATATAAAAGCTGTGATTGAACACAAAGCTAAGACTATAGCTGTTCTGCGCCTCCATGTAAGGAAATAACGCTCTATATCAGTAGGTATCAATACAGGTCATCCAAGGACTGCTGGTATACAAACCATAAAGCAGCGCTTGCTTACCATTTTAAACATCAATCACGCAGACTGCTTTTATTCCAGGCGACTCATGATATGAAAAAACATTTGAAATGTTTGGGCACTGATTTGTTTACTAAACTGAACAGCCAATCAAGGGGCATTTACATGACTTTACACAACTTTTATGCAGTTTGGCCATTCATTTACATGACAAGGTGTGCCTGAAAAAATGCTAACTTTTGAACTGTCTGAACTTCTGAATGTCACAATCATAAAGCATAAGGTTTCTTTGATAAATAATGATCTTTATTAAATGTTAGAAAAATATGAAATGGATGTTTGAAAGGCTATTATTCTGTGAAAAACATCGAGCATGCACTGAATTTGCATTTCCTGGTTGTGAAACTCCCACAGTGACAGTGAGTTGGTCGTGCAGATTAAACTGGATCATTTCAAAGATTTTTAACTATTAAAATAGTTTCAGTAATAAAATAATTTTGTCTGATAATGCGATAACATGCAGTTTACCCAAAAAAACTGAGAACAAACCCTGCATTTTAATGGCATACTCATGCAAAAGAAAATCATTAGACAAATTTTTAGAGTAAAATCTGATCTAGAAATAACCTGAAAGCATTTTTCTGAGCTCATTTAACAGCAAAATGATCATCATTTCAGACAGATGTAATGTTTATAGCTCAGAGACTAGTTATATTATAGCCTTATATTAAGCTTGCATCTGTTAAGAGCACGGAGATGTGTAGGCATGAATGTAGTCGCTATGGGAACGAAACATTTCCATGGAAACCTGTAGGATTATGTAATAGTATACGGTCACTCCTGTCCTGTTTTCTGCCCACTCACTGAAACACTTTGCACAGCTCACTCCTGGATGCTTTACCGTTTTATTATCTTTGACATTTCACAGCCTCTCTCAGCACCCCGTGGTCATTTTATCTTTTGTTTTCCCCTCTGGCTACATTTTAATATTGCACTCTGGAAACAGCTGGAAAGTTTCATCACTGAGTCAACAACACTGACAATCTAAACGATTGAACAAAGTCTGAATAAATTCCATGGAGAGAACGAGAAAACTCGAAACTTGAAAGTCCTGTAAAGCCATTGTAAAAGAGCCCGATCTCGCTGCATGAATTTCCTGCATCAATAATGGCTTCTTGACAGTTTCTAAATGGCAGTCAAATCCATTTCAGCCCACCAGCCGGCTCAAATGAAGGCCAAAACCCATCCGAACGGGCCAAAACCCGCTCCAGAACTCCCTGGCAGACGTTAAACTTGACAGCAGGCGATCAGAGAGAGTCTGTCATGACTCAAAGCAGCCAAACCAACCAAGCGATCAGTTTAATGCATATAACACTGGAACACCTGCAGAGTTGGAGGAAGTGTGTGTCTTTCATATGGAGAGAAAGAAAGACAGCAAACATTAAAGTCGTGAGGTTTTCAGAGGTCTGAACTACACAATAAAATCTCTTCGTTGCCGAAGCCACTGTTTAAGTTTGCAGGTTACATCCCTCATGATTCACATCATTAGAGGATATTAAAAATAAAGTGCAGGCCGGCAACTACAACAATACCATAGTTTAAAGCAGTGATTCAGATGGCGGACCGCACAGCTTAGTTCAATCCAGACTAGGGATGTCAATTTTCATAAAATCCCATGATCAATCGTCGTTTAAAGAAACGATCAATTAATCGTTAGCATTAATGGCAAACAGCATTACAGGGTCTGCAAATGTTGTTCAAAAAGCTATGTTTCTCACCAAATTAATAAGAATGGTTTTTAATCTAAATAAAGGGTTAGTTGGGTTGTAAAATGTTTTGATGTGATTAATTATTTATATATGACGACAAATACAATGCGTCACCTCCGATGCGTGCTTGTCAGAATGTGTGACTGTTGGACGTGCTGGAGGAAGACACTGAAAACGGCAACTAATCCCAATGAATTCACAACCATTTAATAAAATAGTGTTCTCATGTTATGTAATATGACAGAATCCAAATTAATCATCGTTATTATTAGTCATGCATTCTGCTTGAGCGGCGCGCGCTGAATGAATAACCGTTGAGCACTTTGTTAAGTGTGTATTTAACTTTAAGAAATGCATTCTATTCGATATTAATCAGATACAAAATACACATAATATTACAAAATGATATCTGCACAAAATGACGTGAATGCACAAGTGAACTTAAACTAAGTTACGTGCCATTCAGAATGACTTGTGTTGTGGTGGATGTTAGAATTTGGTAAATTATTTAGAGATGTAGCAATGGAAGCCAAAAAAATTGCATTAAAATTGCATACATCTGAATATTTACTTTTCGTAAAAAAAATTCTGTGTGTTCATACCAGACGCGAATAGCACGTCAAATTCACGGCTACCGCGTCTTGTTTGACGCATGACCACTTTGTGTTAATCCGCACTTCAACATTGAAACTAACACACGTAAATTTCGCTTCAAACTTTTGTTTTTGAGTGCGTCAGTATCACTCTTGAAGTGCGAATTTGTCAGAATCAAATTTTTGTTGGAATCAAAAACCCGTTGGCGGTTTTTATCTTTTTTATGTTGATCAAGCGTTCATCGAGAGAGTCACCGCTCTGTATTTGCTCTGGAGAGCAGAACAGCGGCGTGGGGATCATCGTCACCGTATTTGTGTCCACCGGACCCTTCAGAGGCGAACCGTTTTGCGAGTTTCACCATTTGCTCACTCCAGGAGCTGCGCCTGGATGACGGCTGCTTTAAGCGGTACTTCCACCTGTCCCGCGCCCAGTTTGATGACCTGTTGTCCCCCATCGGAGCGAGGATCACCCTCGCCCTCATCCACCTAATCTGTCTTTTGTTTTGATAATAAATAGAGCCAGCCTCCTAAAGTTATTAAACTGTTCTGTGATTTTTTTTCTCTCTTACGTCCAGAACTTATATAAATGTATGTTGGTGGTTGTCTTTACATTATAATAATATTTTATATAATCTAGATATGGAATAAATAACATTCAATACAAAATGAACATGTCTTGTATATTGAAATAAAGTTTTAAGTGATAAAATATTTGCTTTGTTGTGCATTAGAACCACACCAGGCATTTCATGTTACAAAATAATTTATTGAAGCATCCAGACACTTCACCACATGACACCAGCAAGCAGCTAGGCTCCTGATTGGTTAACGCAGCGCGAATTGACACCAAAGTTCAGATTTTTCAACTCGGGCGGCAGGCACAGACGTTTGAATGCACAAATAGCAGCAATAGCAATACTAAATCAATCGTGTGTAACTCAATTTGCGCCAATGATGCGTATTCGCGTCTACCGCGCCTTTTACGTGCGTAACGTCATTTGTCTTTATATTGACTTTACATTGAAATCACTCGTGCCTGACGCGCTATTAACGTCCGGTGTGAACGCATCATTAAGACATCACTGTTTTTAAAAGTGAAACTGGGTTTCTCAACCCTGAATACTTTTTTTTAACAAAGTACAATGACTACCTTGATAGAAATGTATAACTGTGCCAAAAAAGCATTGTCCGGACCTCCGCTGGGAAGGAGGGAGTAAACGGTGAATGGACTTTTACTTTAATTGAACACCCTCGGTTTAAGGTGTCACGAAACCCCTGTTCATCACTGGTCGTTCACACCTCAAATTTAAAAAATGGCCATGTAAATAAACAATAAAACAACAAAATTTAAAATCGAACACCACTCAATGAATCAATTCTAAAAGTGTTGAATCTTGAATTTGCGTCTCATCACCGACTTCCTTACTGACCTACTTTCCAGAAGAGAAGTGTGTAAATTATCTCACCCGTAACACTTCACAGATGTGAGGGAGGGTGTGGAGCAGTGATCATGTGACTGTGTGTGTGTGTGTGTGTGTGGGATTGAACTGTTGGCTGAGTGTTTATGTGGGTGTGATCATAATGTTTGGAGAGTGACATTAGATTCAAAACGTGAAGATTTCCAGTTCTAATTATTTGCTTGGTTTTGGTTTATTTCGCTGTTGTAGGCTGTAAGAAACTCAGCAGCAAAAGAATTGCTAAAAAATAATTATAATTGCACACCTAAAATGGTCATCAGCAAATCAGAATCAAGCATTACAAGGCCCCATAGTATAAGCAAAATTCCCACCGACAAGCCACACTTCAAGTCTAGGCTTATTTTTTAATATTCACCAACCCAAACTCTTCAGACTGGAGCCAATTAAGGGAAAATGTGTTATTAGGATTATATGATTGTTACCTTCCTACTTAAATAAATAGAACTGAAATAGGGATGCACCGATATGCATATTTTTGGCAGTTACAGATAACTCTTTATTTGAAAGCCGATAACCATTATATTGGTCAAGAAATCTAAATCTCTATATAATTTTTGAGTCTTACCATTTCAATCAATGGCCCAAGCACACACTTATAATTATGTCTTGTGCTGCAAATGTTGCACTTTACTGTATTTCCCTTTTTGAAGTGATTCCAATCATATTACAAGCAATTCAAAACCATCATGTTGAACAGTGAGCATCTGAAGGAAATCATCTCATTCATCAGCTTTAATATATTGGACAATTTTCTTATCGGGCTGATAACATACCATCAAAAATTGAACATTGACCGATACCGATATGTTGCCTGATACATCGTGCATCCCCAACCTAAAATATTTATCTGAGTTTAATATTTTTAATATATATACATATTTATATATATTTTAAGAAAGCTGGGAATTACCCTAACTTGCCATGAAATGTTATCTGAAATCTGTGTACATTAACAAAGTTTGCCTGAAACGGTAACCACACAACTAGCTGTTAAACGCCTCAAACAAATCACTTGGTGTGTGTGTGTGTTTGAGGAATGCCATGGCACTAATGGTCTGCATTATTCCTGGCACACGATGTGTCTAAATGTGGCCGAGGGCCAGTAGATCTGAATACTGCACATAAACTACATGCCTCACATTCACCAAACACTGAGAGACGGACCCCTACAAAAACATGATTCCTTAAGTGATGCAAATATTCCAAATAACACCACTGGACTGATAAAATAAAATACAACTCTTTGTCTAATAAAATATAAACATATATGAGCTCTGTTCCAGTAACTAATGAGATATCTACATAGACTACATCCTTCACACTCTACACATTGACAATATAAGCTATTATACTTTTACTTATCTGCTTTGAGTAGGCCTAATATTTTTTTTGTTTTGTTATTGAATGATTTTTGAATTATTATGATAATCAACATTTCTCTTTGTCCACCATGGATGGATTTCACAGTTTGTCACAATGCATTATGGGATTTTTTTTTCTCAAGTATCCAATTCTGCCTAAGAATTTGGCCCCAAAAAAGCAGAATAATCACTCTGCAAACATTTCAAATAGCCTTTGTGTTGGATTGTGCTTTAAAATGCTGCCCGTGGAGGTTTAGGCTTTGGGAGAGAGCCATGGTTTGCTGCAGATGTAGTTTTTATACTATGCAAAACAAACGCTTAGCAAACAGCCGCACACGCTACACAAACTGCTTCCTGTTTAAAGCAACAAGCATTACACATATGAAAATTTGAGCAACAAAAAGGGAGGAGAGAGGAAGAGGGGAAAAAGTTAAACAACATGAGATGAAAATTAGAAACACATTTTTGTCCCTCTAGAGGGTCACGGGTGAGAGAATGAGCGTCTCAATCTCGGGTTTCACCATCACACTGTTATTGAAAAAGCTCTGAAATAGAAACTAGTAAAAATGATCACTTCAACACTATAAACTCCTGATTGAATAAGCTACGATCAAAACCATTGTAATATGTAAACGCACACCTGTGAGCGCTCATTCTACATTAAAGTGCTCAAATTATGTTATTTTAAAGGTTCTTGTCCTACAACAGGTTTATCATGCATACAAGGCCATAAAACACATTAATTTCGCATAATCTTTCGTTTCAATTTTATTTTTGCACATCACCTCATTTCTAGTCTGAAACGATTTGTTTGAAAATTCAGTCTCTCTAAACCCCGCCTTTCTGAAAGCTGCTCTGCTCTGATTGGTCACATGGCTCCGTCAGTTATGATTGGTCCGGTCGACCGCTTACAGAGCACTTTGGAAACTAAACGCCTATTATCACAACTGAATCTCAGCTAATGATACGAACAGTAATGATGTTGATTTTACCGTAGCCTATCAATCCCATCAAAGTGGATTTGCTTTGTCAGCAGAAAACAGCGTCTTCTCGACACAAACCAAACTCTAATAGTCTCATGCTGCCTTCAAGTCCTCCTGGGAAGTTCGTACGTACGAGGTGGGAAGTCGTGTTTACAACGTGAGGTGCGTTCAAGTCAGTTTCGTCGGAGCAAAATGGCGATGTACCTTCTTTTAATAAATTACGCGAACATACAGCAAGGTTTCTTATCTCTGCTAATAAAAAAATGAAGAACTAAGAATGCGCATCAGGTGTGTTTTTCTTTTTACGTTTTTTATTAGCTTATGAAGCCAATGTGAACTCCATCATTAGATAAAAATTTTATATTACAAAGATATCATATTTTGTGCAGAGAGTTTGCTTTATAAATGAAAAAGCCTTTAAATGTCGATGAGTAAACATTGAAATTCAATTAACATTTACCGTCAACAGACGTTGAATGAACGTTTCTCACTGACACGCCCCCAACTCGTCCAGATCGGGGCTTAAAGAAAATCCCGAGCTCCCAACTGGTATTTACGACATTGTGGTGGCGTTCAAGTGCGTTCAACTCGTAATTACGATCTGTACGAGATGATTTGAACGCAGCATTAGATACACTAATGTTTGAGGGCGGAGCTAAGAGACGCTGTTCAGCCAATCATAACAATAGGCTTGCATTATGCAAAATTGTTACAAACTTATGCAGATTTGTAATGAGTGAGACTGGAATTACTCACTTGTTTAGAAGACAATAACTATATTTGTCATGCACTATTATCTGCAGACATTTTAGAGTCACAAACAGCTTTATTACACACCCCAAAAAGCATAATAACATCATTAATTGGCAGAATAATTGTTTTGATCATGATAAATAGTAACTTAACTGCTTATTGGGCTTATGTATCATATTGATATCGCCACGGTTTATCAAAGATCTGCAATGCCCTTATGCTACAAACCAGCAGACAGACGCTTCAGTCCTACTCTGTGTGACAGACTGTCAGAAACACCAGTGACACAAACATGAGCCCAATCTGTCACCAGCACAAAAACACACACAAGACGCATTGTAATAATAATAACAATAATAATATGATTAACTCACGATAAACTGATATATCACGGTCTATAATTGTCTGGATAGCCACTTGGTGTCCCTTCCGAGTTGAAAGTGCACATTTTGATTTCACAAATGAATAGTATATTTGAATTGAATTTTGTATATTAATATTGTAGATAAACATAACCAAAATCCCTTTAAAAACCGATGGAAACAAGATACGCTATCGACAGTCCGTCTAATGTCAAGTACATGTAACAAGGGTTACCACATTTTGCAAAACACAAAATATGTCCAACTTTAAAAGTGACAAAGATTTTTTGTATTTTCATTTGTGCGCGTGCAGAGTTGCAGTGGCCCTGTCCGGTGCACGCGCGCAACTGCCCTCTCCTCTTTCTACAACATAATAAACGTTACCGAGAGTCCCAATTGTAGCAGAAAATGCTCAAGTGATCTATAAATCACGAGAAATATCAGAACATATACAACGAAGGAGTTTGTCCTGCAGAAAGCGAGCGTTAACGCCACTAACGTTAGCTCGCTCGCTAACGCTGAGGCCGCGAGACTAAAACCCTGGGGAGAATAATCCAGAGTGAAAGGAAAGTAGAAAACAAACTCACGCGATTTGGGGGTTTAAATGTGCGGCTGGAATCCACAGCGACTCGGGAACAGGCGGGGAGCTTAATGTTTTTCTCCGTTAGTGGGACTGTGTCCACTGTTTCTTTCTGCAACCGTTTGTTTCTGTCGGTGCGCGTCTCACAGACTGGGGCGCGGCGCTGTAGACTCGCGGAGGAGAAGATGCGTATGATTGGTGAGCGTCACATGACGCTCCGCCCACAACTCAAAACAGAGCTTTTGAAGTGAGCCGCCCACATACATGATGGGCGGGGCCTGTCCGTCCCTTAAAAACAGTGAGCTCGGGGTGTATTAATCTGCTGTTTTGTGAGAGACTACTGGGTGGGGTATGTAGGGAGGCTATGTTTTCCAGTAAATTAGTGTTTTAGTGTTTAAACAAAGCATCTATTATTGAATAGCTTAAACTTATTAATGTGAACCTTTTGTAATACATATAGTTGTAATATTATGAAAATCAACAGTGTAAAATGAACAATTTAGTTCATTTATATGCTGTTCTGGAGAAAAGCACAATGTATGTTCAGTTCTCATATAATGGTGTCAATGCAGGCAGATCAATAAGATTGTCAAAAATTCAATTAAATTTCAACAACCAAGAAAGGAACAAAGGCGGGGGATAAGACACAAAAAACAGAGAGAAGTTCCAATGCATAAAGGTGAATTCCAGTAAATTGGGACACATTTGCTAATGACTGGGAAACAATTATGAATAATACTGTATCTTTCAGATGAGATGCCTGTATAATGCAGTTTGTATATATAGTATCCTCACTGTATTCTCATTCTGGTAATCCTGACAATATCGTAATGTGAAAAATACATGGCACTCTCAACTCCAAGGTCATGGGTTTGATTCCCAATGCATGAACTGATCAAATGTAGCAATAACTTAAAATAATGCAATGTAAGTCCATTTCAATAAAAGTCTCTGCCAAATAGGCCTAAACATATTTTTATTCTGTGATTTTGAAATATGATCTGGATATATGCTTTGTAATATTAACCATACAATATAGATATAGTTCAGGACAGTTCAGTTGGTTCATGGTAACATGGCCAAATTCCAGTTTGTCAGTTCTCAAGTTTAACACACGAGGTCGCCATTTTAGACTCCTGCATTTATCAGTAACCCATGGCTGTGTCCGAAATCACCTCCGACCTATACCCTTAATAGGACACTATTTGGCTGCATTATCGATCCGAGTAGAAATCATTTAACCCTTCAATGCACTGCAATAAGGAGTGTACAACCTATATACGAAACAGTTAACTGGAGCCATTGACTTCCATAGTACTTTTTTTGCTATAGAAGTCAATGACTCTAGTTAACTGTTTGATTACCAACATTCTTCAAAACATCTTCCTTTGTGTTCAACAGAAGAAAGAAATGCATACAGGTTTGAAACAACTTGAGGGTGAGTAAATGATTGCAGAAGTTTAATTTTAAAGTGAACAATCCCTTTAAATCCTATTAAAAAACACCAGACATAAACCATATTAAAAGCTTGATTTTCACTACAGGGGGACTTTAGACCTTTTTTGAAGGTTTTTGGTCTTGTCTCGATCTCAGACTAAGAGGACTTTAATATATGACAGATACAAACAAATGTGCATTTACTTGTGTTACTTTAATTATAATTTTATATAATATTAATATAATAAGAAAAAACAGGAAAACTAGTTTGGTGTTGATAAAAGGAGCCTTACTGACATGACTGTGAAGGCTGGGAAACACTGGCTATAGCCTACAAAATAATTAAAGCTGCAGTCCGTAACTTTTTAGGGTTAAAAATGATCCCAAATACATTTTTGTGCAAGTACATAACCAGACAGTGTTCAAAACTCTCTAGTTGCCGTAGCTCGAATCAAAGCGGTAAGCTTGTAAGAATGTTTTTAACTCCAGTATACTGGTGGATTTCCGCAGGAGATTCGAGCATGTCTTTATGTCATTAAGTCACATCTGTATACATGCATCTGTAAACACACATAAAGAATAGTCTCGGTTGATAATTTCTGTGAATGACTGCAATTGCAGATTTCAAACAGAGATGGCGACAAAAAGCAAAAACACTTTCAGACCACAGCTTTAAAGGTATTAAAAAAGGTTTTTATGGTAATTCCAAACTAGAAGAATGACACAAATACTCACAACCATCCAAGCTACATCAGTGGCGCAAAAAAGGGCACAGTACAGTGGCGCAAAATGTGGGTATGCTCTATATGTGGCACATAGGGGGCGGGGCGTAGCACCATGGGGGGCGCCAAAGCGATGGTAATTTTTTTTAATTAAAATTTTATAATATAAATATATTATAAAATTTTATGCGCTGTATGCGGCATAACCTGACTTTGTCATACTCATATTCAAGAAAGAATATGAGTCTGAAACCACTCAATTGAGCTTTAATTATGAGGCGTGTCGTAACCGAACCAGGACAAAAAAAACCT
>JAOTRC010000006.1:23062081-23074307 GCA_027497675.1 Cyprinella lutrensis | reverse complement strand
TACCAAAGAGACAATTTCCCAAATAAAATAAAAATCAAACAAGGTGAAGTACTTTTAATTTAAATCCAAAGTATTTGGATTGATTTATTTATAATAAAAAGCCCTTTTTGTTGATTATATGAGGATAACTACATATATAAATACAACTATATCGTGAAATATATCGTTACTGTGAAATAAAATTAGTCATACCGTGAAACACAATTTTGGTCATACCACCCATCCCTATCCCCTGGGGAACCAACAGGGAAAAAGTTTCCCTGTTGCATTACCACAATAACGGACCATACGTACTTAATTTCATCTTCTCTTCCATTTTCAAGTTTTATTTAAAAAATATATACACACATTTGACCAATGTTATAATGTTTAACCCCTTGATTTCAGGTAAATTATACACATAAGTTGTTCCTTTTTATTTCTCATAGTCTCAAAATGCAGTGATTTCACTATATCAAATTATCATATGAAATTACTGAATATCAATTATTTACTCAAATTATAAACAATTCTTTTTCTTACTAAATTAGATTATTGGATGAAACTTTTCCCACATGAAGAGCACTGATTGATGCGTCTTCTCTCCAGAGTGAACTATCTCAAGATCTTTCAAGAATGATGAATGAGAGAAACTCTGTCCACAGTGTGAGCACTTGTACGGTTACTCTCCAGTATGAACTCTTCCATGAGCTTTCAAGGATTTTGAGTAAGAGAAACACTTTCCACAATGTGAGCACTTGTACGGTTTCTCTCCAGTGTGAACTCTCTGGTGTGATTTTAAGATGCCAGATCTAGTAAAGGTCTTCCCACAGTCAAAGCACATGTATGGTTTCACACCAGTATGAATGCGCTCGTGCACTTTTAAAGTCTGCAGTTTTGAAAAACTCTTTCCACAAAAAGAACAAAAGTGAGACTTCACACCAGCATGAACATTAAGGTGCTCTCTTAAGCTAGACGAAAACACAAATGATTTGTCACACTGATCGCAGCTGAACGACTTCACTCCAGTGTGAGAGCGCAGATGCTCTTTAAGAAAGCTCTTGCGATTGAAACTCTTTCCACACTGAGAGCATGAGAACGGTTTTTCTCCAGTGTGGATTCTCATGTGCTCCTTCAAGCTTCCTTTCTGAACGAAACTATTTCCACACTGAGTGCAGGTGAAAGATCCTTTGACTTCAGTTTTTCCAGCACGTTTTTGTCTGAAAGTCTTTTTGGTCCTTGAAGCAACTTTATTTTCATTTATGAAATGAGGTTTTTCTTCTTTCACTTCCTTTGGGTCTAAAATCAACAAATGAAATTCCCACAAATCAATTAAAGACACATGAGAATAAAAGCAATATACAGTAAGTGAACCTCATTTTAGCTCAAATCTAGTTTACAATCGAGTTTACTAGTAACTAGTTCGTTTTCATCTTAATGTTCCTCATCAGTCATTAAAGAGAATAAAGGAAAACACCAACCTGTTTGTTCCTCTGTATCTTCATCTTTTATTCTGTAGGGTTCTTCCTTAATCTCCATCTTTACAATAGTATATCCGTAGTTTCTCCTCTGGGAAGATGGGAATATTCACCAGCATTTAAACTCTCTTGAACGGCTGTGGGAGCTTCACTGACTGGAGGAGTGAATTGTGGTCGTTGCTCATTTAACAGATGATCATCACACTTCCAATCACTCAAGATCATTCAGGTGCAAATATTTTGCTCAAATAATAATTTAAATACAATTGCATTATTTCAGTTATTTTACTTCTATCATCAAGCCCGATTTTTGCTCTTTCATGAGATATGGTTTATCTTAGAGTGATATTTTTTGGTGAGATTTCTTTTCAAACATTTTCTTGCAACAAAACATCATCCAGACTGTATAATTACTAGTTAACATCAAATGGGTGTTGTGGTGTTGCGTTTGTCTGTTAATCATTCTAATTCATTAAGTATTTTAGTCATTTATCCAATGACAAGTGATGTTACAAAAATTAGCACTATATTTCCAGCACTGTTAAACTGTTAATTCTTTCAATTCGGTTCGGAGAGAGAATATTGATCTGGGCTGATAGCTGTAGTAGTCAGACATCGATTAAACGTGTCTGAAATAAACTATTTGTTACACCTTGTGTTACACCTTGTGTTTACCAGGTTCAATTAGCCATTACTCAAACTATTGCTAAACGCAACAAACAATCTTTAACAACATGCTGTCAGTAACGAGCTTGCGTGAACAACATTGGTTAATTTTAGGGTTAAGTATTTTAGGATTTAATAATGTCAGATTTAGATTATTGAAATAACCGCTACGGCTCGTTTATAAGTGTTGTTGATTCAGTCAAATGAACCGGCTCTTAAGAGTCATTCGCTCGGGAATCAGACACTAGTCGAGCTCAATGACATGTTGGAAAGATTTAGATTTCTCTCAATAAATAATAAAATAAATGTACTCACACAGTCCGGTAAACAGCAGATAAGAATCTCCCTCTCTCTCTTCTTGAATGGACCAAGATGGACTGGACCAACAAGATCACAGTGATTGATATAAAAACAAATGTCGCCATCTAGAGGAACATCTGTGGCGCTGCCAAACTATTGCCACTCACGCATTTTACTCTGAGGATCAAAACGACACACAAATTATTTCCAAATATGACATACGAGACTGTTTATAATCATTTTACTTTTACCAGATTGTTGATCAAGTTCCATGTAATTAAAAGCTTAATTTATTTTTGTGTTAAAAAATATTTTAACCAATTATGTCATCTGTAAAACGGGTAGCCTATTTTATTCACTGCACTTCCACACTGTTCAGTTTTCTGATCTCAGTGGTGAGGATAAGTCCAAAGCCTTTTTTTAAACAAAGTAAATTGGAAAAATATCCAGTCAAACCTTTGTATTTTAAAATACTGCAGAGTTAAATAACAACCATGAATACAATGTTGAAACCCTCTGATATGCTTCTGGGCCTCTGTCTTTAATGCTCATTTGATCAACTATATTACAAAAATGTTTTGTATTTTTAGGTTGTGTATGTTTTTTCCTGCAATTTTGTTGGTCACGAGTATGAGTACTAGATTAATGAGTAGAGAACTTAGAAACACGGTGAACAAATATATCTACCTGGCTGTTGACTGAAACAATAGCTGCCTTTGGAAAAATAAATCACGCACTAAAAATGAAAAGAAAAACAGGGTCCACATCTTCAGACTTAAATATGAGCTAGATTACAATGCATATCCTTTTGGAACAAAACAAGCAATCAAAAAAACCTACACCAGGGCATTTTTCACAAATTCCACACCTATTTCCAGTCCTTTCAGTTCATCTTAAAGTAAAGAAATGTGAGTATGTTCACATTCTGAGTGCTCAGTCTTGACCGCTGAGGACAGAGAATATGGCCACTTTCGCTGAACACCCGTTCCGAGGGAACACTTGTTGCAGGGATACAGAGGTACTTTAACTAGCAACTTTTGAAAGCATTGGCATTTCTTCCACATGTGCCTTCCACCAAGCCAGTGGGTCAGCATCAGCACTGATTGCTGGAAGGGACAAGTACAGTTTCACCTCAGAGTTAAGTTTCTTGGATTGATGGCATTGCATATCCTAGTGACCTGTTCATCTTTGCACTGGTGATTTGCTGTAACAACCTAGACCGTCTCTTCTCTTTCCTTTTGGTGGTGGGGGTGTTAGTAGAGGAGGTAATCTTTGTGGATGATCTTCTGTGTATGTGATGGAAGAGCCAGTGCTTCATCATTGCATGCCTTGACTGTGTCATCTAGATTTTCAGCAAAGCGTCCCTTGAACCTGGGATCCACAAAACTGGATATGTTCAGAACATTCTTAATTTCTTCTGTATATCTCAGTTGCATCAAAAGGTCTTCTCTTGTGACATGTTTCATTTGTGTAGTGAGAGTGCAGTCTTTCTCTTGATCCTGAAGTATCACATTGTTGATGTGCTCCAAGACTGGCTTTAGGGGGGAAAGTGTGACTTGTTTCCCTGAGGCCAGGACATCAGTGAAATCATGGAGAAGACAAAGGAGCTGGCTTACTTTCTCAAGGACAGTGATGTCATAGTCTTTAGGCATAAGATGCCAGGTGTTTCTGTGTCCTGCTAGCACCCCAAAGATGGCCTGCTGCAGCTCCAAGAACCTGGCAATCATTTCAAATGTGGATCCCCACCTGGTGACCACGTCATGTATCAGTGAATGCTCAGTGATGTTCAATTCTGCCTGCTTCTTTTGAAGCTTGCCTTTCCGTTTGCAGCTTCGAGAAAACCCTTGCATCAAATGTTGGCATGCTCTGGGACTTTGGATGCATATCTTGAGGACTTTGGAAATGGCCAAATTTAAATTATGACCAAAACAAGGAAAACAAACACAGGGAAATGATTGAAAGTTCTTTCCTCATGTTACTTGTATTGTCTGTTGTTATTCCAGACAGACTCTCTATCTTTATCTTCCAGTCCAGGAGCATGTTTTCCATCATTTCAGTGATATGCTCTGCTGTGTGGTCATCTGGAAAATAAAGAGTCTCAAGACAGTGAGACTTAAGCTGCCAATCAGTAGAGAGAGTAGATTGTAAAATTCATAAAGGGTTCTCCCCAGGAGCTGATCCACAGGTCTGTGGTTGCACCAAACCACACACCCTCTGTCGGCTGTTCCTCCACACTTGCTCGTACCTACTTGTACATTACTGGGATTTTGTTAGTGGAGAAGTAGCTTCTTGATGGAACTTTGTGTTGTGGCACTGCCCTTTTCACCTGTTTTTCTTTTTTCCACAATCTGAAATGGCATCATATCTTTGGAGATGAAATACGCCACTGATTTATTTAAATCCTGGGCTTGTTTTGAATTGGGAGCATAGGTTACACACTTTGCAAAGGATTCTCCAATAGTTGGTTGTTGAACTGCGGCATCAACAGTCTTAAGATAAAAGTGATGAAGAAAAATGTAAATAAATGATCCATACCTAGACAAAAAGTAATGACTTAAAGGGATATTTCACTTTGAAATTAATTTTTGATATGTTTTATCTTCCCCAAGGGCATCCAAGATGTAGGTGTCTTTGTTTCCACAATATTTTCAATTTTGATATTTTTCGGTCAAACCGTTGTCTATCAGACATATAATGGTATAGGTATAGGGGTAAGAGCATGCACAGAGAAGTCAAAATTAGACATCATTTAATGATTCATAAATGTAAGGACACAATGATGGGCTAAGACACGAAACGAGCAGTTTGTGTGAGAAAACGAACAGTATTTATATAGTTTTTACCTTGTGTAGCCACAGCCATGTCCAACTAATCTGAAGGCATGGGCGCTTCGGTCTGCACATGCGCCGGAAGTGAACGCTTGCTAATGTACATCACTCATTGTTTCACAGAGATTTCTGAACTTTTACCTATTTAGCAAAAATCTACTTTAAAGCAACACTATGTTATTTTTCAACCTTGATGATATATTTTCCAAACCCTTGTAATGGTATATCGACTTAAAATAGGTTGAATGACACGTCTGCCATAGCCTTAGGTGCAAATTATTATTATTATTACTGTTTTGCAGGATGGTAGGGGAAGACTCATGAATATACATTTAGGGAACTCATCCCTGACTGGCTCGCCATAACACATTGCCGTGAATTATACAGAAAACAGCCTGACAGTCTCATTCGTGACAAGTTCTGACAATAGACAGACATATTCTCAAAGGTAAGGTTTCATTTGATATTTGATTAGACATAACTTCATGATATAATGATTTCTCAGTGTAACGTTGGAGTGTTATTCAGAACGGCGAGCCAATCAGGGATGAGTTCCCTAATAAATATTTATGAGTCTTTCTTCCTACCATCCTGCAAAAAAAAAAAAAAAAATGCTGACGGTGTCTGTATCGCTTTTACTGGCACAACGTAAACCCGAGCACAAAAAAAGAGCTAAGATTCGACTGCTTTACAGCATAGGCTAACCTCATGATTCATCATCATCCTCATTGCCAAAGCAGCAACTAAATTAAAGGCGGCAAAGGTTTTGTCAGAGGAGACTAGAGAGAGAAAAAAGGGAGAGTGACAGAATCAAAGGCCAGACGAGGATCAATAATGGTCCAGCATTCACTGGCTGGCATGAGCTAAAGGAGGAGGAGGGGTGCCCGACCGATGCTGACTTGGCCATCATGTTTTTGGACTAGTAAGTATATTGTTTGCAAACCATCTTGTTTTTCAAATTTGTTGTGCCTACTATGTTACAGAAGCTGTCTGGTCCTCCATTTATCTTCATGAACGAAGCAACGTATTGTTGTCCTACTCTTAGTTTAACCGCTTCTATTGTTCTCATTTGTAAGTCGCTTTGGATAAAAGCATCTGCTAAATGAATAAATGTAAATTCTAGTACAGTAGTGATTATCAATCTGGTAGCTAGTAAATGCTAACAAAGCCTCAGGCTATATAATGCAAATTGATTTTTCAAATTTGCAGATTCATGTATGGTAGCTTGATATTATAATATTGACGATATATGGCTATTACCCACCACACAAATATTGAATTGAATTAGCATATCCCTTCTGTAAAACAATCTCCAATAGGCTACTATAATGACGCTTGCTCGTAAACGTTAGCTACACAATCTTTTGCCGGCTCCTGCGAGGCTTCAACTTCCGGCTGATGGATTGGTGTCTGGTTACACATCTTGTTTCCTGAAGGTCATTACAGCAAATGGGTGTTCTACTAAGTATTAAAGATGCTTGCCATGAAGGGGTTGAAACTCCATGAAACATTTAAATGACTGACGATGACAATGATGCCATCTAGAATGAAATATATGACACTGTAATGTTCACTTACTTAACTTCATATAAAAACACAGAATTATTCTGATGATTAAACTACACAGAAGCTGCTTCCAAAGAAGAATCAAGGTAATAAGATAATTCAAGTTATTTGTTTAGCAAGATTTCATGTGTATCTTATTATTGACAAAAATTCATGTAAAGGACAGTTCATGTCGATACACCTGATAGCAGCTGTAAAACGGGTATTTGTCACAGACACAGACGATATATTATTTAATCTTAATTGTAAATGCTTCTTTAACTATAAATTGAAAAACATCTAGTGGCTTTTTTGTTTAAAATATATTACTTGATTAGTGATACAATATTTAACCCATTTATTTCAGGGACACAGGTAAATTGTTTAAATAAATTAAGCTGCATAGGTTTAGTACCTTTTTATTTCTCATAATTTTAAATGTACAGAGTTTCTGTGTGAAATGAAAGAAAGTCTCTTTAATATGTTTACAATGCTTCAGCCACTAAACAGCTGGACAAAAAAATAATGATATTGATTTGTTAATGATGTGGATGATAATTTTATGAACTAAATTTGCCATTGATTCACATTCCATTCACAAATTCTCATATGCACAATTATGCTGCCATTTGTGAAATTTCCTCACTACAATATATTTCACAGTCAATTTTAAATAAAGTGGAAGTTCATGACAATCAAATTATTTACTTGTGAATGTGAACTTTGCTCACTTAGGTAACTTTGGACAATGCTTTTTCTCATGAGTCCGTTGATGTGATGATGTGGTGAAACTCTTCCCACATGAAGAGCACTTGTACGGTTTCTCTCCAGTATGAACTCTCTCATGATCTTTCAAGGTTCCTGACATAGAGAAACTCTGTCCACAATGTGAACACGTGTACGGTTTCTCTCCGGTATGAACTCTCTCATGATCTTTCAACGATCCTGACCGAGTGAAACTCTTTCCACAATGTGAACACTTGTGGGGTTTCTCTCCAGTATGAATTTTTTCATGATCTTTCAAGGTTCCTGACCGAGCGAAACTCTTCCCACAGTGTGAACACTTGTAGCGTTTCTCTCCAGTATGGATTCTCTCATGAGCTTTCATGTCACCGGACTGAGCGAAACTCTGTCCACAGTGTGAGCACTTGTACGGTTTTTCTCCAGTATGAATCCGCTGGTGAGTTTTTAAGTCATTGGTTCTAGTAAACTTTTTCCCACAGTCCAAGCACACATATGGTCTCACACCAGTATGAATAATCTCATGCTGTTTTAAAAATTCAAGCACTGAAAAACTCTTTCCACAAACAGAACACACATGAGGCTGTACATCTGCATGACTTTTCATGTGCCTTTTCAGGTGCTCTGCCAAAATAAATGTCTTGTCACACTGATCACAGCCGAATGATCTTTTTCCTGAGTGAATCAGCAGATGACTTTTAAGCTTACTAGCCCATGGGAAGCTCTTTCCACACTGATGGCATGTGAAGGGTTTCTCTCCTGTGTGGATTATCATGTGCGTCTTCAAGCCTGGTTTAGTTTTGAAGCTTTTTCCACATTGAGAGCATGTCAAAGAACATTTCTTTCCTCTTCTTTGAAGTTTCTTCCGCTTCTTCAGTTTCTGAAACGGATGCTGTTTCTTCTCCACTTCAATTTGTTCCATCATACCTAAAATGAACATATTACATTTGACAATTCAAGATTTAAATAAAAGTTATCTCTAGTTTAATAGCAGTTAATGGCGTGCCAAAAATGGACACCAACCTATTTGTTCCTCTGTATCTTCATTTTTTATACTGCAGGGTTCTTCCTTAATCTCAATCTTTTGAGTGTTTTGTTGAGGTTTCTGAAACTGATGGATTTTCTCCTCCACTTCATATTGTTCAATCAGACCTTAAATGAACATATTAAATTAGACAATTCAAGACTAAAATTAATGTAGTTTAATAGCAGTTATTAATGAAGTATCAAGAATGGACACCAACCTATCTGTTCCTCTACAGCTTCATCTTTTATTCTGCAGGGTTCTTCCTTAATCTCCATCTTTACAATAGTATGTCCGTAGTTTCTCCTGGAGTAATTCCTCCTGCTTGCTTCTTCTTCTCCTGTGGGAAGATGGCAATATTCCCTTGCATTTAATCTCTCATGAACGGCAGTGGGAGTTTCACTGACTGAAGGAGTGAATTGTGGTCGTTGTTGCACATTTAGCAGATGATCATCACTTACAATCACCCAAGATTATTCAGATGCAAATGTTTTGCTCAAATAGTCATTTAGAAACAAATCCATGATTACTGAATTTACATTTGGGCTCAGTACATGCAACAACGTGTACACTTCACATCAAAATTAGTAAGTAAGTAATTTGAGATTTAAAAAAAAAATCAAATCCACATCTTAAAAATAATTTTGTCCAAAAAACAACTAGAGAATTCACAAGCCTCTCCATAGAGAGCTATACAGCTATCTAGTGGTTATACCATGAAATTATATGTTTTCTTTTATTTTCTCTCAACAAATGACGCTAATCTGAGACAATTCTTAGAAATGTAGGTGTTTACTCTTAAAATTAAAGAAAAAAAAATCCTAGTAAAGAAAAAAGTAATTCAGAGAGTATCTTAACCCTTAAAAAGGGTCTTAAGTTCAAAATTGGGATGCGGATGAGGACTTTTAAGAGGCTTAAGTGTTTATTTAGCAGAACAGAAAATGGCAGAACTATGAAGAGGGAGAAAAAATGTCTTGCAGACAGGCTGACTGTGAGTTAGTAAGATGCTATAGATGAGATTGTGCGGGGATCATGTCTGTGACTGATCTTATTAGAGATACACTAAAATCTCCGACACAGCGCAGGAATGCCATAACGACAGAATGAAAGTAATCTTATTAATCAGTAATTAATATATTTGGTGGAACCCTGTCAATTTTGCCCCGATAAGTCCTGAAATGACCTTTGATGCAAACGCTTAAAAGGAATACTCCACCGTTTTTTCATATTAAACTATGTTATTCCCTTAACTAAGACGAGTTGATACATACCTTTGTCGTCTCAGTGCGTGCACTCAATTGCTCTGGTGCGCGAGACACTTTGATCACACTTAACTAACCCAGTTCATTCAATATGGGCCAAGCAGAGAAGCGACCAAACACCTCCACGTTTTCCCTATTTAAAAATAGTTACACGAGTAGTGCAACTCGACCTAGGACGGACCGTGACACAAAATGTTGCGCTTTTTTAAGCGTGTAACGTGGATAACTATATTGTATGGCAGAAATATCACAGCAAGTGCTTGGGAGCACTTCGACTTGGTGCAGTATTATCATCATTCCGGAGAGTGAGAGGAGGGAGAGGACTTTTCACGAGTGATGATATTAAAGGGATACTTCACTTTTTTTGGAAATAGGCTCATTTTACCACTCTCCCAGAGTTAAACAGTTGGGTTTTACCGTTTTCGGATGTATTCCGACGATTTTCTGATATTTAGAAGAATATCAGTAACCAGACAGTTTCTGGTCTCGTTGACCTCCATATGGAAGTTTCTGAGTATCGCAATACTTTTAAAGTATCGGTGATCTATGCAACACTAGTAGTAATAACTGCTTGAACAATGAAACTGACACAAGTATTTTCACATTGTTGCTTTAGTGTTCAGTTCATCAATTTCGCATGTGTTATTCGTCGACGTTTAACGCCTCGTGACTAAACAATGGGCGCCAATGTGAGTGTTCACACCGACGCATAAAACGCCACGCGTAAAAGAGTCATTTTTTAAAAAAACGCCTCAGGTTCATTTTTTTAGTTTGACACGCCACGTCAAAAACTTTCCGACCAATGAGACTGGTGCTTTTGCTCATGTGTTTGGAGCTTCTTAAGTTGTTAAACAACTTGGGGGCGCTCAAACACAAAACGGTCACAAACGTAATGGCGAAGAAGAAATACACCACAGTCTATACTGCTGGAAGGCGAGGAAAATTCAAAGCAAGATGTCTATGGGCAAGATGAGTGTTGAGCTGCTGGTCTCGTTGGTCTTGGAGCATAAAGAGCTGTATGATAAACACGACAGCAACTACAAAAATATCGACAAAAGAGACCTACTATGAAGTGGTATTGCAGAGCAAATGGGCCTTGATGGTGAGTTGAATTTCACTTAATTGTCTTTCATGTACATATGCTCGTAACTTTTTCCAACAAATGTTTGATGATCGCCATTTGTGTGCTGTAGTGTAGGAGGTAAAACAGAAATGGAAAAGCCGTGCGAGATACATATACCAGAAAAAAGCACGAGGATGATTGCAGAAGTGGACAGGCTGCCAAAAACAAGAAGCCGTGGGAATTTATGAAGGTCATAGAGTTCCTCGCAACATCAACAGAATTTAGAAGGTATTATCATTAGTACATTACAATACGATGCCACATTGGATCACAGGTTTCACTCACTATCGAAGCCACAGTTGACACACCAAGTCGAAAGCTGGACGAAATAGTGCGGTACGAGTCCCCAGTGCTTAGATAACTGAAATAGATATAGACAAATACTAGTTTTTATCAACGCTTCACTTAAGTTTTTACAACATTCATTGAAGTGAAAAACAATATTAATGAACTCACTGTAAACACACGGCCAAATGCTGTTCTGGATCGATCGGTTTACGGTAGTGTGTCTGTTCTTTTGTCAGCGAGGGGGCCAGTTGTTGAAGTACATTTTCGAACTCACAGACGGACATTCTAAAATACCCCTGAAAACGCTCATGATACATTTTCAGCTCTTGTACCAGTCGATGAAACTCTCCATGTTCTTCTCTTCTCGTCGCTATGGGATGCATTCAATATCGGCGTCTTTTCCAGCGTCTTTCCTCATTCAACAGAATAATAAGTTCCTCATCGCTGGAGTTGGAGCTACTGGTGCTTGAAATGTCCATGTTTTCTTTGTCTGATTTAGAAAAGCGCCTAAACATGCGCGTAAATACTTGCTCTCTTCTTCGGTGGTGAAAGCGAGTATCAGACGCATAAAAGTTGCGCAGTGCCACCTTGTGTACCGGGGGATTTCTGTTTTACATTACGCGCCATCTAGTGTCAGGGAATGAATTTGCGTGTTCACTCGGCTCATCGTCAGCGAAAAACGCTTGGGTATGAACACAAAAAATGTGTTGAAAAATGCTGACGAATAACGCACGCGCACGGCCTTAACACTCAGTGTTTTCTGCGCAAGTACAACACAACAGATGACCATTACGGGTGTCGGAAGAACAACATATTCAACACTTACAAAGCAATTCACAACCATTTAAACCGGTTCGCCTTATCAAACAATCAAACTTCAATACTAATTTTAGATTAAATTGCTTTATTGAAGGTAATTCCATCTTTTACTTATTTACAAGTTATGGAAGTGAACTTCGATCACTCAGACACATTCGGACAATGCTTTTTCT
>JAOTRC010000006.1:22432096-22446429 GCA_027497675.1 Cyprinella lutrensis | reverse complement strand
GGGTCATTTTTGACCCGAAGGTCCTGAGTGTGACTATTTTTTTTAAGACCACTTAGACTTTTCAAATCCTGTCCCCATTTTTTGGGGGTGTTCACATACCAAGTACCATTAAAGTCACCGTGTTTCGGACCATTCCGATGAAGCTACGATTTAACATTTTTTTATTTAATCATTATTGACCCGAAGAACCCCAGAGGGTTAACTAAACAAAAGAGTTTTTCTAACTGTAAGTTGCATTCATGTAAAACGTAAAGCAGAGATACATTATACATAGATAGATGGTCATTAAAAGAAGTCATTAAAACCCTTTTATGACATAGTTTTCATACTACGCTGAATGTGTTAAATAGGTTAAAGTGTATTGACAACATGTGATTTTTACGACAGGAAACATAAGTTCACTCTGTCTATTCATGCAAAGTGCTGAATCATGCAGGACAACTTCAATGACAAGTCTATAATAATGAACATGAATATTTCAACTAAAGAAAGAGATGCTGATTGCTGAAATAGTGTTTGTGATGTTGGATTCTCTGGCTCCCTCTGGTGTCGTCCCTCATATAACCTTCAAACTGAGAGCAATAGATGAGCTAACCTACAGTATATCAAGCTGAGATCATCATGACATCATCAACACACATCTTCAGACAGAAACTGGTCAAAGTGCAATCATTGACTGTATATTAGCAGTTAACTATAACAGGACACAACACGGAGTATAACAGATTTAGAAAACAACTTTAATCATCTACTCAGTCATCATCACTCATCAACCACATTAACTTTTGAAATAAACACAGCAGAAACATCTTCTACAGTCAGCTAGTGTTGTATAGTTGCATGTATCCATTGACGTTTTTCCACAATACAGCGCTGGTGCGAGTTTGCTTCTGTTTTGTTAAAGAAATTTCAAGTGCCCTGGGAGTGTGTCTGGGTTTAGGTGGTCATATAAACGAGAACAACCTTTCTTGTTCTTTTTTAAATATTTGAATTTGATCAATTGAAAAACTCACTGCATCTCAACAAGGGGGGCCTCCGCAAACTTCCAACAGGATGCCTAAAAATTATTTTTTAATAATATATTACAACAATCTAGCTTAACACAAAACGGTATAAAAACAGACAACCAAGATGTAACTAAAAATTTATTTCTTAACTTCTGGAATCACAAAATGATCTGTAGTTCAATCACATACGCCAACACTCCCAGTTTCGATTATAGTTATTTATGTTAATATAATATAGGGAGCCTTTGAATATTGTATTGGACACTAGAGGGCCTTTAGGTCAAAAAGTTTGAGAACCACACAATACAAAACCTCCCAGTCCGCATAGAGTATTTATCTATAAACCAAAAAAAAGAAAATATTAATCCTGATCATTCCATCACAATTAAGAGCACTAGGGCTGGGCAAAATAGAGAAGCTGATAAACCATCATCTTAACACAAACAAGAGAAGGAAACATTTTAAAACTATTCTAATCACACCAAGCATTAGGAAACGTAATGGTCAAAAAGGCCCTGTTTACACCTGGTATTAAGATGTGTTTTGGTCGAGCGGATCACGAGTGGATGATGCTAAATTAAAGTGTAAACAGGGTTTAGAACATTTTGAGCTTTAGTTTTAACCAAATCCAGAGGTAGTCGAAAACACATTCGACTATAGTATAAACCCTCATGTGGCCGAATGCGTTCTAACAGCAATAATAGCAGGGGCGGCTGGCCAATAGAGGGCGCTAGGCTATGGGCGATTCTTGTAGAGCCCCAAGCAAGCGTGTGGCCGCTCACGCGCCTATATGCACCACTACTAACCCAAAGTCAGGACAAGTCTTATTTACTGTACATGTGGAATATTTGCTTGAAAAAAAATCACTCAAAATGGTTGTGGGTAATACTTTTTTTTATTTAATCAGCTAATTAAGTAATCACAAAGTATATTGTTTGAGTTCAATTTCAAATGGAAAGTTTATGCAATACGTTTGTTTTTGTGCAAGAATGCCTCAACCTTTTAATAATGGCATTAAATAATTACTTTTTCACAGAGCACTGGTATCTTTAAATTGTATTTGGGTGGTTATAAATTATAATAAGGAATGCTAATTATATAGCCTTTCCAAAACCCCAATATAGGTTAAGAAATTAAAAATAAAAAAAAAATAAAAAAAAATAAAATGCTACATCAGTTGAGTCAGGCCACAATCAAACGGTTATTGTTTTTTATGGAACCCTTTAAATTTTACTATATAATATATTTAAATAACACCTATATTAAATTAAAAAAAGCTAAAAAAATACAGAAATATATCACTATAGAAATAATATTATTGTATAGTAAAATATTTAATTTCATAATAGTAATACAAACTTATTTCACAGAACAGTAAAAATTACACTACTAAAATTGATTTCTTTGCTTTCAAACTGTAAAACCGATCTTTTATTCCAGTGGAATAAAAACCAGCTTTAGAAAAAGATCTTGGGAAAGGTGGACACATTATAAGCACTCCAAACATAAATATCCATTTATATGTGCAATCAAGTTTCTTTGAAACCCTGGATTTGCCGCGACTCCTTTCCTAGCCCAATTTAAAACTCCTCAGATCTAAACGACTCCCATTTTTCCTATTCAAAATGGCTATTTCCACCGAGAGAAAAGTTTGCATCCCTGATATTTGAATGCAAGTGAGTGTATGGGACATCAGTGATGGGGGTCAGAGGAGCGTCTCACCTGCAGGTGGGGCTCGTGAAGGTGAAGGAGATCAGCTGGTTCCAGAAGGGCTCATTCTCCGATATGGCGTCTGGACCAATCAGATTGCGGATGCTCTGGCTCTCCGACAGGTCGCTCACCTGACTGGTGTTTGCCCCCATCGCCTCCAGAAACCACGAGAGACTGTCTCAGAGCCTCATCGCCAGCCAAGCAAAACCTGGAGGATCATGAGAGCAATCATTTCACTGAGTAAAGTAATCAGTTGGACAATTAAGACATGGAGGAGGAATCACACTAGACATGTAGAGTCCACACACTTGAAACAGGTTTGATGGGTAGACACAGAGCCCTAACACACAAGCACACACCTCTTTGGTGCACATACACCCTTTACACACACATTGTTGACGTTCCACTGGTTCCCTGATGTGGATTGTGAAACTCCCTTCAGAAACTGCCGAAAAGCAGTTACGGTTCATTAAACATCCTGGTTAATATTCCATTTGATCTGATCAGATAAGATGACGTGACCTCTCTTCTTGACTAACAAGGAAACTCATTTATTTTGTCTCACATTTGAATTGTGACATTATTTTCATGGAAATTAACCACATTTTCATTCCAATTCTTAATTAATTGTAATTGTTAATTGGGGAAAAAAATAAAAAAAAATGCCACTATCTTAATAGTAGTAATCTTTATAGTTTAGGAATGTGACTCAAACAAGGTCTTGTCAGATTTTGATGAGATTCGCTCAAAGATGCATCAAGGCATAAACAATTATGATGCAATGGTGCAAAATATCTTGCCATAGTAAAATCAACAACGAATTATGAATTATGTGCTATGAACATTAGAGGTGACAACAGACTACAGCTAAGTACCTCATGAATAACCTACAGAATAATACAGGTATGATAACACATATACAGAGACTTGATCTATCAATGTTTAGACTACAGTCTGTACAGCAGCAGTGCAAAAGAACACACAATGAACACAAATACTGTCTAATATTATACATTACACAGCCTATGATATGACATAAGGCTGGAGAAGATTGATTGATTAATAAAATTTCATTCAAAACTTCCTGTAAATAATGGAATTCATTTGCTACTAAATAGACATATCACTAAATGAGGGCTTTCAAAGAACTCACTTCATAGCTTCTATAGACGAAACCACTAGAATGCAGTTAAATATGTATTAATATGACTATATTATGGTAAGTAATTCCCTGTTTAGAAGTTAATAAGTGTCCAGCAAGCTTCACACTTAGCAACAATTAGCTTGCAGACTCGAGTGAATGGAGAAATCCATTCTAAACAGGATAGCTTCAATGCTGGCATGCTAGCAGGCTAACGACAAGAATAACTTACCTGATGAATGTCAGAATTGACAGCGCCTCAGAAAAGGCCCTCGCGTTCCTTAAGACAAGCGTCAATGTATTTTCAGAAGAAAAACAAACTAAATGAGTTGTAATTAGTAATGATAAATTTTCAGTAAAGTGTGTTTAACAGTGTAAGTTTGAGCTGTGTTGACTCTGTTAGCTCTGCGTCTCCACGTCACCACTGACGCTCGTGACATCGCGAGCACGCGCAGAATGACACCTCCAATCCAAGAGGCGGAGAAACTCATGAATATTCATTAGAATCTTTGAAGATTGCCAGGTAACGTTAGCAAGCACGATCTTTTAAAAATTCAATATTAGTCTTACATTATAGCTAGACATAGATCATAATACATATAGTCTACTTATAAATATGCGTAACAGGGGTTCATAAATTCGCCACCATGAAAACGGCGTTGTTAACGATTCAGATATACATAGGTAAGCCTAATATAGTTTTTCAACATTGATAATAATCAGAAATGGGTTTTTTGAGCATCAAATCAGCATATTCAAAGTAATGATGCTAAAAATTCAGCTTTGATCACATGAATACATTACTGTTTACAATAATATACACAAGAAAACAGTTATTTTGAAGTGTAATAATATGTCAAAAAGCAGTCTTGATGAGCAGCCTTTATTCTCGTGATATATATAATATATATAGCAATAATAAGTGTTGGCGGTACATTTGTATTTATTTATTTGTATTTGTGTTGGTGTATTTATCTTTACAAGTAACGCGAGTTAAATAATCAGTTTACTTTTTTATGTAACTACTAAAGTAATGCATTTCTTTTACATTTATAATAAAATATCAGAGTTACTTTTTCAAATTAGTAATGGAAGTAACTTGTATTGAATTTAACTAAGGCCCAATTCTGGCTTAATCTAAACCCAGGGGTTTTTTTTTTTTAATCTCATTTTATGGTTGCTATGACCTTCGATGACCCGAACGATACAGCGATACTAATAAACAACAAAAAAAAAAATTCCTGTGTCCTATTCTTCTGCAATCCAGAACAGTGGTTGTTTGAGCGGTGCCCTCTACTGTACAGGTGTGTATTTGCATTTCCATTTGCAATTCTGGTGTGAAAGGGCCTTTACATTTGCCAAAACTACAACTTTTATAGCGAACAAACAGGCAAGCCCACCCCAGGAGTGGAAAAGTGACCATTTAATGCAATTAGTTACTATTTTAAGAAGTAATGCAATCTTGTAATCCATGTAATGCCAACACTGGTAATAATAAGCATAAGACAAAAAGTTCTATATCTTTTTCTTTATTTATAGACATTAGTATATTACAGTACATTACAGACAGACAATTCACAGAGCTGTGTAAAGGTAAATCTGTCACATTGATATGGCTAGGTAAAGCCTTTCGGTTCGTTCAATATGCACATTTAGAACAACCAGCCTAATAAATATAGTGTTTTCTCATAAACTATATTATTATATGGTAGATTATTTGAAATCTTGTAACAGGTTTCATGTAACTAGGTTTAAAATGAGAAATATGTCCGCCTCCCAAGTCCCTGTACCAAAGTGCAAAGTCAATTCTATGATATAAGAAAACAAAGTCAATGTCATAAAGGCTTCATTCTTGCGCAGACAGACAGACATCTCTGTGTGGAGCTGATGGCAACACGACCCATTTAAGAAGAACTCTCAGAACAATGAAATATGAAACCAGAGAAGACACCACAATGAGTGCATTAAAAATGATCCCAAGGCAGACTTTACGGAACATACGTTGAAAAATAGAGCATGAACGGTTTCCAATGAAGACGGAGGACTTGAGGAACACGTGAGTTCAGAAGTATTTATGTAAACATGAGGTTTCACCGCTCTAAAATTCATTCATTCTTTCGCAGCTCATAAGGAACATCATCGAGAACAAAACACCAACACCAGGCAGATTAAACTGTGAGGAGATTTCATTGTGAGGTTTGTGGGGTTCGGCCCTTTGCTTGGAAATTCTACAAAAGGGATCTGATAGTTCCTTATCAAGTTCACATTTCCAGATAAAAGTCTTCAAAAAAGTCTTGGAGAGAAAAAGAATTCAATTTAATCAACACCTTCTCTACACTGCAAAATCAAAACAATCATTTTCTTAATCAGTATTTTTGCCTTATGTTTCAGTAAAAATATGTAGACAAGACTCTTAAACAAGGTGAATTCACTTTTAACAAAGTTTTATAATATTTTATTTTATGATATTTTCAAGGGGGTGAGAAATAAAATAAAAATATATTATCTTTATATATATATATATTTATCAAATATATGTCAAATCTTACACCATTTTGCTTTTGTAAATATATATTATTTTAAGAAAGTAGATATTTTTTGTGGAAAAAAAAAATACTGTAAGAAAATGATTCTTTGCAGCGTATAAAGACAGAGCGTTTTAATCGGTGATGAGATTAGAAACACGCATCCACAACCACACAGACACTCTTTCTCTCTTTTATGAAGGGCAGGACCCTTAATTGTACTTGTGCAAAAATCGGACAAAAATGTAACTCCAAAATAAAAAAAAACACACGGTAAAAACCTGAGAGAAACAATTTGTTGTACGCAGTCGCACAACGTTAAAACCTGTACAGGTCATCGGTGAGTGTTTACTTGTACTTTCCCTTTAAAGCCCTTTTTCCCCCATTTCCCATTGGCTCTTTCACTTGTCCCGCCCCTTGAATGACACGTAGCCTCTTCCTATTGGCCCGTTCCAGTGGGCA
Source organism: Cyprinella lutrensis (assembly GCA_027497675.1). Classification (NCBI taxonomy): domain Eukaryota; kingdom Metazoa; phylum Chordata; class Actinopteri; order Cypriniformes; family Leuciscidae; genus Cyprinella; species Cyprinella lutrensis. The sequence continues at coordinate 22,439,584 of JAOTRC010000006.1, read as the reverse complement.
GCTCGGATATGACCGGGTAAAGGCACATTACTCGTGCAGGTAGAGAGTGTCTCAGATGTTTTCAGCCTGAGGAACCTCTCGTATGCTGTCTCTGAGTTCAGGACGAACGCGCGGCCGCTGACGAACGCTGCGCCCTGTGGAGATGATGTCGGCGTAGCCGCGGGAGTGCGAGAAGGCGTAAGCTGAGCGACGAGACCTTCCGCCGCGCACGAATGATGGCTTCTTCTTCCTCCTCTCCTCCTCTTCATCCTCAAGCTCATATTTCTTCCTGTTCCTCTGGACCTGGAGGAAGAACATGAGACGTAGAAACAATAAACATCTGTATGGCGTATTTAACCTAGAATATTCTGTACATCACCAATTATGTGTTCATTTTGTTTCTGGTCTTTATTAGAATAGGTTTTCACGCTTCAATGACAGTTCAAAAACGTCACGCTTCAATAATAGATGACTAAATTGTAATGTAGACATGCATTTTCTGTAAAGCTGCTTTGAAATGAATTATTTTTGTCACTGTTGCAGCTCCTCTCTTCCCAGTCTGTCAGTAACGCTCTGTTTAGTTCCTGTCTCTATGAAGCCCCGCCTTCTGAAAAGCACACTGTGCTCTGATTGGTCGGCTGGAGCTTGTGTTGTGATTGGTCAACCACTCTTTTGTGTTTGAAAAATGTCCCGCCCCTTACCATAATATGAGTTTTAACACATCTACTAATGAACTCGATCAGGCCCCGCCCCTTTATTCTGCGTATTAATTATTTATATGAGGAATATTGTGAGGTGTTGGTTCCCGGAAGACATTTATGGAGGTGTTTCTGGGAGCTCAGAAACACTGACACTGATATATAGAGCTTTTTCATGCTCGAACAGCAGCATTACACACTTCGAGGACGCCACTGATCTCACCTTGTCTCCAACAGAGGGCCAGATGGTTTGATAGAGGAACTGGATGCAGATGACAGGAAGAAGACAGATTCCCACCGTCAGAATGATGGTCAGCCACAGGTACGGCTGTCTCAGGGCGTTCGACGCGGCACCTAGACGTCAGAACAACGACGAGATTATTACAGACCATAACATGGGCTCTGTTTGAGAATCAATAGTGGAAATAACAGTGTAGTAAAGGTTTCTGGGAAGCTTAAAACCCAAATGTGTTACTTTAGTATTATTTATATACCGTTATAGTATTTATTCATATTTTAAAATATAATACATTTTTATATTTTCAGTATTACTTAAAAAAAATGTTATACGCTTTTGTCACGTGTAATAATTTTTTATATTACAATTTAAGATGATTTATGTTTACCGGTATTTCAGTTGTAGTTTTTATACATTTTCCAGGTACTAATTTTAGCGTTTCAACATTCCTCATTTTTGTTTAATTTAAGATTTTCATCTAATATTTATAATACTAATAATATTTTTTTTTCCAGGTTTATATTTTCAGTTTTAAGATTTAGCGTAATTTGTGAGTTTTTGTCATTTGTGTTACTTTTTTTTATTTTAATTTGAAGATTAATTAAGTCATTTTAAGATTACTATTTTTATGTTTAATATGTTGTTTAAAAGTGATTTCCAGATTGTAATTTTAGTTCTACTTTGAACATCTTATTCCAGGTAGTTTCACACATTTTCATTTTAGTTTTAATCTATATTTTATTCTAATTCAGCTTTATTTCAATAAACAAAATGTTTTAACCATTTTTAGTTAACAATAATAACCCTGTATTATGCGACTAAATGTATGATGGGAAGTTTCATCAAATCAAATTCATATATTCAGTTTAAAAGAAGCCTACATTTCTTTTAAATTCAATTCAAAAAAACGTATTTTATATAGTTATACATATTTTTGACTAATTTACATGGCAATTAAATAAACTCATCAATTACTTAAATTTATTATATTATATAATTATTGAAATATTTATTTTGATTAAATAAATAATCATCAAGTTTCATATTCCTCAGCTCTATAATAAAGCCTACCATCTCTTAGCAATTATTTTATGTTAAAACGACCTGCAATTATTTAATTTTGTAGCTTTTTGAATCACATTTTTATAAAAACCTCAAAAAATCTTTTGTTTAAATCTCAAAAATCATAAAATTGTGATATAACATATTGCTCATATCACCCATCGCTATCGATTATACCAGCAGACATTGTGCAATAAAGTCAAGTCAATTCGCCTTCATTTATATAGCGCTTTTAACAATATAGACTTATAATTTCACAGTGATAATAGGAAATTAAAGTAACAGAGATTGTTTAGGCTTTACAGCAGCTCTAGAATAAAGTCACTGTCCAGTTAAAGTTAGTTTTGATTGATTCACTTCTGCAAAAATCATTGGGTCGCAAACATGACAACTTTCTAACAGAAAACCCTTAATGTGATCCGGCTGCTCATTTGCACAACAGTGTCTGGTGCTCGAGAACGCAAACCATATTTTTAAAAGACACTATTATCTCCACGTAAACTTTACTAAAGTTTTAATAAAGTAAATAAAGGTTACTATGACTTTAATGCCCACCTGTGAAAGTGAAGGTTGTTGGGAAAATGACGTGGATTCCTGCACTGTGGATGTCAAACATGACGCCGAAGTAAAGGGCTATACTGCCAATCACTGCAAAAAAGTTCACGAATGTCCAGTAGGAGGTGTTTAATGAGATCTGGGGATGACAAGAAGAAAAAGAAAACTACATCAGGTCCACAAGAAATCATCTAGAACTTTATATAAAGATCAGCTCTATAGTCACATTCAATCCATGTTAGAAACAAGCCGCAAAATGTATGTCTCCTAATTTGGAAACTGAAAAGTTTGTTGTGCAATATAAAACCCAACGAAATGTGGTCACGTGATCAAGATTGGCCAATCGGGTACCTGCAGGTTGACGGTGATGATGAGCGAGGAGGCTGCCACCACAGCGAAGGACTGGTAATCGGACGGAGCCTCCCCGTCCTGTCCCATAGTCTGCTGGAACGCACCGTACGGGATGAAGAAGATGATGAGGGAGGTGAAGATGCCATGGAACAAACTGATGAAGAAGTTCCTGTAGTTGAACAATGATCCTTGCTGGCCAGGAAGATATAGCTTCGGGAACCGTAAACTCAGTTTGTCATTCACATCCTACACAAGGAAGAAAAAGAAAACATGGATTTAAAGGCACAGTAAGCGATTTCTGAGAAACACTGTTGAAAATTTAAAGGAGTAGTTCACTTTTAAAAAAAAAACTTTTGTTGATAATACTCACCCCCATGTCATCCAAGATGTCCATGTCTTTCTTTCTTCAGTCAAAAAGAAATTATGGTTTTTGATGAAAACATTCCAGGATTTTTCTTCATATAATTCACTTTACTGGGCACCAAACAGTTCAAGGTCCAAAAGACAGTTACAGTGCAAACTACAAACAAAAGGTCTTTAAACGATTCCAGGCGATGAATAAGGGTCTTATCAAGCGAAACGATAGGTTGTTTAAAAAAAGAAAAAAGTTTAAGTTTTAGAAGCTCAAAATTAACAAATCTTTTTCCGAGTCAATTCATTTTGTTCGTTGAATGAACCAAATAACTCAAAAAAAGATTCGTTCATTTTGATTAACGAGCTCGAACAGGAAAGTAGCGAACGTGGCATCACAGAACAGAGTAAGGCGACCATTTGAACTTATAAAAACAATTTTTTAATGAGCGATCGTTTCGCTTGATAAGACCCTTATTAATCGTCTGGAATCGATTAAAGCCCTTTTTTAGTCTTTTAGACCTTGAACCGTTTGGTGCCCAATAAAGTGCATTATACAGAGAAAAATCCTGGAATGTTTTCATCAAAAACATGAAGAAAGAATGACAAGGACATCTTGGATGACATGATGGTGAGTAAATTATCAGCAAAAGGTTGTTGTTTTTTTTTAAAGTGAACTACTCCTTTAAGTATAATTTTGACATTACAGTTACTTTAATCTTTTCTTTAAACATTCCGCTTTTGATATTGTAAATTAGTAAAAAAAAATGTTTGTGATATTGCGTATTATCAACATTTAAGCATGCAGTGTAGGACAGTCAGTGAAAGTGTAGCATGTGCGTGTGTGCATGTCTGTGCTTCACAAACACACACACACAGCACGGGACATAGCGAACACGGCCGACGATGAGCATGCACATAGAACTCAAACAGCAGACACAGGAGAAGAGAAGAGTAAAGGGTCTCAAGTTCTCTATCTCAGACTATATAGGCTTCAGCAATGTCTCATGCAGAAAAACAAACAAAGAAACAACACAACTCAAAAAAATGCCCAGTTGTCTATTTCCCAAGGCGTGATGGGAGACCTTTCCCAAGGCGTGATGGTCTTAGGGAAATAACAGAGCAGAGCCCGGCAAAAGGGAGATAAGGAAAACTACAGAATGTGTTTTTAAAAAGCCTGGAATCCCGTTTTTACACCCGAGCGGATTCCTGCTTTCTCTGACCGCTCGGAGCGACAGAATGAGAGAGAGAGGCCAGCGGAGGAGGGGATGGAGTGAGCGAGAGCTCAGATGAAGAGAGAGGCAGCCTGTGAGCTAGCCCTCACCTGGAATCACTGATATAGTTTTGAGTGCTCGTAAAACCCTGAAGGTTCTCAGTGCTGAGACATTGCCCAGATCCACAAATTCTGTTACATATCTGTAGGGAGGGGGAGGGAGGAGGGAGAGGGGGTCACACGCGCACGCACAAACACACACACGCACACGTGTTAGGACAGGACAGGGCAGCAGAGGGAAACGTCACACAGAGACACACACCTGACTGACAACCGTGTTTACGCGCACACGCATGCGCACGTCTATACACACACACACGCACACGCACACGCACACGTACATCCCTTACCTGGGATGACTGAGATAGTTTTCAAAGCTCTGAGCACTCTGAAAGTGCGGAGAGCTGACACATTGCCTAGGTTTACAAACTCAGTTACATACCTGTAGAATCAAATAGAGAGTTAACACAAGCGCGCACACACACACACGCCGACACACAAGCTCAAACTCACACAACGGCAACCGACATGGATTCACCAGCTTTCCTTCATTAAAACTATCTGAATAAACTCTCCTTAACAGTTCAGGGTAAACAGTGGACATTCTCATTTCTCGTATGTAATTGTTAAAAGATCCCGATCTCGATTCAAACATCCACGCAATCTAATTTCTAAATGATAATAATTTGTATAGAAACTCAATCACAACGGAACATTCAAATCTGATTATCACATTCAAATTCAAATTATCACAGAATTCAAATGAACACAAAATTCAAATTATCACAGAATTCAAATTATCACAAAATACAAATTATCATAGAATTACTGAGATAAAAAAGTTGATCTCCTTTTGAAAGTAACTTTCTGCTTCAAATAAAGATCACCAGTAGGTGGCAACAAGTGACAAAAATGTACTTGTCATTGAGTCATTCATTCTCGAGATATTTTTCAAAAAAACAAAAAACAAAAAAAAAAAAACGCTGATTCATCCAGTAATTAAACAAGTGAAGTCTGAGTGAGTCTTTGAATCATTCATTCAAAATATTTTTTTAAAAACAATAATTCAGTCAAATTAATTCGATTATAACTTAGGCTAGATGTTTTTTTAAATATATAGCCTGATAGACCTCTAGCAAATTACTTTGATAGTTGTTTGGTTGTCTATTCAAAATCATGGCCGAATTGTGATCTCTATTTTAAACAAAAAAACTGTGATTCTCAATTTAACCTGAATCGTGCAGCTCTGATGCAAAATAATATGCATCAGCCGTCCTCAGAAATACTCACGCCATCATAATGACACTGAAATCCAGCCAGTTCCAGGGGTCTCGCAGGAAAGTGAACTTCCCCACGCAGAAGCCTCGCGCCAGGATCTTAATCAGGGACTCAAAGGTGTAGATCCCTGTGAACGTGTACCTGAATGCACAAAAACAAAACTTCAACAACATAGTTCTAAAAAGTAAGAACTACAGTATGAAATTGTTAAAGACCCCATGTAATGATTTGTCTAAAGCTATTTTGACGAATTTCCTATGAAAAAGAACATTGAGCCAAGAAATACTGATAGACTTACGTACGATTTTTACAACTCTTAGAACTTTTTTCATTAAACAAAAAAGAGAAATGTCTAAAGGCCAATTCACACTGCACCGACAGATGCCAGTCAGATTACAGTATGTCATTTCTCAGACGTTTCAAGACCCGACAAACGCAGAATTAAAGTGTTCAGTCAAAAGTGCTGACCAACGCCGTCAGACATCAACACGGGTAACATACAGATCTGACAAAGCCCGACAAAGTCTCTGTTCCCATCTGTAGGTTCAGTCTGAATTTGCCTTAAAGGGATAGTTCATCCAAAATGTCAAAAGCTATCCCTTTAAGAAGAGAATTAAGTACATCAAAAACATAAGGGTTCATGCACACAAAACACATTTTTGTGGTTAAAAGCGATTAAAAATACAAGGACTAAAGGCATGTTTTTTAAAAGATGAACTTTTAATTTTAACCTGAGCTGCACGTTCAGAATGGGTGAGTGTTAAGATGTTAGACGCAACAGTCAACAAGTCTGTCTAGCATAGAGGTACCCAAACTTTTCACAACGAAGGGCAAAATCTCACTTGATTGAGGTCTGGGGCCGAAAGTTAAATTTACATTATATCAAACTGTTATACTAAATTTAAAGTGGTAAAAGTTCAATTTTAAAACCTTGGTTCTCCTCATTTATAATTTTTATAATTTAAAACATAAAGCAATCAACTTATCTAACCCAGTTATGTTTTCAGAGTTTTATAGAGCAATGAAACTTTATTGCAGATTTTAATGATGTTTTAGAAGACAAGAATCTTGAACATTTAAAGGGATACTCCACTTTTTCTGGAAATAGGTTCATTTTACAACTCCCCCAGAATTAAACAGTTGAGTTTTACCGTTTTCGAATCCATTCAGCCGATTTTCTGATATTTAGAAGAATGTCAGGAACCAGACAGTTTCTGGTCTCATTGACTTCCACAGTAGGAAAAAATATATACTATGGAAGACAGTCAATGAGACCAGAAACTGCCTGGTTCCTGACATTCTTCTAAATATCAGAAAATCGGCTGAATGGATTCGAAAAACGGTAAAACTCAACTGTTTAACAGCCTATTTCCCAAAAAAGTGGAGTATCCCTTTAAGGGCTAAAAAAGTGGATTTTGCATGATATGCCCCCTTTAAATGATTTCTCAGAGATCTTTGATGCCAGAAATATTAGACTTTATTCACAAACAAAGCTGAGTGTCCCCCGTAGGGGATTCCCTCCAGCAGGAGATCCCTTCCTCCTGCAGGCAATCACTCCAGAACAGGTGGCCAGTTTCACATATATGCATCTACATCACCTCCAAAACTGGTAATACATTCTATAAATATTTTGAGAAATACCTTGTACCATGTTACATACTGAAATAGCACTCTCTGTTGTATCAGCATTCCAAATGTCAAAC
>JAOTRC010000006.1:22369007-22379969 GCA_027497675.1 Cyprinella lutrensis | reverse complement strand
TTTTTCGTTGTTGTTTTATAAATGCTCAATGACAATTGTTAAAAAATGTTCAATCAAAACATTCTGTCTTTTTTTTTTGGTTGACTAATGCGCAGGACAAGACTTTGGTCGACTAAGGATTTCTTTGGTTGACTACAGCTCTATTATTTTTGTTGTTTTTTGCGCACAAAAAGTATTCTCGTCATTAAACTTAAGATTGAGCCACTGTAGTCACTTGGACTATTTTAACGATGTCTTTAATAACTTTTCGAGACTGGCAAGTTTCAATCCCTCAAGAAGCCTATGGAGGGGTGATCCAGCTCTCAGATTTCATCAGAAATATCTTAATTCATGTTTCGAAGATGAACGAAGGTCTTACGGGGTTGAAACAACATGAGGGTGAGTAAATACCGGCAGAATTTTCATTTTTGGGTGAACTAACCCTTTAAGTAAGTAGGAGAAAATAAGTAAAGCCACTGTTTTAAAACAGTGTTTAGTAGTAAAGTAGTAATTACCATGGCATTAAAGATTAAATGATTATTAAAAATGATTAATAAAGATGATTAATAAAGATAAGTATGATGGATGGTATGCAGTTTACTTGTTCTCCTTTCTACAGGTTATGATGCTGAGATACAAGGGCTCTGGACCAAAACTCTGGAGCAAAACTAGTGAGCTGCCTACCTGTCCTGATCATTATATAATCCATCTATATATACACACATACACACAGGTTTCTGAGTGGAAGCTGATGAAAAACTCATTCAGTGAAACCATCTCTGAGTCCCGTGACAATACATTCCGCTGATGATGACGGGAGTGACTTAGAGAGAAACGAAAATAAAACAACGGTTCTTGGCCACCGCCGCTCCCTTAACAAACACTGTGAATGAAGGCAGTCAAAAACACACACACACACACACACACAGTGACAGTGGCTCACTCTAATAGGTACCCCTGCATCTGCAGAGCGGGCCAGATCTCCAGAAACATCCATCTAATCAGATCATTAGTTTTCTCTCTCTCTCCTCGTGTTCTCATTACGATGAGTGAAAGACAGAATCAGACAGACTGCATTTGGACAGTGTAGTTCCTTACTGCTGCGCACACACACACACACACACACACACACACACACACACACACAGCTGGCCAGTTTTAGGAGTTCGACAGTTGCTGCATTATGAAATCACTGTAATAGGGTAAAATCTGCTCCGTCAGAGCCACATGCATGCATGCCTTCAGTCAATCATACACACGCACACACACACAAACACACACACCGTGCACCAGTTCTGCAACATCCTGCAGCACGCCTACTTGTTGATGAAGCTGCATCATTTCAGACATTTCAGCACAATGTGAGACTCCTTTCTACCAGGATCTTATCCAGGATAAAGACTATTTACTCTGCGGTTTCATTTAAACTGCCTTACAGTGACAAATGTTTAACTTAATTATTAACAAACAGCAAACTCGGGCGAGGAAAGCTTCACCCCCTTAAAGTGTCTATTCATTTACATACCAAGGAGAGCTAAGGTGGAAGTTTTGATCAAATTCCCATCTGTTTCTTACACAAAGCTGTTGTAGATAAGAAAATAAATGTACGTGTAAATCTGACAGACACCTGATCATTGTCTACGTTTCAGCGTCAACAAACTAGATGGAGGAGTACATTACTCATTAACTTATTAGTGATAAACTATAAATAAAAACATATGTATGAGACTGTTATTAGCTATACTAATAACAAGAATAACTGTTTGTATTGTGTTGTCATTCGTATTATTATCATTATTAGGCCAATCATCTGTATTTTATGTCAATGTCCTAAAAAAATGAAACACAATTGACGATGTCATTTTCAAATGCTCAAACTGTTCAAGAGACTATGTCTCTTTTATAATAAGCATTATTATTGAGTCTTGACATAATTTGTGAATAGACCCATCACCCTGCAATCCAATTTTAATGTGGGCTTTTGTTTGTTTAAAAAACTTTAATGAGTTAGCAATTTTTTTATTTTAAGCGCATGTTGGTTGAAGTGTCAGCTATATGTGGTGATGATGTGAAACTATGGCAGTGCAATCTGATGATAAAATAATAGCCTAATATTAGTAATAATAATAATTTAATACATGAATGGGAATACAAGCCTAATATCATTTTGATTCTCAAAGACATCAGCTATCAGCAATATCTCTATGTCGATCCACAATATTATTGTCTACATGCATTATGCACAACCCTATTCTGTATCCATTTTAAAACTTAAAAGCCCCATTTTTTGAAATGACATTTCATTTAAATCATATATGACATTTTATATCCTCCTGAGGCCCAAAATGTTTTTTTTTTCAAAAGTTGTTTTCTTCTTCATGTAATCACATTGTTAAGAGCATAAGAAACAAATGGAAAAAAATTTAATATTCATATGTTATGACCTCTGTAGTGGACACCAGGACTCGATTGTTTAAAAAATAAAAATGACAAGAGATTTATTTAAATTAATTATATTTATTCATTCAAAGAAATGTACTATTCTATTTTGCCTGGAAACGCTTCCAACTCTTGCATGTCGCGTGAAATAGGTGTCGGTTCTGTTTCTAGCATGCACACGTTTTTTCCGCGTTTTTTCTGAGCATGTCAGGCAGGCAGTGTGCAAGCTCTAATCTGTTAACATGGGAGCCGGAATAATGGACAAGCCACCAGACAGTGTGTCGCTGGTCTAAGACATGGTAAAACGTCTAAAAACCATCCAGTAAATTCTTTAAAAACGTCTAATTTCGTACTTTGCCGGTTTGAAAGGGCATGATGTAGGATAAATAATGACAATGCTAGTAAAAAAATGTAAGTATATATATATTTAAAAGATATTGTATTAAAAACTGGATATATGTTGTTGTTCTGTAAGTTAACCATCTTTTCACATTTGCCACAGAAGCACCTGTATGACAAGTAAACATGGCGCCACAGGTCCCTCGCATTAATGTAATTTCGCTTGTTATGTAGCAAACTTTATCACAGAATGTGTACGTAGTTTCAAAAAAATTGCGCCAACGTTAGTTTTTGTGTGTGTGTGTGTGTTCTGTGTTGTACATCCATAATTTCAAAGGGGACACAATTACAACTCTATAAGTACATAAATGCATCAAATAACCATACCGAGACGAACTGGTCCATTCTCATTTGTGTTTATTCTGCCGGAGTCTCTTCGTACAATTTATATATTCCGATTCAAACGTAAGCTGAATGACATTCAAAATAGCGGTTTCTCTCACTCTCTCAGCCCTTCTGCTTAGACCGACTGCCATACTATCAAGTGACGCCCTCATCCAAAGGCAGGGCGGGGATATGCAGCTCATTTGCATTTAAGGTCGTATACACCAAAACAGCTCATTATTATACAGGCCCCAAGAATGACATTTTCGAATGGTTATAATAAATTAACTGTGGGGTATTTTGAGCTGAAACTTCACAACATTCTGGGGACACCCGAGACCGATATTACATCTTGTAAAAAGGGGCATAATAGGTGCCCTTTAAATAAAAGGTGCCACAGTCTGTGTCCTGATTGGCTAAGAATAAGCAAACACCAAACAGGTTTCAGTCAATCAATCAAGCATGGGGTCTTGAATCAAAAATCAGCAAACTAATCAACATCTACAAGCTCATTTCTAGCAAGATGGACTGCATTTACTGAAGACGCAAGTCAGAAACAATGCAATCAAGAAGCCACATGAATTATTGAGACATGTGCCGCTACGGTCGGTCTACAGGGCCGCGCTGGTGTCGAGTTACCATGGCAAACCCATGGCAGACTGCATACCATTACTGCTGATTACTTAACAATTTTCCAAGTCTGACCAGTTAGAAGAGGTATGCTTTAATAAAAACACTTCAGAGGAGGCAAAATTGCTGCTACTGATGATGTGTGTGTGTTTGTTTGGTTTCAAGGGGAAGAGAGACACCTGGGTGACCAAAAGAGGTGTAAATGATCATGTCCTGTCAGGCCGAACAAAAGTCACAATCTGCTGTGCATGAATTTGCATTTGTCCCCCTGCACCTCCAAGACGGGTCCCATCCCACCTGTGAGTCTACAACAGCTGTAATGTCAAATAAACAGATTCTCTCCAGAGACTACACGGGAAAGGAAAACAATGGAGGAAAAACTCCAGACGGATGGACATTGTGTATTAAAGCCTAACATATGAAATTAACAATAGTCTGATTTTTGTTTTTTTAATGGAACGGTCTATTGAACGTTTCGACAAAATGTAAAAGAAAATCTAAAACGAAGTTTGCATGTGTGTTTCTTCTTGACAAATCTTATTTGATTAATATTTGATTTTACGTATAAAATATTGAGGTCCAAACTGAGCAAAAATATGCAATTTGATGCAAATACTGATCTTTATATGGCCAAAAAGTAAGAAGAAATTCTGATAGTTTTTAATGTAAATTAATCAGATCTTTATTACAGTACTACTTACATAAAATGCATAAATATCAGTCGTTATTGTATATCTGCCAATAATGTCTTGGTGAGATGATTTGCTTTAGTTTTATGATTAAAGCTCTGTAGTTTTAATACATATAATGCAATGCAATACAACAAAGTTTGAGAGATGAAGAAATAAACCTACCTCAAAAGCCTGATGATCTTATCTGAGAATCACATTTGAACATGTTTCTAAAAACTAAAAATGTATGGATTCTCAACATAAACCTAAGCTGCTTCAGTCTAGTAAGTGTCATCTTGAAAATATTACATGTACTTTATAAAAATCAGTAAAGATTTCACAGCAAAGAGACACAGGAACCAGGACCTCACGGAGGACAGGACATATTAAAATAAGTAGAATTACTTGCTAAAAAAGACTAAACTGTCGATCAGAAGGCATGAAGTAGATTCTGTGCAACAGGTTTTTCAGCAAAGTTTGATCATGTATGTAGGAATGTAACGTTAGACACCTTAGAAATGATTCAACCAAATATGTCACAGTAGGCTTGATAGGGTTAACTCATTTCGAAAGTGGTCATTTCAACAAATCACCAGCTTTAATGTATGAAGGTGCGCGGACGACAAATGCTTTGTTTGGGTCAATGTATCTGCACAAAATGAAAAATAAAACAGGTTGCAGGGATCTAATTCCCTCAGCTGACCAGATCTGCAAACACACACTGTCATATCACTGATCAAAACAGGGGCGGCCTACATCCATCCAGCCCAAACACACACACTCATTTATTGACCCTAAACGTCATTATTCATCCACATAAAGACTGTAAATTGACCATATACATATCAGACACTGACAGCTACAATAACAACAGATAATTCACTAGTTAAAAGACACTAAATACAATATAAAGCCCAAAACATCCCAAATAATGCCCAAGTTAGAAACCAAACACATAATTGAATTGAAGTCTCCATCATCTTAACATTAGTTATAAATAATACCAAAGCCATGAACAATAAAATGTTGATGTGATGGTCAAATGTAATTGATAGTTTATTAAAAGGCGTTTTTTGGACCGAATAAACACGGAATTGGACTCGATAATTCGAATCAGAAATCCAATAATAATATTAATACATGCAAACAAACAAAACAAAAGACGCTAATAAATCCCTTTTTATACAAGTTACCGCTTCTGTCTTTTCACAATTTCAGTATTTAATACTTAATTTTATATAAACGTAATCGAAATGACTAGAACGTGTAACGTTGCTGACTTTATATGTAAAAAAAAACACACAAAAAGCTAAACACCGACTCACTGTGATAAAAAAACAGCCCTGCTGTGACGTTACCTGAAACGGGTTGCTGAAGTCCGGGTCCGCGAAGGGGTTGCTATCAAAATCTGACATTTTCCCGGTTGAATTGATCTGAAATGTTAGACTAAATGAAAGATATTCGGTAAGAAACGCACCAGCAGCTCGAGACTGATCCGCAACCGCAAAATGGCAGAACCGGAAATGACGTCATGCGTCAGCTGCACGTCTCACAATTCAGTATGATCACATATAATTAAAATGTGTTTCTAATTATTATCATCATGATTATTATTATTATTATTCTTATCATTATTAATTTTTATGATAATTTCATTGCTTTATACTTAATGGCATAAATTGCATCTTAATTTTGTTCTCCTCTTATTATTATTATTATTAATAATATTAGGCTATTATTATTATTATTTCTTTCGGCTCTATATTTTTTCAAGTCATTAGATAGTCAAAAATGCAGAACAGAAAACGTTAATTTCACAAAATCTTGATATGTCTGCCATCTAGAGTTCATAAATAATCATTACATCTAATATTATTTATCCATCCAAAAAAGTCCTGAGCATATTTAGGACTTCATATACGAGATTAATGGGTTGAATATGAATTTCATGAACAGCTTGTCATTCAAATGGAGAGATTTGTTTGTTTTTTGGGTTTTGTTTGATTTAACTACAAGATATTCATAGTCTTGCATTAAAACACATTCTCCAAGACTTTGCTCTCAGTTAAATTCTGAATAAAGGATATTAATATTTTGGCACTTCTGCTAAACACAGCTGTATCCGTCAAGCTCCAGGATCTGTCCGAGTGACAGGAGTCAACAATGGTTACCATCAAAAATATCTTGTTATTTTTAGACATAATTTGTATTCTGTTTTGGCCTGCAGGGTCTCAGCCCCCCTCTAAGTGTGTTGCTGTCTTCTTTCAGGCACAATCCAGTCTATGCCTGATATATTTTAATGTGTCCATTTAATATCTTCCTATTGACTTTAAAGAAGGGACCCTATACAAATAATGGTGTATGTTTAGGCAAAATACATGCCTTCAAATAAATGATAACAGCTTCATTATGAGGACACGAGTATCATGGCAGAAGGTTCAAAAGGGGAAAAAGTATTTTAAACTTTACCAAAAATTGTATCAAATTGATGAAAAATCTATTTAAAAAAATATCCCCACAAAAAACTGTGTCATTACTCACATTGCACCATTTGTGTCAAACCATGTGCTAAAAAAAAAAAAAATCCTCCTGACACTCAATACATTTTTTGTCAGTGGATACATATTTTATGAGAATATCTCTATCCAGTATCTTTGGAAACCCTAGTGTGTCTGTGATACCAAACAAGCTATATAATAATAAAATAATCATAATTTGACTATAATGGTAAAATATAACTAAATGTTTTTCATAAATAATAAAAAACAAAATTGTAATATGTTTCTTATGCACCAAACATGATAAATGGCAAAACTGTTTTCTTCTTCTTCTTCTTCTTCTTCTTCTTCTTCTTCTTCTTCTTCTTCTTCTAGGTCTCATGATTTTATATCCTTTATAGCAGTGGGAAATATATACAGTAAACATTTATTTGACATGATATTTCTCTTGGTGCCAAAGGAAGAAGTCACTTTTCATTCTTTTTAGTAAAATAAATAGATTTTTCAAGTGAGTCAGTTTAAACTGTTCAATTCAAGATATGACTATAATCTACAATGATGAAATTTTCAACATATTTCAATATCAAGAACAAACAATTTCTTTGAGATTTTCTTATTTTCTACTATTTACACATTTGGAGAAATATTTTTATAATAACATTTTGATTGGTTTTAAAGACTTACAAAAAGTGGATACAACAGATAAATAATAATATTAATAATAATAAATTAAATAAAAAAACGAAAGCGTTTTATAAAAGCATATATTTAAAAAAACCCAAATATATTAATCAAAATAAAAAAAATGATTTTAACTGAAATAAATGTTTACAAACATTAACACATTTGTTTAGATAATTTTTATACATAAGAATATTGTCAAGGTAACACACACACAATCAATATAAATTATAAATAATAAAACACACACCCACACACATCTTACAACAAACTGAAAATGATCAATAATACTTTTAATACATTTAATAAAAATCTAAAAAGTTACATAAACAACATAAACAAAACATAAGTTGTGAAACGACACAGATATAATAACTACAGACACCGATACACTAGGAAAGCCTCTACATACAAGGATTTACTGTACATCTTAATAATATTTTGTTTTTTATTCTTATAAATAGATTTAATAAGTGAGTTTTCAATTTCAAAGTGGGGATAGGATCAAATACCATTAACAAAGTTCTGCTTGAATGAAGAATTTGCCATATAAAATAAAAAACTAACAATAGGCCTATACTCCAAAAGTCAATTTTGATTATCATTATGATAAAAAAGTATGTTTTATTAAACTGAAAGTGTGTGACATAGAGTGGAACTCCTCGCAGCGCGCGCTCTATCCAAACGGACTGTTTTGATTCGGTTCACGGAAGTCGCTCATCACTCTGAGTCTGTTTAGCGTTCACTAAACCGGATTAGGACATTGGGATATTGATGTGCTGTTGATTTCGACAGTCTACCAGAATGCGGTTGACGTGTTGGCTGGTGTTCGCGGGCTGTTGCTCCCTCACGGCGGGGATAGAGCCGATCAGCACCAGCATCGCAGTCGGGATGGCCGCCGCGCTCACCGGGTTTCTGGCCAGTTACCAGAACGTGCTCTATTACTTCCACGAGTGCTGCAGACCGGAGTGGATCTCATTCAACAAAACAGGTTTGAACGGGAGATTTTGACATTTGTTGTTGGAGGCTATTGGACCCTATTATATGGATGTATGTGCGCATGATTCCAGTGTTGCAATATGGGTCATATGAAAACCTAAAAAGCCACATTTCCCTTATATTAAAATGAATTAAATCCACTTGTAACTTTATTTACATTAATAAATTCCCTACACCTGAATACCAAACAAATAGATAGCTAGGATATGTAGAAAGTATTAATTAATACAGCCTCTTGTATTAATATGTTGCTACTTCCTGATAGCGTTTTAAATCAACATAAAAAATGCAATGCACCTATCATATAGGCTATAATTTTGCATAATCTGGAAATATGCAATCATGTAGTCTATATTATTATTATTATTATAGCACCAATTCTTGTATTGGTGCTGCTGATGATGTAGTCATTTTTGTTCCCAATCAATTTAAATGCAAATCATATTAATGAATGATGATGTAAGTCGCTTTGGATAAAAGATTGATCGTTTGCTGAATGATTAAATGTAAATGTAGTGATGAGATATGATTCGCCCCGAAATCATAATTTCTGTAGACTGATTTCACTTCACAGGGGTTTTTTTTATCTGCAAGTAGCCTGAGTTCATTTTATTTAACTTGACACTTCTGAAGTGCAATTCACCCAATCTTAGTCTGTATATAAATCATTTTAATATGAGCATCGGCACGTATATACTGGTTGGAAAGTGTTTGGTGGCAAATTCATTGACCAGTTATGATCAAACAATCAACATGCACTATTGAACTGAACGCTGCGCGCATGCGTCATTCGTCGCGCACAATCGTCGTCACTTTTCCTCAAGTTACAGTAGGAAGTGCGGTCTGTGAGTGATTTGGAGCCTTCGTTTTGTTTTGTTTCGTTTTTCCGTTTCCCATTCAAAGCATCGATGTTTTATGTAGTAAAATGAAAGCTCGGCCATGGACATCTTTACTGCACTGCATCTTGGTCTCAGGGCTGATCGTGGAGGCCATAGAGCCCGTGTCCACATCACTGCTGGTGGGAACTGGAGCTGCTATGCTGGGCAGGAAAATATATCGCTATTTATATGAAACGTGTGATGAGAACTGGGTCAACTTTAATGCAACAGGTGAAAATGTGATCACAGTTGTAGTGGGATTTGATCATCCACTGATCATTATGTGCATTATGTTCCGTAAAAGCTCCAAAATGCCACTTAATGCTTCTTTCTAACGTTTTATATTGTTTTTTTTGATAATAATAATTAAAAAAAAAATAAGCCAGATTGTGTTTATTTTTAAATGATCATTGTAAAGAAAGAAACTTGTCTTATTACAGGGTTTGTACAAGGTGCCTAAAGGGCTTGAATTTGACTTTTTTTTTAATTAAAGTCCTGGAAAACCCATTTATATAGTGCTTGAATTATTAAAAGACAATAATGAAATTAGAGTTACATTTTTTTTCAGTGAAACATAATTTTCATGCAAAATGAACACTGCAGCATGTCTGATATAGATATAAAGACATTCTCATGACTGTGAACATGATATTGCTCGTATAAATAAATATCTAAGTATATGATGCAGCATTCATTCTTCAGGTCCTTCATATTCATGGGGAAAAAATCATTTTGAATAAGGAAAGCGGTATCTTTGTCATAGTATCCCTTTTAATGGTTCATGTTGCATACTTTATTTTTACCATTTTGTTTTATTAGTATATTTTATAGAATACATAATTTATATTTTATTTAATATATCTGTTAACCATTCTTAGAATTTGAAAGATGAAGATATTGTTTGATAACAGTCCTTGAAAACAAAAAAAAAAATAGTCCTTGAAAGTCCTGGGATTTCATTTTAGTGTCTGTATGTACGAACCCATGATTTCTTTCGTAATCTGTTTGATTTGATCAGATCAGCCAACATTCATCAAACAATGAAACTTGTTTTGTTGTCTGATACATGCATTGCTGTATTAAGCATATGGTTGCTGTAAATGTGTCCTCAGGACTGAAGTATGACCTCGACACCAAGCTGTACGGGCAGCACGTTGCAGCTCAGGTCATCCTGAAAGCCGTCACAGGCTTCATGAAGAATGAAAACCCGAAGAAACCTCTGGTTCTGTCCCTCCACGGCTGGACCGGGACTGGGAAGAACTTTGTGAGCCAGCTGATAGCAGAAAATATATATGAGAAAGGGATGTCGAGCAGTTTTGTTCATCTGTTTACAGCAACGGCACACTTTCCTCACGAGGTTCACATCAACACATACAAGGTAATGTGTGATGCAAAAGCCTCTAAGTGCCATTTGAAATTTTCTTCTAAAATGATCATTTTTATCAAGCTTGTATATTTAAGTTC
>JAOTRC010000006.1:22298994-22310702 GCA_027497675.1 Cyprinella lutrensis | reverse complement strand
ATTTCTGAATGATCATGTGACACTGAAGACTGGAGTAATGATGCTGAAAATACAGCTTTGATCACAGGAATAAATTATATTTTACAGTATATTCAGATAGAAAGAAGCAATTTTGAATTGTAATAATATTTCACAATATTTTATCAAATAAATAAAGCCTTGATGAGCAGAAGAGACTTTTAAAAACAGCAAACAAATCTTCCCAGCGCCAAACTTTTAAACGGTAGTTTAATTAATAAAATTATCAAATCAAAAAAAAAAAAAAAAAAGCAAGTTACAAGGATGCAGATTTAATCTAAATGATGTTAGTAGGGTCTAGCTAGTTTGGGATCAAATGTTTTTAATAAACTTAAACTTTCGTAAACTGAAGAAATGTTTGTTTTTTTACATTTACATTTATTCATTTAGCTGACACTTTTGTGTCAAAGCGACTTACAATTGCTATATATGTCAGAGATCGCATACCTCTTGAGGAACTAGGGGTTAAGTGTCTTGCTCAGTGTGGATTCGAATCCGGCTGTCTCACACCAAAGGCATGTGTCCTATCCACTGCGCCATCACCACCCATTATGTTTTTTTTTTGATAATTTTTGCAAAATAAATTTGGTAACAGGCTTGATGAATGGTCAACATTTAAATACGTTTCATCATGCTATGCTGTAGAATAGCTCCAAATGATGTCACTTCCTATGTGTCACAATTTCAATGGAAAGCTCCATTTCTTTATAGTGGAAAAATCAATAACAGTTTGCATGAAACATTTGTGTAACATACAATTTGGTATTTTAAAATATATCTTGTGGAAACCTTTTGGCTTACATTCTTCTTTTATCTTCTCACAGAAACAGACAACGAAAGCTGGGAACGAAGCTTCAGTGATTTGCTTCAAAATCCCATCGAAAACTGACCCCAGATACACACACACATCCATACATATGTACACACACTCTCAAACACACTGGAGTTTCATAGTCTGGACTGTTCTGGTTAATGTGAAAGCACAGAACAGTGTTCTTGTGGACCAAAGGAGCGAGTCTGTATCGCAGACGTGACCGTGACACAACTGTTCGCACGACAAAATGGCCTTCTCCTCCCCTCCCCCCCCCATTGTCCATAGGCTGCCCTGCGTTCCTAATGCATGCAGACCGTGCAAGAGACAAAACTATTTAATGACAAATGTAATATATATTTTATTCATTAACATTCACAGGGACGATCTTAATGGCGATGTGAAGGGGGGAAGAGGTGCAAGTGAATGAAAGAATTTTTTTACGACTTGGCAAACATATCAGCATGGCATTACTTTAATTTAAACGACATGTTAATGGACCAGGGTCAGGAATTGGGAATTTAAGGGTGGGTAGTAAATCAGGAGTGTGAGGAATGCAGAAACAAATGGCGCATTTAAACCAGATGTGGGGGGTGGGGGTTATTGCTTTTACTCATTTGTATATCCTAAAATAAATAAATAAATAATCATTACAAGGTGAAGATCGCAAAAATATGTCCAGGTCACAGTTCACACGAAATTATTATTATTATTATTTTTTTTTTTTGCATTTACCAAATTCTCATTAATGTGTCTAGGCGTTTTACCTTTTTATTCTCAATAATGATTTTTCATTACTGTGATAATAATTTTTTTATTGCATATTGCTTTTCAGAATGTGCTCGTCACAATGTAAAAAATCATAATGGTCCTAAAATAGGCTTTTCTTTCTTAAAGCAAAATATTTATTTTGTTTGATTTTGGGGTGAAACACAACCCTGACATGTTTTCGACAGGCTTTGCGAGATTCACCTTGGATTCCTGTTAAAAAGTGTAATGTAAACTCAAAATGCACTTTGTCAATTCGATTCGATATTAACACTAGTTGTGTGTGTGTGTGTGTAGAGGCAAGGATTCTTGTGTTTCTCCTCTTTGCTGGCCATTTTTGTTTTAAAATTTGTCTTCTGACAGACCGTGTCTCTTGCATTCGCTTTTTCCTCCAGACGAACGCGAGCAGGATTGGTAAATGTCTTGAGCATAAAGGCATTTCAGAACATGGAGTTGCTACAACTAGTTTCAGATTCATCTGTCTCAATTGGTGCTGGGAACAAAATTAGGTCATGGGAACACAATTTGAGTCTGTTTTTGGTCAGAATTATGTTGTTTCAACACCATTTACATTATGTTGTGTTGTACTTGCTGAATGTTTCGCTCTTCAACACCATATTTGAATTGATTTATTGGAATTAATTCAGCTGACGGCTCATGTTTGTTTCAGATAATATGCAGTAACATTTCATTTGAATTGTCATTCCTTTTTTTGTAATATCAATCATCTCAAAGGATGCCATTCTGACAGCGCAGGAAAAATAAACCTCAGCTTTTTAATATTACGGTAATGTTTTTCCTTCTTTTTTCCTTTTTATATTTCTGACCTATTTTTTCCCTGATGTTGGCCATTTTTTCACCTGAACTACTTTTCGCTCGCAACATTCCCGTACTACCACTTTTGAATATTTAAGGTCGGCTTTGCAACTGCTACAACAGGAATATACATGTCAAATGGAAATATGAGAAGGACATTAAAAAAAAAAAGATCTGAACCCAAACCTCAGGTGAACTCTAGCATGTACCGAGGCCTCTGTTTTTAGGATGATGTAGAAACTGTCTGTGACGGGGTGTTTATATAAAGGGAAGGGAGGTTATTGTATAACTTAAGATGATCCTCTCTTTTATCATGTGTAATTCATATCAGGCTGAATAAAAAGCAAAATATGTTTATGTATGACCTGTTGCAGTTATTTGTGGAGGTGTTGTCAGTGTGAATGTTGATTTGTGTAATAGCAAAAAATTAATGTGTATCATAAGTTCATAATGTCTACTAGAGTTTTGGAATACACTCAAATTAATATGATAATATTATTATTATTTTTTAAAGTACAGATACATTTCTTATTTAAACTTCATAATCATTTTGTAAATTTCACTAGCTGTATATATTCATCGCAAACTAATGTATTTTATCAACTACAAAACTATAGGTTCGGTATACACTAAAATTAATGTTTTATTTATTTATTTATTTATTTTAAATCACCTTCTGTATGTATCAAAAAATAATGTATATTATTAAATACAAAACTACTTTCATTAATATTTCAATATTTTTGAGGAAAAAATATTTTACTTCTTGGGTAATTAATGCTTAATTATCTTCCTTGTGCACGTTATTTCACAACTTTAATCAATCGTTTTACTAATTGTTCGGAAGGCCATTTCAATAACACAAGCCCCATATATTCCGAGAATCCCGCGTTGTGGAGCTGCGCAGGCGCAATGGGCCTCCCGGTTCCAGTCACCACGTCACAGCAGCGCGACTCGTGTTTTCGGTGGAAGAGAGCGAAGTCGAGAGGAAAATAGAGAGAGAGGGGGCGAGAGGGAGAGAGACCATGTAAAAGCACGCTGCTGTGCTGAATGGACATGAGGTATTTACATTACAACCGTGTCAGTGTGTGGAAGAGATGAAACAGCCCTGAAAGACTCCGTGTCCTACTTTGGAGCTTTGCGGGTAAGCTGATTTTCCCCCTCTCATATTTACATTTGATTTTTTAATGTAACGTTATTCATTAGTTGACTCTTCCTCCTGCAGAGCCCATATGGTTGGTTAATGGCTCTGACAAATGGTCTTAAGTTGAAAAGTAAATGCTAACACATAAGGCATGCCACAGTTGCAGAACAACTTTTGCTTAAATACTTTCTCATACTCTTTGTGGAGACTATGCTAACCATTTGTGCCAATTAAAATACATCTTCCTTTTTTTCTTTTACAATGTTTGTCTTTGAGTGTTTGCTGGCTCTCAAATCTTGACTCTAATATCTTTCACAAACCAAAACCATAACAGAGCAGAAAACACTCACAGTGGAATTATTTAAGTTTCGTTTCTTCATATTTCGTTAAGTTGCTTGCTTCATTCTAAGGTAAGTTAAATAAGGCAACTAACGGACGTTTTATATCCACTGATTTTACCGTCGGAAATATAGTTTTTTTTTTTATTTCTTAATACTATATTCTTATTTCATAATATTCACATGTGTGCACAGAATATACCTGCAGCTACTAAGTTAGTTGACACACCCTTGTTTTATTGTATTCTTCTGTACAACATAAAATGGATGCTACAGAACAGGCTGTATTAACCTTGATTTGTGTATTTCTTAGACAGTTTTTCACTGTGTGGGAGAACACGTTTGTCTTCTGATCTATTATATCTGTTCACACTTTATCGGACACACCATGCTATCATTGTTTGTCATTTGTGTTAACTTTGACTTGTTCCTTTTCGATTACTATTAACTTTTATTGCTATCTGATTTCTTTGTGTACTGTTTTTCTTAGATCTGCTCATGATTATGAAGGGTGTTTATTGAAATACAACTAAAACCATGTTGCAGATATAGTTACAGAAAGGCTCAAGATATAAATTGGTTCAGATGATTGATAGATAGATAGATAGATAGATAGATTGATAGATAGAGGTATAGATAGATGTATAGATAGATGTATAGAGGTATAGATAGATGTATAGATAGATATTGTAGAAACAACCCCACACTCACACGCTATTGCCATGTAATTAGTGAGTTGGAACGAGTGAGAGTTAACAGATGAAATTTGTACAAAATTGTCATTTATTAATACAATTGAGCTATAATACTCCAGAGTGATTAATCAAGAAAACAAGGTATAAGCTGCATGGCAATATCAGTGTTTTTCCCTCAAATTTTTTGGTAAATCTGTGGTCGGTCTACTAGGGGGTTTTGGGGACATGAAAATTGTGGATATATGTTCAATGCCTCAATCTGGCGCAATTTGTGAGTTCAAAATTAAAAGCTCCGTCTTTCAATAAGTCTATACAACTTGTCGACGAATCACAACAAGCGTATCAGTGAGAATACCCATTTAAACGGCATACACACAGACATTACTGATACTGCTTTCAATAGTAAGCAATAAAAATGGACACAACAAATCTGCCGTGTGAGTATATAACTCGTGAATGCCCCCCTTTTAAAAATCTTGCTTTCAACGCCCCCGTTGTTCTCTGAATGCCCCCGTTGAGAACCACTGATAAATGATTATCCACTGTTATCCATGGTCAAGAATGTATTTGACTGATATGAATGTGTCTGGTCATTGTAATCAACTTGTATAATGATCGTGCTATTGCTTTAAAAAGTGATTTGAGCACATGTCTGAGCCCTCAAGTAAAAGATGGAAAATTGGTCTTTGTAAAACAATCCTCAAATTATTGAATCGTGAGTCAATAATCATAGGTGAAAAGTGTGATGTTTGTGCACATGCCAGAAAAAAAGTTTATTTTTTCAAGAGTAGGTTAAACCTTTCTCAGAAAGCATCAATGAACACCTAAGTTCAGGTAGAGTTTTGATGTTTTTTTATTTTTTACATTTTCCAAAAGTAATTGGTATGCGTTTAAAAGACAAAGTTTGGTTGGTTTCATGGCCTTTTATTTTAGTTTGTAGCGTTTCTGATTTTTGGTTGAATAACTATTAATATATGAAACCGTTTAAAATAGGTGTGCAGTGGCTGACCTGCAGTTACTCTGTGAACAGAGTCGACTTTGATAAAGTCTGTTTTGTCATGCTGACAGGATTGCCAGACTCTTGAAGTACGGTTCTAAGCTCTCTGCATCTGTGTGCACAGGTGATCATGATGGAAAAGTGTCTGTGGTGCACCACGGCCCTGGAGGCGGATGGAGATGTGGCGATCGTCGACATGTTGCGACGCTACAGTTTAGGGAATCTCTCTGAGAATGTGATGAAGTCTCTGAATGAAGACTTGAGCTACTGCCAGGAGTGTGTGGTGGAGTATCATCGAGCCAGAGACAAGGTCCCTGATCTGCACAAGGTACACAAACAATAGCATATTTACAATACAAAGACATTTTAAGTGGCAATTACTTGTATTTGTATTATACTTTATTGTCCCATTCCTGGGAAATTTGTCAATGATTTGTCATCAATCACACGACACAATACATGCAATAACCTATTTCAATGAATTATAAGAACTAGCAGCATATTAAATACTGAAGACCCTGAATCTTCTCCCTGATATTTACTTGTATTAATACACTGTTTGGTGGTGTGAATGCAATAGCACAGCAATTCTAACTCCATGCTTTCATACTAGGGGGTTAGGTGTTTAAGATGCATTCATACTTGGCAGGTTTGGTTTGGTTAAAATGATCTCTGGTGCAATTGTTCTGTTATGCCTAGTTCACACTACATGATTTTAAAACGTAGGGCTGAACTGTGCAGTTCACACTATGTAGGCCTGTTCACACCGGGACGAATTTCGCGTGCGTTATTCGCCGACGTTTAACGCCTTGTGACTAAACAAAGGGCGCCAATGTGAGTGTTCACACCAACGCGTAAAAGCATCATTTTAAAAAAACTGCGTCTGGTTCGTTTTTTTAGTTTGATGCGCTGCGTCAAAAGCGATCCGAACAATGAGATTGGTGCTTTTGCTCACGTGTTTGAGCGCCCCCAAGTTGTGTTTTACTTTATATTCAGACGCTCCAAACACAAAACGGTTTTGCCGAGCACAGCACACATATGCAACGGTGAAGAAGATGTATGCATCGCCGTCTTCACAGCCATGAAGAAATAAGACTAGGAAGATGCAAGACAAGAGGAAGGTGGAGCTGCTGTTCTTGTTGGTGCTAGAACATAAAGAACTTTTTGACAAACACGAGAGGGACCATAAACATCTTGATAAAAGAGAACTGATATGGAGTGGTATTTCAGAGCAAATCGGTGCCATCTAATGTCGGAATGAATTTGCATATTAACTCGACTCATCATCAGCGGAAATCGCTTGGGTGTGAACAACGTTGAAAAACGCTAACGAATAATGCGCGCTGATATTTGTCCCGGTGTGTACGGGCCTTATGACTTGCTCTCAGTCAAATCAGGAGTGTTCAAGTTGTTGAGCTGTTCACACCACACAACACAACGTGATTGATCCGCAACAAGAGCTAACCCAGTTTTGTCACAAAATCACGTGATAAGGTGAACCAGAAATGATCCAAAACAGCATTGCGTCAATACCCTGCGATGAAGAGAACACAACACGTGAATATGGACGTCAGGCAGAAACTAGTGCTTCAAACTGTTTGCGCGATGATTTGCTCTGAAAAAAAAATGCAAAAAAGGTTTACCCGGTGACCTCAACCCATGCCTTGCTCTGATTGGGTGGAGCTCATGACATCACTGAGGTTGAGTCGCGTGACAGCTCTGGATATCTAGCATGCTAGATATTTTTCTGGGCTCGGCGACGCGTCTTTGATGCGTTGTTGTTGGCTCTTTCATGCTAAAAGATTGACAAGCGTTCATTGTCATTGCACGCGATAACACCCTGACCTGTTCGAGCTCAACGATTTGCAAGTCGGGCTTAAAATTTTGTACTGTGAACTTTGCTTCAGTGTGGTTTTGAACCAGCGTTGCCAACTGTACCCTGGTGTGCACCAATTAAGCAGACCAAGATCCATGCCTTGCCTTGTGACCGTTAAAAAGGATGGTCTATTATATATGTTGGAGTGGAAGTTCACCAATAAAATTTAAGTCCGTCTGTCTTACAACCGAAATATCTCCGAGAGAGGTGCAAATTGACCTCTAAGCAAAACTGAGTACTGACCAACATAAATATTAGTTTAATCGGAAACATTTTATCTGACTCCCTACTCTTCCCAGGCCTACTGACCTTGACTGCTGAAAGAAGCATAATGTTTCTCACAGCATTTGAAGATTAAAACTTTAAAGATAAGACAGACACCAAAAAAGAGTTTAAAGGGGACAAGATATCTGAGTTTTCTACCATGATGTCAAGAGGAGCCTGTGATCAGTAGTTACATGGGGCTGTGCGCAAGGTACAACTTAGTCTAGTTTTGACGTAAATGGGCTCTAAGTTACAACTTGCGCATTACTAAATATTTATGTTGCACCATTAAACTTAAACTTAGTTTAAATGTAACTCTACATTCCAACTAAATATTTACGGCAGCCTCCGATCAGGAGTAAGGGTTGGAATAAAATGTCTGACAGACTGTCATGTCTCAAATGTCTGCATCAACTTCCCTTTTACCTGACAGACTTCAATTCTTTACACATATATGATAATGCTGACATTTACACTCGCTTACATTTTAAGAGAGAGAACATTATGTGAAAAGATTACTTTGTTAGCAGCTCTCTAACACGAACCCGTCCTAAACAGCGCTGCTGTGTGCATCAGTCCATGTTTTGCATGTCAAGTATCAGTCATAATCAATAAAAGTAATTTCAATAAAAAACGTATGTTATTCATGATCAAGTATCACATTAAATGGATCCTATTTTTACCGTTAGTAAGGTGAGGCAAGGCAAAAGAAATTAGAATGAAGGATAAACTGAAATTCATGGCATTTCAACACAACTTCTGCTCACGCATTTGAAGGCTGCTATTGGTTCATCGACGCTAAACGTCATATTATGCGATCACGCGTTGTATTATGCGTTTACGACCTACTAGCTACGTTCTACCTAACGAACAAATGGTGCAATGGAATGAAGTACAGAGTTGGTTACAAATTAGCTAGTAGTCACTAGCTATTTAGCAAGCCTCTAGTGTGGACTTTACGTTAGAATTTAAGAAAGAACTTACGAACGGCTGGTGCAACCCTACCCTGAGGCCTTGCCTTGTCTCAAGTCACGAGTGTCTCAAATCACCTTTATTTATATAGTGCTTTTTACAATACAGATTGCATCAAAGCAGCTTCACAATAATAAACATTAAAATAATACAAGTTGTTTCTAGAAAAAAAATATCGTCAAAAAAAATTTGTTGAATAATTATATCTCCTTAATTAAGCAAGACGAAAGCCAAGGCAACAGTGGCAAGGAACCAAAAATCAGTAACAGAATGGAGAAACCAGACTCAGTCGGGGGCCAGTTCTCCTCTGGCCAACAAAGGAATTGTGTGTGATTTATGATTCAGACAGCATTACAGGTCAGAGGCCAAGAGAATTTACAACATTTCTGTACTTTAGTCAAAATTTTGTAAAAATCATTATATGTATCATATGCCATGACCTCCTCTGGGCAGCGACCTGCTTGAAACATTCCCGAACATTAACATTCTTTAGAAGCAATTACTCTGTCCTCCTCTAATCCCTGTCAAATTCAAAAGCATCATATATTAACCGCAAAGGGAGCGTCTCTTTTAAGTACATAATATATATGTATATTCAGACCCCCTTAAATTTTTCACTCTTTGTTATTTTGCAGCCATTTGCTGAAATCATTTAAGCTCATTTTTCCCTCATTATTGTACACACAGCATCCCATATTGATATTTTATTTATTTTTTTAAAGAAAAACTGAAATATCACATGGTCCTAAGTATTCAGACCCTTTGCTGTGACACTCATATATTTAACTCAGGTGCTGTCTATTTCTTCTGATCATCCTAGAAATGGTCCTACACCTTCATTTGAGTCCATCTGTGTTTGATTATACTGATTGGACTTGATTAGGAAAGCCACACACCTGTCTATATAAGACCTTAAAGCTCACAGTGCATGTCAGAGCAAATGAGAATCATGAGGTCAAAGGAACTGCCTGAAGAGCTCAGAGACAGAATTGTGGTAATGCACAGATCTGGCCAAGGTGAGAGAGGTAAAGAAGAACCCAAAGATCACTGTGGCTGAGCTCCAGAGATGCAGTCGGGAGATGGGAGAAAGTTGTAGTAAGTCAACCATCACTGCAGCAATCCACCAGTCAGGGCTTTATGGCAGAGTGGCCCGACGGAAGCCTCTCCTCAGTGCAAGACACATGAAAGCACACCTGAAGGACTCCAAGATGGTGATAAATAGGATCATCTGGTCTGATGAGACCAAGGTAGCATTAAGGCCAAAAAGTTCTAAGCGGTATGTGTGGAGAAAACCAGGCACTGCTCATCACCTGTCCAATACAGTCTCAACAGTGAAGCATGGTGGTTGCATCATCAGCTGCAGGGACAGGACGACGGGTTGCAATCGAGGGAAAGATGAATGTGGCCAAGTACAGGGATATCCAGGACTAAAACCTTTTCCAGAGTGCTCTGGACCTCAGACTGGCACGAAGGTTCACCTTCCAACAAGAGAATGACCCTAAAATAACGCTAAAATAATGAAGGAGTGGCTTCACAACAACTCTGTGGCTGTTCTTGAATGGCCCAGCCAGAGCCCTGACTTAAACCCAATTGAGCATCTCTAGAGAGACCTGAAAATGGCTGTTCATCAATGTTTACCATCCAATCTGGAGAGGATCTGGAGAGGAATGGCAGAGGATACCAAAGTTCAGATGTGGAAAACTTCTGCATCTTTCCCAAAAAGAGATCAAAAAGGTGCTTCTACTAAATACTGCGCAAAGGGTCTGAATACTTAGGACCATGTGATATTTCAGTTTTTCTTTTTTAATAAATGTGCAAAAATGTCAACAGTTCTGTGTTTTTCTGTCAATATGGGGTGCTGTGTGTACAATAATGAGGGAAAAAATGAACTTAAATGATTTTAGCAAATGGCTGCAATTTAACAGAGTGAACAATTTAAGGGGGTCTGAATACTTTCCGTACCTACTGAGATTATATATATAACGGTTTAATTTCTATGAATACAGATTAGTAACAAGTTATATACTTTATAATCTTTTCATTTAAAAATAGAGATTAGTTAATTTTATGGAACCGACTTGGTGTGTGTTCTTGAGTGCAAAGCAGTTAGAAATTATATTAATTTTATTTATTTTGAAAATGTAAAAATTTAGTTTTCTGTGATCGTGTTTTAGGTGTACGGGATGGAATATGACGCTATAGTACAAAATTAATTTAGCTATATTAATAAAAATGATACTTTTGGTTAAACAAAATCGCTACAGTAATCTTCTAGTAGATACGAATGTATTAACTTTAAAGATTTAATTGAAACAATGAATTTTAAAATATCTTATTTAAACTTTTACTATTATGCTTTGAGATAAATTTAGTACAAACAAAACTTTGACTCTGTAAAAGCATTAGCAGACTAAAACTACACCATGAGGCTCATCTGCTCTTGTCACCCTGTATCCTGAAGCTAACGTTAATGATTGTCAAGTAACTTCTTTCTCAGATGATACGCTGGTGATCCGAAGGGCTTTATAAGCATCCTATCAATGGGGGTCAGCCTGAGGCATCACAGACTTTAAATGTCTTCATTGTTCTCCTTTCTCTGAAGATAGGTCTATGTGGCCAATTCCCTACAAATAAAACTTACGTGAACATACGTTCAATTCATCCGTGTGATGACGTGTGAGATCCCCAAATTTTAGAGTTCTTTACATGCACCCTGATAAAAAAAAGTACTTTAAGTTCCAGTCAAGTTTTTCCACAGTCCATTGATGTAGAATGTTTATAATAAATTTTTTAATAATTCACTGAATTTAAAACATCTTTTTATTTTATGCTTGTACAATGAAATAAGTTTTTAACACTAATCGAACACAGACACACTCACACTAAAACACTCCAACACTCAAACAGGCGCACACATCTTTGTGGGGACTCTCCATAGGCGTAATGGTTTTTATACTGTACAAACTGTATATTCTATCCCCTTACCCTGCCCCATCCCTAAACCTACCG
>JAOTRC010000006.1:22286102-22298894 GCA_027497675.1 Cyprinella lutrensis | reverse complement strand
ATATATTTACTTGCACGGATTAATTGTTCACCACAAGACTAGTAATATGTGCTAACAAAGTAAATAGGTTCAATTTTGATTTCATGGGGACTTTAAATCAATGTGTTACCTTGGTAGGGACGAAATGACCACCATGAAAGAAAACAGTTAATCAACTCTTCAGGTCAAAACCCGTGGTCTGAGAACCACACACGTTTATCCAAAGTAATCATTAACTTAAAACAGTGAATATGGACACACCCAAAACTAGGTTGAGTAAAACAGTGTTTGCTGATTCTAGTCAGAAATAGCTTGCCCCTCATTCAAGTACACTTAAAATGGTATCGGATATTAGCCGTCGCTAATCTGACGCAAAAGATGTGGAACTATTCAAATCCAATGATCTAGGAAAAAATAATCTTTCAGAGTCACTCAGAATAAAATCAAATGTTTACAATTTATTGAACAGGTAATGAAGCAATAATTCAAAATCAAATTCAAAGGATAAAAATCGTCACTTAAGCATTTTATAACATTGATTCCGAAATCACAGAATTTGTAGAAATCATTACCTGTCAATAGAGTTAGACACAGCGATTGTATGGGCAGTCAACCTACAGACTCCCTGAACCTTTCAATTATTACCAACCAAATGGTGATGTCTGTCATTACAATTAGATTTTGGTTTTTTATTCAGTATCTCACACCTTGAGGTCTGCCTGATTTCACATACAGGAGGTATTCTTATTGAGGCTGTTAAGGGACACATCACTTTTCTCATGTTTCATAGCTTTTCATCATAGCTGGGAGAATGAGACCATTTTACCGGGTGCACTGTGACACTTTAAAAAACACTAAACACGAATAGTTACATTTATTTTAACACACATTACATTGCATTGCATAAGTTTTCAGTGTATTTCACATGAGGAGGAGAAGGGGGATGTGGGGGAGATGGTGTGTGTGAAGTGTGAACTGCTCTGTGTGCTGTGTCTCTGAAATCCCTTACATATGCAAGAGGCAGTTACATATTCATGAGACATTTTAAGTGTTTCCCATGTAGGCCTTTTGCCACATCGAGGGGTCGACCAGACATACTGGTACCAGCCTTACAGATCCTTAGTAAAAGTGTACTTGCACCCAAAAGTCAAAAATGTTGTATGCAAAAAAAAAAAAAAAATTCAGAGTTTAAAGATGAAAAAACAAATGCTTGTTACAGATCATAAATGAGTTTAAACTAACAGATAGATAGTAGCTAGGCTTAAAGTTTCTTGCACCTGACCACTGCTGGTGTCAGGTTTGTGGTTGCAAGGAAGAGCGGAGAACTTCTCTTTCTTCCTCCTGTAATCTTTCCTTGCAGCTGGCTTTTGTTCCCTCCAAGTGCATCTAATTGTCTATAATAAGTAACATACTTGCATAAGACTGCTGTTGTGAAAAAGAACTGTTTCCAACATGCTTGCATGAGATCGCTGTTGTGGAAAGAGAGCTATGTTTCCAACAATAACCAGTGATTAAAAGAAATGAGGTCCCTCGTGTATGTCATTAATGGCTCATTTAGCTGAGGAGGAAAGGCTCAAGACAAAGTAATACATTTAAAGCTTCATAGCTTCGATTAGCTAGGAGAGTTCCCTTAAACAATTTGCATTATGAGGCAGCACATGCTTTTTATTGTGCCCTTCTCGACCTCTGCGTTTGGATGAAGACGGAGGTTCTGCTGAATAGTCAGAGAAAGCAAGGCCAATGCCATCCTTAGATGGGTCTATTTTCACAACGCGCATCAAAAAGTCATGACGTCACAGTCCTGCAAAGTAAAATCTTTAGCAACCGTGTGAAAGTGAATGGCACTTAAGTCAAAATACTGAGTATAGTACAGCAGATTAGTAAAAAAAAAAGATCAAGCTTGAAATTTGGTACAGATACTCTCAAAGGGCCACTATTTTGGAAAAAGGCGTTGACCACACAAAAAATTCAATATGGCGGCCAATTTTCAAGACGGCCACCACTGCTATTAAATGCTTATTATATCAATTATTCAAACAGTGATCCAAGCATAATATTTGATACAGAAACTCTAAACAACATGTTATTGGAAAAAGATGCTTGTCCCTCAAATTCAAGATGGTCGCTATTTTTAAAGATGGCCACCATTCCTGTTGATTATGAATTATTATTATTTTTTTTCAAATGGTGATGCAAGCATAAAATTACCATCTTGGTCACCATCTTGAATTTTTGAGTGACACGCCTTTTTCCATGATAATGGTAATTGAAAAATATTTGTACCAAATATCATGATAACATCACCATTTAAAAAAAAAGATTCAAGGATTCAAGAAAAATGGTGGCCATTTTAAAAAAAATGGTTACCATCTTAAACTTTTTAAGGGGACAAGCACCGTTTTCAAAAAAAAAAAACTTTTTTTTGAGAGAAGAGAGTATTTTCATACAGTAGTTTGAACGGTTGACATAATCAGCATTTAAAAGAAATAGTGGCCATCTTGAAAAAAATGGCCACCATGTTGATTTTTTTGGGTGGATAATGGTGACCTTTTTCACAAAAAGTGTCGTGACCCTTAAAGTATCTGTGCCAAATTTTATGCTTTTTTCAAATTTTTCATGCTTCTATACCAATTTGAATGATTCTTTTGAAATATGCCATTAATCTGTTGCACTAGTATAAACATCTATTGGTACCAATATGCATCAAAAGAATAAACGTGCGTCATTGTTTTCAAGAGCCTCAATTTTCACAGTCCACACTACAACGTGAATATTTTTCAATTTATCCATTTGGGGAAACTGAAGGCCAAAATGAAGAGAAAGAGATTTGTTATAGAAATAAAAACAAATTGTAAAGACAATTTGTCCTAATTTGGGCCTGAAATTCCCTGGTTTTGTCCGTTGCGCTTCATTGCACTGACATATACATGTTCTACAAACATATTTCTCTAATGAAAATGTACTATTAGCATCTGTGATATCTGTGCATCATTAATGAATTCTCCCCTCCCTAAGCTAAAAGCTCTATTAGTAAACTCTATAGTAAGTGCAATATTGGAGTCGATGCCGTCCCTCCAGAGGGTGTCTATTACGCTTAATGCATGCAGCAAAGGAGTGTTTTTACTCAGTCGCTTTATACTTGTTTTTTGGAATATTCCATTTTATTAATCGACTCTTGTATGATCCAATCTTTCTGTTGTACGAGTAACAATCTCTGTAAATCATGCTTTATCTCCCGGATATCCTGCCGGATGTCTTTTAGTTGTGGCCTACGCTTTTGTCTTCTAGCGGTTTTCCTTTTCAGTTTAGTCTTCGTCATTCTCATCTCCTGTTACAAACCTTTTGAATCTTGGGAGAAAAAGGCATGCAAATTACTGAACATGTACTGGTAAACATCTCACACAATCCAGTCTAATTCAAGTACAGTGATAATTTATTAAAAGGAAAAAGAGATTATTTACATGAATGTACAACTTCTATACAAATCACAACCAGGGAAAAGGTCCACAAAAGTATGAGGTAAAGAGAAAAGAACTAGACGGTGCAAAAACAATATTACTAGATAAACTCTCAAACATTAAAATGGTATAGTGGAATCATGCATCTCCGACCGAGCAAGTGAAAGTGGGATCTATCGTGCGAATCATCTGCGCTTCCCACACAGGTTCGCTCTTTATAGGCACATTGTATCATCGCCAAGCATTTCTATGATTGATGGATGAATTAATCAGGTAGCTGCATCGTCCGACTGAGAGTGAAATTAAAGCGAGAAAAGGGGGAAGAAAAAGACAACCCCAAACAAATAATAACAATAGGATGTGTTTTTGACATCCTCTCTTGTGCCGTTTCGTTAACTTTTTGTGGTTGGTTATAAACATTTAGGTCACAACTTTTGCTTATTTCATCCTGTTTATAAAGAAAGGAAGTCAAGTGCAATGTCATTCTATGAATTGCTGGTGCTTTTAAAAGACATGGCATTCAAGAAGCATCATTTTGTAACTACCTTAAAACCAAGAAAAATAACTTCTTAGAAAGGGGTAAATGGCAATATAAGTGTACAAAACTATAGATGGAGTGCATTACTTTCCATTTTATTTCTAAAAAAGGAATCAATCTGGTGTTTGGATGCTATCAGAAATGTGCCTCTCTTTTGCCTCTTGCGCTGAAATGGTTTTTTGTAATCGCTTGAATGTGTAAATTGGCATGAAAACTTGTGCAAGTGATACACTTTCGCTCTATGATGTTTAAACTTTGCAACTAACCCATGAATAGCACTACGATCTGATTCTAAATACCAAACTATACACTTGCATTATGCATTAAGCAGATGAATTTATTCTAAACAACTTGCATTTAATTCAAGGTACATTTGTATATTTTAAGGTCATGCAGTCCCTGAGGATTTAATTGTAAACTGTGCTGTGTTTGACTGTTTCAGCTTGCATGAGAGACTAATTCTCAATCTCTTACAGCGTTTGTGGGAAATGGAAAAGGCTCGACTCCTGAGTGTGTTGAAATTTAATCTGGATAAGGAGCTGGGAGAGGATGATCTATTTATCATCGAAGATGATCTTGCCAAGCCAGTGTCGATGATCTCTCCTGCGGAATTCTACGAAAGTCTGCGCTACACACTTTTTGAAGTTCTGAAGTATCCGTACCTGCTTTGCCACCGTGATCTGTGTAAGTTATGTACCCATAACCAACCTCATTCTGTGTGGTGGTTAAAAATAAGAACTTCAAACTGGGGGGGTTGCTGTTTTTTTTTTTTTTTTCCTTAAAGTGCAAACCAAGTTGTTCACAGTGATTTGTCCCGGTTCAAAGCAGCGTTTTATTAGTTTTTTATTTTATCTTTTAAGAAACTAGAGCTCTTGAGCAATAGTTATTTTACTGTTCTGTTCCACCGAGTCTGAAATTTTCGTGTGCATTTTTTCATGTTCTTGATTCGGTTGCTCTGAATTGTCAAAACACCATTCAAACTCTTTGCTATGGATGCGAAAAACGCAGAAAATCGACCCCGATCCAATATGTATTATTTAATTTTTTTTAATGACGTATGAAAGTTTAGGAGGCAGTGTGCAAGTGTGATTTACGTAACATGATTTTTTAATTTTTTTCTTTTTTTACGTGTGGCAATTTCGTATGCGAATTTCAGTCTCCGTGTGCAAGGACCTGCAAGCTAACCATGTGTTTTGATTTGTTAGTACAAGTTTAAATGTAAGTTAAGTATGGAGTAAATCCCTCAAGGGAAATTATAGTGGTATACAGAACAAATTATCCACATATTGGCACATAACACCAAATAAAATTTTGTTGAATGTGCTAGTCATTATTTTCTAAATAAACACTGACTGGTGTAATACAAACATCTAACGTTGTTGATCTTGTATGATATGGATATTTGATAGTTATTCAACTTCGCTTAATGGCGGGTGTGGCCATTGTAACTTGATTGTGTTGTGGCTTCCGGTCTCATCCACTTCCAGTTATTTAAGCTGTACAAAAACAGTTTGTTATGCTGACTGATATTGCAAACTTTTACTAATCATATTTTATTATTGTAATTTGTAATCATAAACTGTTTTGGAGCGCAAATTATTTGACCATTTATTGCATTTTGTTATTCGTCCAATTATTTATTGTAGCAGCTAATGAACTGGAAGTGCCCACACAATCACAGAAAATAGCTTACTTTCACTTTGCTACATAAGGTGAGTATATTTTAGTGCTTGTACTAAAATATTTGCCACAATGGGCTCTTTTCACATTTCTGGGGCTCTCAGAAGCAGATGTCATCATAGTTGGATAAACCTGTGGTGAATGGAAAATACAAAAAATACATGTTTTTGCATCCCCATTTTCTCTTATAGCAAAAGTAAAAAAATGTGCAATATTGTTTCCATTACTTTCCAAAAGAGAAAAATATTGAGATTGATTACGGTCTTCAGAATAGAGAAAAATATCAAATTTGCCGTCACTCCCACAGGCGTTATATTAGAAACAACCACACAGCAGCGTTAACCAGTTTTCTGTAATTTAATGACAAGGTGATATAACAGTATTAATGTATATTCAATTTAAAAATGAAAGGCTAAAAACTGCAAAATTTACAGTTGGTTAAGTGTCCCATTATGCTTTTTATTTTTATAAAGGTTCCGAATTTTGTTTTTTAGGTCTCCTACAAAAGGTTTACATGCATCAAAGACAAAAAAAACCCACTTAATTTTAACAAAATACATTGGACATATACTATATTTTTGATTGAATGGTTTTCAGTCTATTTAAGCCCCTTCTTTTGGCTAGTCTACTCTGCTCTGATTGGTCAGACGGCCCAGTCTGTTGTAGTTGATCTCAGCGCTTAATTTCCTCACCGCTTAATACACAATGATATGAACAGGAACTGTTTTTTTTTTCCTGTACCAATTACAGTGCATTCCTCATCCTAGTATACTGCATGCTAATTAAATTTGCAGCCTTGAAAATAGCCCTGCCGTGACACGTCAATCACAAACCAAACTCTTCTAGGCCTCGGCTACAACTAAAGTATTTGAGGGCGGGTAAAAGTAGAGTTTGCGGGCAGCCAATGCAGACTATAGGCTGGATATTCATCAATTCTTTCTTTTTGGAAACGATAACGTTTGTGCGTTTTGATTTTTTTTTTTAAACTTTGCAGACCTTTCAGATTCATAAAGTGCGATATTATAAACTGCAAGAAATGTAATATTCAAAAAAGCATACTTTGGCACTTTAATAGCTGGATATGTCATCACAGCTTATGAAAAGGGCCCATTGACCAATCCGAATCAAACAAAAAAGCCTGTCTGATCTGATGTGCAAGGATTGTTTGCCACTTTTTGACATTCTCTTCTTTGTCTACAGGTGATATGGTGGTAAAGGCCTTATGCAAGTTGCAGGATATGAATAAGTCCTTTACTGTGTCTGAAAAGCATCAAGGAACATATCTCCTTCTTGTTCATCCCAATGAACAGGTAATTCAGTCAAAAAGCCATGGAGGAGAATAGACTACTCTTCTACTTTTTACATATTTTTGGTAGTTCTTGGAATTGCTCCGTTTATTTTCTTTGTTCTTACATTCTAGGTGCGGCGTTGGGCAATCGATGCTGCAAAAACTATGAAGAGTGTGGACCGGGACGCCTACTATGACCTTCAAGACATATTCGTTTGCATGTTTTATGTCATTGAGCTTGGAATATCTTTGGATGTTCCAGACTTGGATCCTGAGTCTTATGCAGGGGGCACTATAAAAATGCTGCCGTCTCACCTCTATGATTCGCAAAATAAGAAGAATTACTGGCTAGGTCTGTTTGAGTTTTCTACAAAGCCTCTTTTCTTACTAGTCTTTCCTTCCTTTACTTGCTTCCTTATGTTAGAGCAGAGGAACAAACCTGTAGCTAGAGAGTAACAGACCAAAATGTCTCAAACATATTTCACCATTCTGCAGTTAGTATAGAAACTGGATCTATTGAAGAAAAGGGTAGGGATAAAAAAAAAATCTCTGGTGTCTACTGTGTACCTACAGTAAAATAAGTGTGGCACCGTGTCCTAACCAGACGCATTTTTATGTGGTGTTGCACATGTTGTGGTGACTGGTGAGTGTAATATCACCTTTTTTTAAGTCCTTCTGTTTTGTGCCCTATAGGCATCTGCATGTTGCTAACACAGCTTAGTGCTGAGGCAATGGACTCGCTGTTCATGGGACAGTTTAACATCCCGCTTTGCATACTCAACACCATGGATAAGCTGAAAAATGGTATGTCATGAATTTGTGATGGGATACAGTAGTTGTGGCTGGTTATATAATCGATCCACTTAAAAGGTTGATTTATTATTTTTTTTCAGAGGATAACCCAGCTTCTGACCCATTCTGGCCAGCCCTCCACTGTTTTATGGTAATTCTGGACCGGCTTGGTTCTAAGATCTGGGGTCAGGTTGACCCTAGTATGGCTTTCCAGACCATCACTGGAGCAACCAGCTATGATATGGAAATAAGAAGCATCCAGCAAAAAACCATGGGGTAAGAAAGTCTGGTATTTATTGAAGTTCATTTATTGAATGATATACACTCCTTGCACTGCTTCTCATGGATCTACCATAATTGTGACTTAACAAAAGGCAATTGTTACTTTTTTTTTACTAGATACTATTTTAAAAGCTAAATCACTGTAAAATGTGTGTTTTTTTTTTAAGATGCAGTATAAAATGCAGGATTTATATCGAATGAAGTGTACTTGCTATGAAATAATTTACTTATTTGTAACTTCTATTTACAATTCTTCACCTGGCAAATTAAATATTTACATCATTGTCTAATTTGGTTTTGGAATGCATCTTTAAAATTAAATTGTTAGCAACTCCCTGTTACTATTGGTTGTCACTAAAATTTAGGGTTACAAAAATTTGGTTATGCCTCCCAAATTCGTTAAAGGCTCATTTAATTTTCAATTTCAGTTGATATTCTTAATATGCGTTCAAAATAAGATATTTATTTACTGCAAAATGTGATAAATTAACAGGGAACATCAATAGATGCCATTAAAAACGAGACACTTTAATTTCTGCTTTAGTGCCCAATTTTTGACAAGACAAATCAATCTTTTAATTAACAGGAGTATGTTTAAAGTAGAGCCTGAATATGATGACAACATGGTGACTTGCAGTCAGATGGTGTACGACTGTTATGCCTCAAAACCAAACCAAGTGAGATTTCTCTTTTATTCCTCTACTGCACCACAGGATTTTTACTTTATGTAACAAACATTTACTGCTCACTTTGTATTATCTGCTTTTAATGTTTGTTATGGAAAAACGCATATTATTATTTTATTTTTTTCCCCTGTTCATAATTTAGGCATCTGGTTCGTCATCCAACAGAGGCATTTGCTGCAACTACGTGATCTATGAGGATATGCAGTCTTTGGTCAAAGTGCTTGATTCTGAGATGGGCCAGAGCATGCGTGTATATGGAAGCACTTTTCTGTGGTTCATTCCATTTGTCCGTTCCATAATGGAACTTCCAGAGCTCAATGCCTCCTTTATCAGTGAAGTCATTCACTATCTTTGTGATAAGATTCTAGCTAATCGACATGTATTGACCGGACAGACAAACACGTGCGATAAAGTAACCGAGTTCTTCACCCGCATCCTCATTCAAATTGTTGAGCTGCACTCCACGGAAGGACGTATGGGAATACTTACTCGCTGTGCCCCAAAGTGGGTTGAAGTGATTGTCATGTGCATTGTCCTATCGGATGAACCTCATGGACCACCAGACAAGATGGGTGGGATTCACAGCGTCAGTTCAACCTCGTACAATCTGGGGATGGTAGGAAGACTGCCTACGTCTGGAGGTGGCATTGGTGCCATATTTCTAGGCTGCATGACACTGATTCGACTGCTGTTGAAAGAAGGCATAAAGACGGGATCTGTCCCAAGTGCAACCCATTTTTTGAATTTGCTTAACAAGCAGCTGCGTGGAGCTACAAACAAACGATGGAATTTGAAACATTCTGAATCTATAGAGCTTCAAAAGTGTTTAAAAACTGTTGTCCGGTCGATGCAAGAAAAAACTGTCGCTCCAACCTCTGCTGGAACCTCTGTTGTTCCATCACCATCTACATCATCGGTGGAGGCAACTACAAACACTGAAATTTCCAGAAAATCAATGCCAACCCTGCAACAACAACATGAACAGGAGGCGGGTCCGAGCAGAGCCTTTGGCTCCTCATTCATTAAAGAGGAGCCACATTTGAGTTATGGCGATTGCTTCTTGGATGAGGAGTTCTGCAGCGGTCTTGAGAACATCATGAAGGCTAAAAAGGAACCTCCTGCCCCCGTGTTCATTTCAGAGCTGAGACCTTCTGTTGAGTTGGAACATATTAAACCAGATCTGGATAAGCTGCAGGAAATTCGATCCAAACTAAATAACCAGAATTTGTCAAAGATTGAAGCCATTACCAAAAGAAAGCCTGGTGAATCTTTAAAACCTGTTCATTTGGCATCGGCTATGGAGAAACGTGGTTTTCAAGCTACTGAGGAGGATGATTCAGATGATGATGAACCCCTCAATGTTAGACGAGCCCAATTGAGAAGATCTGCTCACCACAAGGTTGAGTCTAGTGACTCTGAAGTTTACTGTAGGGATGTTGGAAAAACGCATACCATGTCCACTGACAGCTCAAAGAAAAACGTTGAGTCCACTACCATTGTTATCTCTGATGATGAAGATTCTGATAATGCTGAAGGGCTAAAAGACATCAGTTGGCCTGTTGAAAAGGAATGTGCCACGAAAAAGAAATCTACAAAGCATCCTAATTTGCCTGAGAGTCCAGGGCGTGATTATGATGATCTCAGTGAATCACAAGTGTTTGAGTTTGAGACCCAGCAATATGTGGCATCTGCCTGGAATGATTCGACTTTTGATGAATCAGTCTTGACAAAGAAATCGGACCAGACACTCAAACCACAGGTGGAAGAAGATCCTCATGAAGCATCTCCCTCACGGAGTTCAGAGAATGTAATGATTCCAGATGAGGCATGTCAGCAAGCAGAAGATAAGATCAGACAACAGCAGCAGTCAGAAGAGCCAGCGGATCCAGGTGAATTGGCCAAAGCATCCAGTTATGCAGAAAGCTGGGATAAATTTGTCAAACCAAAACCTCTGCAGGTTAAAAGCACAAAAACCATTCCATCAGAGAAGAGAGACAAGTCCACGCCTAAAAAGCCATTGATAATTGATGCCCTTGCTCGAAAAGTCAGACGCCACCACTTGAAACGCAACATCATATCCATGGACATTGAAGAACCTTCCTCGACCTCATCAACTACTTCATCCTCGTCTGATGTTCAGCCTTCCTCTCCATCCTCCAGCTCCGTTTCCTCTTCTTATTTTTCTGCTTCCACCTCACGGGGCACCCCTGCAATTGTTCCTCCAAAGAAGGTGCGTAAAGCTGTTGAGCCAGAATCAACAGCGGAGCGTTTGGGATTAAAAAAGAAGGAAAGAAAAGCCTTTGATCTTTCTCAGCGTTCACTAGATTGTGTGGCTAAACTGAGGTGCCATGGCCAGAAATTGCAGGTAGAACCACAACAGAAGATAAGGCGAGCGAGTCGGACCAGTAAGACCTCACCGCAGAAACGTATGGTGAAAGGCAACAAGAAACTTATGGGATCTCAAGATTTTCAGTTTTACAAGCAAAGTCGTGAGAAACAACAGAGGCCAGCAACAGGAGCAGTCACAACATGTGCTCAAAAACCAGCTAAGACAAATCAGCCAGGTGAAGTAGCCTTACCAAACCCTACAGTTACAAGCAATGGGAATGGTGATTTTGTTCCCTGGTTTCAACCAGATCCTGATCAGCAGCAGAATAATGAAAGTACTACATCAGAATCCACGGCTTCTAGAGGGGATGTGGTTGGAAGTAATAGGACAATAATAGAGTCCAAGTACTTTAAAGCCAGTGAGCCAGCTAATGTCAACATGGAAGAAGAAAAAGCCACCCAGGCATCCAAAGAGGACATTGATGAAGAATGGATGTTTCTCACTCAGACGGGACCCACTGACATGGAACTGTGCTCTCAAACGGAGGAGCTTGAGGATGAAAATGAAGATCTCTTTCTGACCCAGAGAGATCCTGTTGACATGGACCTTGATTCAGAATGTGAGTCAGATTTCCCCGAACAGCCAGTGTCGACGGATGAACCTTTTCAGACTCCTCATGCCCCTCTTCCGAGCACCATCTGTAAGGAAAAAGTTGCTGATGAATTGTTCTTGAAGCCTGGCCTGCCACCAATCAAAAAGGCCAAACCTTCTACCACAAAAATATACAACCCCAGTTCCCGCAGTGCCTCGCTAGTCCTTGAAATGGAAAAAGGAGCCAAGCCGCCTCCTGCCGCTAATGTTGCTAAAGCGAAGATTTCCCGACTGCCCCCAGCTATGCCACCACCCAAAACATTACAGCCTGTGACTCCTCAACAATTCACAAAGCCATTTCCTTCACCACAAACT
The DNA here is from genome assembly GCA_027497675.1 of Cyprinella lutrensis. Classification (NCBI taxonomy): domain Eukaryota; kingdom Metazoa; phylum Chordata; class Actinopteri; order Cypriniformes; family Leuciscidae; genus Cyprinella; species Cyprinella lutrensis. The sequence goes on along the minus strand of JAOTRC010000006.1, from coordinate 22,286,896 downwards.
CCTCTGCATCTGAGCCATGCTCCCAGGTTGGTCTCTAGTACTAAAATAGGCTCTAATTTAGAGCCACCATCTTACAAGGTATACCAAAGGCCTGAGACTCCAGTTACCAGACCAGCACCCACGATGGATCAAAGCCCAAAGTTTGACCTTTCGTTCTTGACCCACGCTATCCTTAAATGGGAGTATAGAATGCTTGAGAATTACAAAACTTTTGGGAGTCCAAATGATCTATGCCAACTGCCACTGAAGGAGGTGCCAGTTAAGTTCCGTAGCTACCTGGAGTACTTCAACAGCTTGTACCCCCTGCTGCTGATTAATGCATTTGAAGAGGTGGGACTACATCTTATTTTTGTAATGCCTAAGTCTTTAGATTTAATAGAGACAGCATTTTAAACCGCTATTTTTTTCTTGCTGTGCTACATAGTCCAAATCTTAGGCTTGGAATAGAATGCTGTGTATCAGTGTTAATGATGTTAATCCTTTCCATTTTCCATAGATGGCTAGTGAATGGCTCAGAGAGGGCAGGATCAAGCTTAACCTACAGGTCCTGGGTATAGAATACAGTAATTCCACAGCTAGTGCCAGCTTCACAGGTACGTCCAGCTATTTGATACACTTTAACTGAACATCAGAATAGGGCTGAACGATTATGGAAAATAATCTAATTGCGATTTTATTTTTTTTAATCAATATTGCGAATGCGATTTACTAAGTTGACAAAGACAAGCAATAAATCATTGTACAGTAGGGATTGGAATCTTTAGGTAGCTCATGATTTGAACTACTTCTATATA
>JAOTRC010000006.1:22039582-22050556 GCA_027497675.1 Cyprinella lutrensis | reverse complement strand
GGAACGAATGAGCGAGATTATTGACCGGATGGACGTTCCTGAACACTGCAGGATACAGTTCTCCACTGACCACGACGAGCAGCTGAAAACACAGGTAAACAGCGTCCTCATCCTTGCCTCATCATCATCATGCACATACAGTAGTGTCATTATCAACGTTCTTCTACGCATTACTTTCCACATGCAACCAATTATTCCTGGGTAAAGATGCAGGTAAGATCACTGACTCCAGGTAAATGTAGTTGCCTGAATTAGTTAATAATGCCGTCGTACTACCAACCATGTTGGAAAAAAATCCCATGTAAATCCAGGTACGTTTAGAAGCGGTCAAATCAGTCATGTCATATTTTGTGTTTGTCTAGGGAAATGCAGACTATTTCATCACAAGTGGAGACAAGATCCGTTTCTTCTTTGAGAAAGGCGTGTTTGATGATAAAGGTTTGTTGTGCTGAGATGTAAATAAAAACTCCCAGAAAATTCATCCCATAATGAAACTGGTGTGTTTTCAGGAGAGTTCATTGTGCCAAAAGAACATTCCTTGAATAAAATCGGACATGGTGGGTATTTAAGAAAATGACGCCATATTTAAGACATTCATATTTAAACGGTGAAATAAAAATTCTGTTTTATCCTTCCTACAGCTCTCCATGCTCATGAGCCGCTGTTTAAAGCAGTCACCCACTCACCAAAAGTTCAAGTAATGACCAAACTCCCATGTAAACGAATGCAAATTGCGGTCTTCATATAAAAGCTCATTTGTTTTAATTGGAAGATTTATGAGACACTTTAGGGCTCAAAAACTCTTTTAAAGTATTAATAAATACTATAAAAGTACACAAATAATACTGAAATAACACTAGTTTGGTTTCAAACTGAGACTAGCAATGCACTGTTTAACAACAAAAAAAAAAAAAAAAAAAAAAAAAAAACCATGATCAGGCCAATGATTCACTCTTTTCATTATGACAATTTTCAGACACTTCAGACATAATATGTGTGTGTGTCTTCTTATCTGCAGAATCTGGGTAGGAAACTCGGCTTGATAAATCCAGTTATTCTGCAGAGTATGTACATCTTTAAGGTAGAGTTAATATATATTGGCTTGTAAATTTTGCTTACATTCATTGTAAGGGTAATATTTTCATTACTCGCCTCTACTGTTCTGTAAACAGCAACCAGGGATTGGTGGAGAAGGTAAGACTCACCTACATCTTTAACCAATGAGAAAGAAATACAAAAACACACTTTTGACCTTTGACCCTTGACTTCAGTGACACCTCACCAGGACGCCACCTTCCTTTACACACAGCCTCTGGGAAGGGTGATTGGCTTGTGGATCGCTCTGGAAGACGCTACACTCGAGAACGGCTGTCTGTGGTTCATACCGGGATCACACTGTGGTAATTTCAAACGCATCAAGCAGATTCGTGTTGGGCATGTATGCTATTGGAGGGAAGCTTTGTTTTGCACAAATGTGTGTATTTAAAATGAGTTTCCTGTGCGTGAAAGATGGGATTACCAGGCGAATGGTGCGGACACCTAAAGGCACGTTTCCTCTAACTGATTTCATTGGCCGAGAGAAAAATTATGACGACAATCTCTTCGTTCCCGCTCCTGTTAAAAAAGGTGAGTTATTGAAACTGTTAATTCCATTGGAAATATATTACAATTACATTACTGTTCAAAAGTTTAATGTTGTTTTTTAAAACAGTTTTTATGTATACAAATATGTATGACATATAAAAAATATACTGTATATATGAAATACAAAAAATGTCTCTTCTGCTCACCAAGGCTTCATTTATTTGATCAAAAATTCAGTAAAAACCGTAATATTGTGTCAAACTTGACAAAGCCTTGTTTGAAAGTTGTTTTACATTTTGCTGAGCTGTTTGTAATTGTAACAGATCTGAATACATTATTAGCATGAATTAGCATTTCACTAGCATGTTAACACACCATTAGCATGTGTTTTGCATGTTGTTAGCATGATTTAGCTCATTGCTAGCATGTTAACATGATTTACCATAAAGCTATTAGAAATTAGCTTGTTGGTAGCATGTTGCTGACATGATTTAACTCTTTACTAGTTTGAATTGGCACATTGCAGGCATGTTTTAACACTTTTGCTAGCATGAATTTCTACATTGGTAGCACATTTCTAACATGATTAACACATTAACATGTTTCGAATGTTCTTAATATAATTGAGCACATTGATAGCATAATTTAGCACATTGTTTGCATGTTTTAACATATTGGTAGCACGATTTAACACATTGCTAGTGCGTTTTAACATATTGGTAGCATGATTTAACACGTTGCTTGCTTGCATGTTTAACATATTGCTAACAAATTAGCATGTTAACATTTTGCTAGCATGGTTTTTAGCACATCACTAAAATATTTTAACACATTGTTAGAATTAATTAGCATGTTGCTAGCATATTTTAAAACGTCGGATTGTCATTAAGCTTTGCTAGCGATAGCTTAAAAACAATAGAAGCCTTATTTTACATAAGTCTTCTCAAGGCTTTTCATAGTTTTGATCGTCCGTGTAATGAAAATTTGAAAAGGGGTCTGACCCGAGATGTAGCTTGAAAGCCAGTGGAGATGCTACTTAAATTTAGTCTCAGAAATACAACAAGTTCAGTATGTTGGTTTGTCACGCCAACATAATAAGTGTTTTCTATCTGAATGTATGCTAAATTGTAATTTATTCCTGTGTTCAAAGCTGAATTTTCAGCATCATTACTCCAGTCTTCAGTGTCACATGATCCTTCAGAAATCATTCTATAATGATTGTCTGCTAAAAACATTTCTGATTATTATCAATGTTGCAAACAGTTGTGCTCCAGAATATTTTTGTGGAAACCGTGAAACTTTTTATTCAGGACTTTTTAATGAATAGAAAGTTCAATAGAACAGTAGGCCTATTATTCAAAATAGAAATCTTATGTAATCTTATAAATGGCTTTACTGTGACTTCTGATCAATTTAATGTGTCGCTGCTGACATTATTACATTAAAAATCCAATTTTAATAGTAGTGTATTTAAGTACTATTTTAAAAATATTTTGGTACTGTAGGTGGAGCAGTTCTGATTCACGGGGAAGTGGTTCATCGCAGCGCCGCGAACACATCTGACGTCTCTCGCCATGTTTACACTTTCCACATCATGGAGTCTCAAAACACCGTTTGGAGTCCTGAGAACTGGTAAGAGCAGTGCATGCTGGGTAACGCAGGCTGTAGAGAGACGAGCTCTAGTTCTCAGGGCTTTTGTGTTGTTCTCTCTCAGGCTGCAGCCGACAGAAGAGCTGCCCTTCCCTTCCCTCTACACACAACAGGCCTGATGACATGTGAGGACTTCTCAGATTTCATGAGCTTTTTTAACGGCAGAATAACAATAATCCCTTTAAATATGAAATTTTGTAAATGGACCAAACAATTATGACTTTCTTACCATAAAATATGAATCATTTTGAATCAGTCTGTATATTTTACCTACAGCCACGACAGTGTTAATAAAAGGCTAGTTTTTGTTAACCTAAGAGTCTCTTTATCATTTGTGATCTGACTTCAAAGCTTGATATTTTAGAAAATGAGAAACACATAACTCTATTAGAAATAAAGTTTATTTCCTTCAACGCAGCATTATCTGTGTACCCAACAAAATCAATACAATATAGAAAAGGTATGCATGTTTCATCATATGAATCATCTGGATTTTCAGTCCAAGAACATAACATGACCAAACTGCAGTTCTCATGACAGAAAAAAACATATTTATAGTTGTTAGTGATTGAAAAAGATTTTCTTCCAGCAAACTAACTTCAATAAAGAATAGACTAAAAGTTAAACTATTCCAACAAAAGTATGGTTTTAAAAAAAAGTTACTGTTGTTTCATGCTAGGTCACTTTAGTTGTAAAACATATATAACCAGTCTTTTGATGCAAAGTAATTGAACAAAACAATCTTCTGTAAATATACTCAAACCATTACAATGATAATTTACAAAATAAAAATCCAACAATCTTTGTCAAATCCCAATGTCAAAAAGTAGTATGACCACAAAGTAACATTTTATTACAATGTCCAAGTAGTTTAAAAACAAGTTTACACTTGAATGTCATGCAAATGTTCACAGATGCCGAGTGTCCTTGTTAAATGTCCCAGAATGCACTGCAAACTGAACAGGTGACTGATGTTTCAACCACAGTTCCCGTGACAACTGTCAACGTAACACGCGCGACACTAAATGCCAATCACTATGTAAAAGGCCTCAGTCAAATATCATGAATAAATTAAGGTCTAAACATATATAATTTACAAAATGCTTGAATTATGCAATCTTTATCAGAGTAAAGACACAACAGCTGAATCGCACACATGCTTTTACAGGACAGTGATCTGTACATTAATATCTACTGCCTCCTGCATGCAGACAGACCACTGATAGCACTGAACCATTGACGATACAAAACACTTTTTAAGGCGATAAAGCTGTGCTACCAGTCCATCGTATTGCATTGGACATAAAGGCAGGTTTCCTATTCATAGCATCAAAATAATATTAGAGTATTTTTGTTCAGGTTTATACAATAATAGAAAAACCAAGGGTGTTCTTCAATGGCTCAAGTGATGCATATATGCTCTGTAATAAAGATTAAATTACATTTTGATAAAAGGGTGAATCCGATGAAACTTCAAAAATGTGCCATTTCACAAAAAAAGAAATCTATATCCAAACAAAGAAAATTATATTTGGCTGAAATTAAATAAAGCCTATTTTAAGACGTTAATGAGAATATTAAAATACAGGATATTTTATCGTAAAATAGTAAAACGGGAAGACAGCTGGAAAGTACGTGAGAAACCTGGAAAAAACGTGGGGGTTGACAGCCAACGTCACTAACCATCTGTCCGGATTATTGTGTTCCCACTGTTTGCCGACTCTTTGTTGGAAATTTCAGAGATGGTTCTCACTGCGAAACATGAAATCCGCGGGGGGGAGTCGGATCCAGATCCAACTCTTCCCACCTTACATACACCTAAACCTACCTAACTCCGCCCCCTGATCCCTAAACACACCTCTTATCCCTAAACCCAACCCTAATCCTACCCATCTCCACCCCTTGGATCTTGATCCGACCCCTCCCCGTGGATCTCATGTGCTGCATTGAGGTGCTACTTAAAAGTGTAATATAAGTGACATACCGGTCACTGGCTTCCCTATTTAACATTTCCTGGTAAATTTCACAACCTTACAGGGATTTTAACAACTTTTTTCTTTTCTTTATCCCAATTCAGCTGTTTCTCCTCGTTCGACTTGCTGTGTTTACATGCGCCAAGCTGCCAACATGGCCGCCACGCCAGTAATGACGTGACGACGCCCAAGAGCTATAAACCTTTCGTAAAGTGTTACCGAAATGTTTATTTGCGGTCATCCGATTCCCATTTCCACATTCATCAAAGAGAATCGCATAGCAAGCAGAGATTGATTGTTCATCGTGTCTTTTTCTGATTCAGATCGAGACGTTGCCGCCCGAGTTGTTCCAGTGTAAGAAGCTGCGGACGCTGAATCTAGGAAATAACTGCCTTACAGCGTTGCCGTCGCGTTTCGGAGAGTTAACGGGCCTGACGCAGCTGGAGCTCCGCGGGAACCGGCTGGAGGGATTACCGGTGGAGCTCTCCGAATGTCGACTTCTCAAGCGCTCCGGGCTGATCGTGGAGGAGGATCTCTTCAACACGTTACCACCGGAGGTCAAGGAGCAGCTGTGGAGAGCCGACAAAGAACAAGCCTGAGTGAGACTGATGAAAGAGAAGAAACTCTTAATGTGGTCTTTCTGCTTTCCTTTCATTCTTTTAATGATTTTTAATTCATTTTATTTGGGCGAAAAAGCGTTTGTTTCTCGTCCGTATGAAGGGAAGTTGTGGACAGGGTGCCATCTGTCCTTAGGAACACATATACACTGATCCACTCATACACACAAACACGTTTTGCGAGGTCAAGTCATTCATGTACTGCCCCCTACAGGCACGGAGGGGTATGCATATAGATGACAGCAACACCAACATGGTGAACATGTGGGTGCGAGTGCCTGTTAAAGCAGTGGCTTTATGGGAATGCATAGATATAACAAGCAATATGTGGTTTGTGGATTATTTACTTGGCGGTTGCATCCATTCAGGGAAGGGTCGACTGTTTATGAATGTGCCAGCTGAGTTATCAGATATGTAATTTCACATTTTAAACCTCTGCAAGCTAATACCCACAGACATAAATGCCAAAAAGCTCATATACAAAATTTACTACATAGAGTTGTAATTTAAAAAATGAGACTCAATCTTTGTTTGTTGGCAAAATCTACAGACTCTTTGCAATTAACAAATCAAGCAAAAGTAGTTGAAATGGCAGAAGTTGTGGAAACCACTTTTGCTAAAAGTCTGTAAAGTATGCCAATAAACCTGATTTGCAATGGAGGTTGAATCATTTTGATTACAACTGTATGTGAAGACTTTTAAAGATGAATAGGATGCCACAAACTCTTTAAAAATGGCTTGCTAAAATCTTACACTCCACAGACTACGCAAAGATATGGAATCTGCGAACTCAAATGCTCTGATGATCAAAACGATCTTGGACTGACTCGAGTTTGGATCAGGTGAGATGCACGTTGACTCGAAGGGAATGATGACGTCATGATGACTGTTGTTGTAGCGAACGTTCCCACACTATCATGGCCTTAACTCTCTGAGCTGAATGCTGGAGGTCGTCTCAAAGAAAAAGTGTACATTTTACGTTTGTAGGTTTTATAATTTTACAAAAAAATATAAGAGAAAGAACAAAAAGAAACGAAACGGAAAGACTCGTGCAAATTGTTGCGATGTTTGCAAGTACAAAAATCCTATGCGTTAATGAATTGTTTTTATATGTACATGTTCATATGATTTTATTTTATGATTTTTATTTGAACTTTTCTTTTGTTGGGAAGATTGCCTCATGTACACAGTATGGCGTTAAACAAAACCAAGTAAAAATTTCTGATATACATTCAAATGTGTTTTCATGTTTATTAAGTCATACACACACTGGTCATTCTCAGGAAATTTTGCCGAACGTTTTATTTGTCACTTTTTAAGTAGTAAAACAACAATAGTTTGTTGCTAAGACTTACATTATTAGTTACTAACCCTAAAGCGCTACATTATTTCACAAAGGTTTGAATTCAGTTGGTATAGATATTAGTTTAAATGTGTCCTTTAATAAATCAAATTATAATTGAATTATATTATTTTTAGTGCTGTCGAATCGATTATTTGCATATAACATTTGAAGTTTGTTTGTGTGTGTATATATATTTAGTTAATAAGCTATATGCGAGTTTAATGGCTTAGAAGATAAAAGTAAACCTAATAAAACACTGATGTGAGGTAAGAGAAACTGATTTCTAAATCATGTGGGCAGAAAATGATCAATTTAAATAGAACATCATAAAAATTTAATTGTGGTTTTATTTTCTCAGCAAATAAAAAATACAGAACGGGAAAGCACGTGTTAAAATAGATTTACTATTTACTAATAGTTTGCCAAACTTAAATGTAATTGTTTCCATGCAAATTTGCTGATATTCTGATTCGAACAAAATAGTTTTATTCAATTTATTTTGGATTACACATGAAATGTCACATTTATGGAAGCTTGTAAAATAAAATTAAAATTTTAAAAAGGACAAGTGCAACTTTTTACCTCATAATTCTGACTTTTGTTTTGGAAGCAAGTTTATATCTTGGAAAAATATCAAATTCTAGCTTTTTCTGCAATTACAGAATTTATATCTCGCAATGCTAAATTAGTGTCAAGGACTAGGGACTTTAGTTTACAACTAAACTAGGAATTGCAAGGAATAAAGTCAAGTGCCAGTGATTATTATTAATTAAGTTTTAGATGTGGATATATTTGTCTTACAAAATACGTTTTTTCAGCTTCAAATACTCTTGAATGCCATTACAAAGCTTGGAAGAGCGAGGCTATTGTCTAATAACTACGATTGTGTTCGGCTGAAAGAAGAAAGCGATATACACCTAGGATGGCTTGAGGGTGAGTAAATTATGGGATCGTTTTCATTTTTGAGTGAATTATTCCTTTTAGATCCTTTTAGCATGTGAAGTCATGGCCACACGTGGCATTGTTGCCTGAGAATGAGCCACAGACACCTACACGCTTACATTCTTGAATGCCACACCCCTCAACACCATGCTCAACACACACATTGAACACAGGCTCTCTGTTTCTATGAGTGGTAGAGGTGAGTAAGTCGCCACATGAAAGCTCCCATTCATCCACTTCTCTCTCTTTCTGTTAGTGAAGTCAGCTGACCGTCCAAATGGCAGCCAGTTCTATCAAAACAAACGTTCTTAGGTTTGTATGCACTTGACACTTCCTCAAATGGCCTGTAAGTCAATGTTGCACAGCCGTCACAAATGGCAAGATGATGTTAATGGAGATTTCTCATTAAGTGGAAAGCATTCTATCTCGATCAACTCTCTGCTAGAATTTACTGTTCGTCAGAAATGAGCAGCTGTCTACTTTTTCGCCCATCTGGTTTAAGATTTAAACTAGTGTTTCTGTTAAGTGCGGCAAACGCCTAAACTGCTAGCTTGGTTATCAGCTTTCGTTTCCCCCCTTCCTTAGTGGCCAAGCAGACTCTTCAAAAACTAGAGCTGAGAAGGGAAGCCAGTGGAGCCCATCAACTGTTTGGTTACACATATTCTTTCAAATATCTTGATTTGTGTTCAGCAGAAGAATGAACCTCAACCAGATTTGGAACAACTTGGGTGAGAGTATTTGGGCGAACTGTCCCTTTAAGGAGAACCGTGTGTCGTCTGTGTGATGCTGGCGCCCACTGCAGGTGAAGAGGTAATATGCACATACAAAAAACACCTCAAAATTGCGACTTTCTAAATGTAGACCTTACTACTTTATTCGCACTCGGTCTAAAATAGTGTCGTTATTCTGAAAAAAGAAATTCTAGATTGAAATTTTATCATTGAATAATGACGGTTAATTTACTGGAATTTTAATTATTTATTCATTCATTTTAGGATCCATTTTAGTGGTTGTATTAAAAAGAGCTGTATTAACTTTCATCAAAAGTCTAGTGAATACATACCCATTTTTTAATTGAGGTGAATATCACTTTAAATCAAAACATGCAAGGATTTAAAGGGACCGTTTACTCAAAAAATAAAATCTTTATCATTTACTCTAACCCTAATGTCATTACAAACATGTGTGACTTTTAAGAGATGTTTTTTTTTTTGTTTTTTTTTTTTATTATTTGTGTGTCTGGCTGTTCTTATCCCACATACTATTGTTTCTCTTTCTCTACTCTTTTCAACTTTTTTTTATTATAATTAAAGGGATACTCTACTTTTTTGGAAATAGGCTCAATTTACAGCTCCACCAGATTTAAACAGTTGAGTTTTACTGTTTTTAGTGCATTGTAAGATAAATTTAACGAACTAATTCTATGCAAACTCCATTTCTGAAATACATCATTTTTTTTTGCATGTTTTCAGACTGGTATTTAAAGGAATAGTTCAACAAATGTATTCCGTCATTTACTTTCACTTGAACAACTTTCTTTATTCTGTGGTCTGGGAAAATAATTGCAATTAGGCTACTTACTGTTCAGCCGATTTACTTACTGTTCAGCCGACCAGACAGTTTCTGGGCTCATTGACTTCCATTTCCTACTATGGAAGTCAATGAGACCAAAAACTGTCTGGTTACTGATATTCTTCTAAATATTAGAAAATTGGCTGAATGGATTCGAAAACGGTAAAACTCAACTGTTTAACTCTGGGGGATTTGTAAAATGAGTCTATTTCCAAAAAAAGTGGAGTATCCCTTTAAATCCAACATGAACAAGATGCACATTGTTAACAACATTAGCTGCCAGAGAAAAGGTTAAAACATGTTCAGAGTTTTTTGTTTTTAGTTTTTATGTGATAAATTTGGTTTGCAAAGAGTCCCCTTATGTTACTAAGTAGCCTAATTGCAATTATTTTCCCAGACACAACCACAGAATAACGTTGTTCAGGTGAAAGTAAATGACGGAATGCATTTGTTGAACTATTCTTTTAAATGCCAGCCTGAAAACATGCAAAGAAAATGATGCATTTCAAAAATGGAGTTTGCATAGTATTAGTTTGTTAAATTTATCTTACAATGCACTAAAAATGACTAAATCTGTCATTCCATTCACTTGAAGGGTGAAAAACTAACATTAGTCAACATGACTGCTCATACACATGGATGATAAAGGGTTAACTTTTATGAAAGAGAATTGAAAAACTGACTAAACACAGACAAAGCTTAGGCCTGTATCTCTTTTGTGAAGTCTTCAACACTGTGTCCAATTCATGTAATCGTTCACATAATGATCTGCGAAACAAATTGATTTCCATCCTCCACAGGACAGAATATGACCTGTTGTGTTCACTCTTTACCTGGAATTTGGAGGCATATGTTTACCTTTTAGGTTCACTTGAACCCTCAGTGACTCAAGTTATTCATGCACATTTGACTTTCTTGCGCAGTGAAAGAGTTACTGTTCAAAATCCAATTATTGCATCACAAGTTACAGTTAATGTATTTGACATGGTGCAACCACGTGGTTGCTTAGAGAGAGAGAGAGAGAGAGAGAGAGAGAGAGAGAGAGAGATTTGGATTAGACAACCGTTTTAGCCTTCTTCTCAGACTGTCTTCCTCAGCATGGATGTTTTGACACAACAAGACGTGCAAAAGGTAATACACTGCCTCTAAATTGCTGCAACAACTCTTAAATACGTCACATTGTCCTATTGATTTGTCATTGTGTTATGTGTTTGTAAATCAGAAACGCACTTTTACGACTTTACTTGCTATTAGATGACAATGTTTTCATCTTTATATTTAAAGTTTTCAT
>JAOTRC010000006.1:21887448-21898916 GCA_027497675.1 Cyprinella lutrensis | reverse complement strand
TAATTATACACAGTGCACCCACACATATTATGTAAACACAAACTTTTATTTTGGATGCGATTAATCGCGATTAATCGCTTGACAGCCCTACTTATTATTTGTTGCATGTTGAATTTAGGTTTATAAAAAAATGGTCTAGTCTAGTGGCTAGATGGTCTAGTGACCAAAATGGTTCTTTTAATAACTGATCCCCGAGAGACTCTCTGGGGAACCAAAAAATGGTGCTAAAAACCCCTTTGTATGCTGTAAATGTTGCTCAAACAATAGTGAAGGTTATGGGTTCGATTCCCAGGGAATGCGTAAACTAATAAAATGTGTGTTGTGAATAAATGTAGGGTTGCTTTGGATAGAATTACTGTATAGCAGTGCTAGGCAACGATTAATCGTGATTAATCGCATCCAAAATACAAGTTTGTGTTTACATAATACATCTGTGTGCGCTGCGTATAATTATTTTATATATATATATATAAATACACACACATGCTTGTGCATATTTAAGACATATTTTCATGTATGTAGATTTATATATCATATATAAATATTAACATTTTATATATAAATAACATATATTTCTTCAATATATACATGGATGTGTGTGTATTTGTATATGCAAAATAATTACACGCAGGACACACATATATATTATGTTAACACAAACATTTCTTTTGGATGCGATTAATCGCTATTAATCGTTGCCCAGCACTAAATTATACCTCTAAATACGAGACATTCTTCTCGGACTTATATAGTAAAGCTGGACAGGATGATGTGTCTTTATGTAACGTGAAATCTGTGTCTCTCTGTGTGTGTGTTAGAGGCAGCTGGAGCTCGGAGTCGCCTGCAGGAGGAAGTGTGAGGCTGATGCAACATGAGGTGAGTGAGAGCCAGAGGCCAGAAGAAGGGATGTGAACATCCTCTGCGGACCCTTCAGAAACACATGCACATGTGTGGGTTTGCTCGTGTAGCATGTTTTGAGATTTGTTTTCCCATTGCACACAAATCCAAAAGAACAAAGATATGCATGCAAATGACCTAGACGGACTATAGCTACAGGAGAAAGACAGGCGAAAAATAATAGTAATAATAATAATATTGGTGGATGCTATGAGACACAAATTTACTGGTTGTAAATATTATTTTAAAGATATGTTGCCGTATTAATCGCAAAATCATGACTTTGTTGCATTATACAAGAATTATACAGCTTATAGGGAAAGTTATGAACAAAAATTATTCCAGTATCGTTAATGGAATGTTTGTTGAAAGTTATCTGTTCTTCAATTATGGTCTCGAAATGTTAACACAAACACGTTATTTATAGTTTCTTTTCTTAATTTTTAGTTTAGTTTGAACTTTTTATTAAATGTTACTACTTGTTCAAGAACATTCAGAGAACGTTCAAAAGTAACGTTCCCGTAATGTCTGTGAAATGATCAAATAGAATGCTCTTAAAGGGATAGTTCACCCAAAAATGAAAATTCTGTCATCATTTACTCACCCTCTAGTTGTTCCAAACCTGTATGAATTTCTTTCTTTTGAAGATATTTTGAAGAATATGATATTTTGGACCCCATTGACTTCCATTGTATAGGGGAAAAATACTATAAAAGGCAATGGGGTCCATCAACTGTTTGGTTTCTGACATTTTTCAAAATATCTTCATTTGTGTTCAGCAGAAGAAAGAAATTCAGGTTTAGAACAACTTAAGGATAATTAAATCATGACGGAATTTTTATTTTTGAGTGAACTATCCCTTTACATCATTATTATTTTTTTTTAAACTGGACGTTTTAAGCATTCAGATAATGTTTATGGGCACATTAGCAAAACGTTCTCACACTACATTTTTGTTAGCTGAGTATTTTGAGCCAGAAGACTCAATCACGGTGTGCGTGGTTTGGAAAACCAGGCCGAAGGCGACATTAAACCCCTGACCTATTTCTTCAAATCAGGTCGGTCGTATTGGACCGTTACATTAGACTCCCATTAAAGTTCTCTGTGATAGCAGACGCTAATGATGTGATATTTCGATTGTAATTATGAAACGGCGAGTCTGTGTGCGTGTCTGCACCGAAATAAGGCTAATAATAGAATAAAACAGCACGCAAATATCAATAAGTAACAACAAAAACAGTTTCATACTAAATATATTCAGATTTTTTTTCTGCGCTTAATTTGTTGACTGTTGCTAAACAAGCACCGCTGTGCAAATACGAACAGCTCAGCTTTCATCAAAATCTTCACGTTTAAACGTAAATGTGTATTTTTGTGTGCGAGGTGGATTTGCACGGGCTCCATCTCTCTCTCCTTTTTTTTTTCCATGGTTCCCACCCAGGGAACAAAAGGCATGTGCATAATAAAATCATGCAAATGCATGCAAATTTCAAAGCCAAAATAGGGGTACGGACTTGGTGCTTTCCTTTGTGATGCAATCATCCCCCTCACTGTGTGCTTAAAGTGCTGGGTTAAGCAGGAGACAAAATGCTTTGAATGGAGGAGAAAAGAGAACAAAAAAAAACCCAAAACAGGTGTCTTTTCCTGTACGCTATATGTTTTTAAATAAAATATACATAAAAAAGCATTGCTAATTAAAAAAACTAAAATTAATGCACATACACTCTATACAAGAAAATGTATATATGTGTATATTTACTCTTAAAAATCAAGTTGAAGTCAAGATTCATTGAACAGTTCTTGAAAGAATGATTTTTTTTTTTAGTGTGAAGGACATTTTGTGTGTTGGAAAGGTTCTATGAATGTTAATGGTCCAATGAGACCAATAAAGAACATTTATAAGAGCGTATTTATATTAATAAGTCACAATTTTCAAATAAATATTACATTCTCTGATCAGATTTGTGTTTGACTTTTAGTAGGGTTAAAAAAAAAATCTCAAAATGCTTTTAGGCGACATGTTGTAAACACTGATCTGGCGCATTAAGCTGTGTATAAAACACAAAGTGGGTCTTCTTTCTTCAGACGAGAGGGGCTTCCCTCTCAGACACAATATGGCGAGATGTGCACAGGCCCAGCGTGCAGACAGACGCCTCACAAGCTTCTTATAATGCGTGTCGACATTAACATTCTTGCATGTCTAATGCCGGGCTCGCAGCAGACACACGGTGTCCGGAGAGCGTGTGAATGGGGCCGTTATAGACAGCGCGCTCTTAATGATTTATTAATCTGCGCGGGCCTCATCTGCATATCGCAGCCTGGATGCTGAGCATCTCTGCTGGGCAGATGGGCCGACTGCAGACGTTCAGTGTGTGTGTGTGTGTGTGTGTTTGTATGTTGCGGCCATGCATGGCCACAGGAACACACACACTGCATGCTATTTCAAAAGGCAAAGACTGAATTCAGTCAGTTTGATCAGTTTGCTAATCAATTGACACATTCGATTGAGAATGAGTAAATTAATAAACTGATATTTTTTAGAATATAGAGTGATATGCATTCAAAATTAAAAGCTGGGATCCAAAAAAAAAGATCCATTGAGTTTTAGGTCATGTTTTCTTTCACTTTTCCCTGTGTTAAAATGGGCTTCTATTCCAGTGTGTGAAACTGGATACATTTAAACCCATTTTAGCCGGGGATTTCATCTGAAATGTCTTAATAAAACATGGCTGCATGAATTATATGTACCAGTGTTAGTGAACGGAAACCATTTTGTGTGTGTTCTGTACAGTATAGCTACATGCATGCAGACTTGAATGACACATTTATTTGAATTGCTGTAACGTATGCTAACAGTATTCAGATATACTCTACAGTGCAAAAGTTGGGTCAGTAAAAAAAAAGAAAAGAAATTGACATTAAAATGATCAAAAGTGACATGTGTGTTACAAAAGATTTATATTTCTGTTCATCAAAATATCCTGATAATATCTGTTGAGGCTTCCACAAAACTACGAATCTTCATTTATAATCAGAATATTTAAATGATTTCTGAAGGATCACGTGACACTGAAGACTGCATCACAGGATGACATTTTAAAATATATCTGACAGATAACACTGTAATATTTTTCACCATATTTTCACTGTATTTTTGCTAATATACGTAATATAGATAGCTTTGGTGAGCATAAAAGTCTTTTTTTCCCCCCAATAACATCTTACGGACCCCAAATGCGTTTGAATGATTTATAAAACAGTGCACCATATCTTTTGCATTGGAAAATCACAGTTCTACAAGGCTAAATCAGCAGTGAAAGGGCTTGAACATTGTGAATTATAAACTATATTTAATGCACTAGGACGTATCAAACTTTAGTTAAATTGATGGATACGGTACTTCCTTTTACGCTGCTCATATTAGCAAGAACGTTGATGACAATGGAGAATACTAATACATATTTATCATTGTGTTGGCATGTATATGTCTATGTGTAAAAATTGACAAAAAAGTAATATGACGTGCAAACACAAACAAACCCAAATGTGACTGGAAAAGCCATTTCCAGCTTTTAAACACTTATATTAGATTACTAAAAAGCATTTTCACTTGATATTCTCAGCAAACCTTTTACACTCGACAAATAAAATATGTAGAGGATGTTTCAAAAACGACGTTTTTGAACAACGCACAAATTATTTTAGTCGCAATATTAAGGCTTAAGTCAATTTTTACAATCCTAAAGTTGGAGCCCCTACGGGTCTCTTTCCAGACTTCTATTAACGTCTCTCTGTTGAAGTGTGTGCCGATTAAGCAGCGATATTTCAGCCCTGTGAGAGACGCTGCTCTCTCTCGGGTCCCATGATGGGGTTCTGTGTTGAGAGTGGCGATGGAGAGAAAAAGTAAAGGAGGGGAGGACAAATTGGAGGGGGCTTACGGTGGCCCAGTCAAAGGCTCCATTGTGCTGGGGCGAGGAGCAGAGTTAATCAGGAGACCCAACAGTAATCAACGGTAGAGTTTGGGTCGGACAACTGCTTGGGTAAACATCCATTGTTCTTGGGCTGAGGTACCAAACAATGCCAGCATTGTCCCCGGGTCTCTCATTAGGGTGTGCTGGGGGTTACGAGCTCTCGGCTCGGGCTGTTAAGAGCTTCGGAAGCGGATGGGAACCAGAGGGGTAAAGCCGAGTGGAGGGGGAGAGGAACAGGCCTCTCACAATCCCCTTCGCCACAAAACCTTTTGGCCATGGGCCGCACAAGCCGCAGGAAAGAGAGAAAGGCCAAGCTTGTCATGACATCTTCACGTCAAAATCTCACGGGAGGTTCTCGTTCGAGAGGGGAGGGGGGTGGGGTGGAAGTTCACAACAGGAGAGGATGGCATGAAAATCAATTAGAGAAAGAAACCAAGATTGATAAAATACAGACAGTCTTCACTAAATATATTGTTGGTGTTGGAAATATGTTAATTAAAGCAGTACACCATGTGAGGCTCTTTTAACTTAAAAAAACAAAACAGAAGCCATACTATTAGACAATATTCAATCAATTATCAAACGTAACCTATTTTTAAACTCTTTTAGTTGATTCTTAGCTAAAACACTTAGTTCTTTCAAAAATATATGTGCTCATTAATGTATATTTACTAAAGTATTCTCGTGAGTGTATAATATGCCATTGAAAATACATACGGGTAAGGGGTTCTAATGTCGGTCGGTATGTTGCCCCTCCATCTTGAAAGTACATTAGCCAAAGAGGATCATAACCGTTAATTCAAGCTTCGCCTTTCGCGTTTACGTTTCAGTTAACACTCATGTACGAGGTCGAACTGGAAGCCATGTTAATCTTGGACTACATTGGCCACCGTAGGAGTTAAAAAGAAATCGTTATTGAGAGGAACAGAAACTAATAATATATAAAAATGGAACCTAAAAATAACGTACATGGAACGTTCCTATAACGTTCTTGTTTGGTTCCCCAAAAAAATAACCTCATGGGACCATTCGGGAACGTTAGGGGAACGTTCTGTGTTTTCTGGGATCTGTGTTTTCTCCTCAAGTTCACACAGCTGCATCTTTCTTTAAAATAAATAAATAATTATTATCTAATGCAATGACATTCAGACATACATTTTTGCAGCAACTGTCCAGAATCAAGAAGTCTATCTGTGATCTTCTGATTGCAAAACACTTCCAGGCAATAGAACAAACATGAAACAAAAGCGCAAACAAAATGGGAAATGCATGCCTGTGTTAAAACAGCAAAAACCTGATTTCAAAATAACATGTTTGACTTTGACGTGCATCAGTCATCACCGCCCTCTACTGTCTGATCTACAACAGGATGCTTTTTCATCCATATGATCGCTGTGATTCCCCTATGGGTCACATGTGGTACTGCAAACATCAGGACAACAATCCCGGATGAATGACAGTCGTCTTTCAAGGAACATTAAGTTTTACTTCACAAAATATTTCACAATTGACTACACTCACTCTTCTTTTGTATAATATGCAGTGTTCAGATCAAAATATCACTGATGAATCTAAGCAAGAGAGCCTTTATAGGAAACTATAAGGTTTCACTTTATTTGGATGGTCCCTTTAACACATTCAGTTGACTATAAGTAATATTGCACCTACATCTTTACTAACTCACTAGAGTGTTAGTAATGTATTAGTGGACTGGTAGGGATATAATAAGTTGACATGTAGTTGCAAAGTTACTTATAGTCAGTAGATTGTCTGTAGGAGGAGCATCACAATAAAGAGTTGGCATATATTAAGCAGACAGTCTACTAATACTCTAATGAGAGTTAGTTGACATGTAGTTGCAAAGTTACTTATAAACAGGATGTTCAAAAGGGACCATCAAAATAAAAAGTGTTACCAACTATAATATAGGAAGGAAAGTCTTTATAGTCCAGTTATATCAAGGCTTTGTAAATGATCTAGTTCTGGTGCGGAGTTCTGACCGGTTAAACCTTGTTGAGTTCTGGTGTGTTAGTTGTGGACCGGCATCGTCGGTTCTGTACGGGCGGTGCTTCGGGTACATGAGCCAATGGATCTGGACGGATCAGGAACCTGCAGAACACAATGAGCGCTTTGAGTGATTCATGTTTGGGGTTTTACTACGAAAATGTGACTCTTGGGCACTGATATGTTTGATAATGTGACTCTTGGGCACTGACATGTTTGTGTGTATGCATATGTATAAGAACAAGCTTGTGTGTGCATCAGGATTTGCTGCCTTTATGAAGGCCAAATGTCGCTTAAACCTGACCCACAAACACAAACACACAATAAATATGACCAAATGTCCCCATAAAAATAGTAAAACCAGGAACACCTGAGGATTTAGGGACTTTTGGGTGGTCTCCTCTAAAACAAAAGGGACCAAATAATGTCTTAACCCTGTAAAGCCTGAGGTATTTTTTTTTTGACCCTTTAGACAAAATATTTTAAAAAATATAAAATTTGCATATGCGTTTTTTTGTTGAGTATCATATTTGATACATCAGGCTTTTATGGCTCTCATATTGTCTCATTTAGTGAGAATGTGAAGTTCAAACTCAAGTATTAAAAAACAGCGAAATAAGATTAAATTCTAATCGCTTGTAATGTAAATCTTATAATTGACAACTTCCATAAAATGCACATAAATGTACAGTAAGTTGTAACTCTATATCTCCCAATAATGTCTTCGTAAGATGATAATGCTTAGTTTTATGGTCAATGCTCTGTTTGAATATAATATATAATGCAATGCAATACACTGATAAATGCGAGATAAAGAAATAAACCTTAAAATCCTGATGGATCATATTTGAGGCTCACGTTTCAACATGATTCTTTAAATAAAAAATTGCTTCAGTCCAGTAAATGTTCATCATGCAATATTACTAACAAAATAAAATGTATGCTTATGTTTGTTTTATTAAAACATTTTAAAAAAAGGGCCTTTTACTTGGTAAAAGCATGTAGTGGATTGTGTGCAACAGTGTTACAATGTTGAGCCCTTAGAAATTCACATATCAAATATGAAACAGACCTTATTGGGTTAAATAAATCTGAATAATTAAATAAATCTGATAAAATCTAAAAAAAGAGAAGTGTATAATAAATACAGTTTGCTGTGAGCAAAGTCTGAACAATTTTATATCACAATAGTTATGTACACTGCAGCCCCCCAAAAAGTAGTGTGAGCATGTGCTACATACACAACATCATTGAGCTGCAGCAGCGTGTCGGGGGCGGGGTTTATCAGCACATATGAGATGGAGTTCTGCTGGTCGTTCAACTCATCTACAACAGAGATTGGTGGATACACATGTCACTCAAACCATATGGCCATGGGAAAGATGAAATCCAACTAGATAAAACACTTTATGCCACAAAAGAGCTACAATTTGTTACGTGCTATGTAGCATGTATATACAATTCACATAAAAAGAGTGATGATGGGAATACTGTTTATTATCTCATGCATTAACTTGAATCTGGGTTTCATTTTTTTTCCACAAAAATGTCCTCTTATCTTCTGTAAATGTCAATAAAAAGAGAATAAAAATGCCAAGAAAATGTGGAAGGTGTTTACCTTGCAAATACCCCAAATTAACTCTATTCATCACATCACTGGCTGTTAGATTTGTGACATCTTCTATATGAGACGAAAGACACAATGAAAAAGAGGAAGAGAGAAATGAAGGGGATATTTAAGATAAAAATATTATCAAGAAATGTAATTTATGACAAAAAGGTTGTAGCTAACCACATATTCAGGTGTCAACAGTGTTCACAACTCACAACAGTGTTTTTTCATAATCTGACATTCATTTTTAAGTAAGAAATTTAGGACATGGCTTGATTTTATCCATTAGGAATTTGTGAAAAGAGAGTCCTTATGGTGATAACAGTCTCTTTACCATATCAAAATAAATATGATTTGGATAGATCTCCCAGTTATGTTCAACAAATTTAATTCAATTACTATACTTAAAGTGACAATGAAGTCAAAAACATTTTTTTGTATTGAATATTGCATTTTCTATGTATAAATGATGTCTCAGTGCATGTCATTATTTATTTTTAAATTCATGTGCCATCAAGTGACATCTCTTTTCTTCTTTGATGAAGTGTTTCTGGCGTGAAGGCGGGGCAATCTGTCACTCATAGAAGACTGACCAATAGCAAAGCACAACCATCCAATCAATTCCCAATGGACAAAATCAAGTCCCGGCCAAAATCAAGTTTCAAGCCAACTTTAAGAATAAACATATTTTACATATTTATGTGATTAATGAGGTAAGGGGCGTGATTTACTGTATCCAGCCGTGTGAAGGCCCAAGTGCTGCATGCGGTTCCTGACCAGTTCCGAAAGCTCCTCCCTTTCCGAGCGCCGCAACACGCCCAGACGCTGCTGGAGGGAGCTGAGGGAGGAGTCGCTCCTCTTCACGCTCCGCCTACTGAGACGCCTCGTCCAGTGCATGCTCTTCTTTCTCAGGAGCGGGTGCTCTGATTGGTCACTGCTGGAGGAGCTCCGGGTGAGGATCTTTGACTCCTCCCCCTTCTCCCTGGTGTCGTTTAACCCCTCTATGCTGACGGAACCTTGAAACTGGAGGAAGATAGATAGCTAGATAGATAGACAGACAGACAGACAGACAGACAGACAGACAGACAGACAGACAGACAGATGTCTCCATACCTCAGGAGGTGCGTGTGATTCAGTGCGGTAGATTCCGATGGGAATCTCTGAACTAGACGAACAGAACTTCTGGAAGAGTCTCCCGTATGTGCGGATCCAGAGGTCAGCCTCGCATATGCGCATCTAAACACACAGGAAAAGGATCATGACACTGACAGATCAGTGTAGAACAGATTACAACATACATCTAAACACATAAACACAGAGTGTGTCACTCACAGCACACAGGTATCCTGATCCAGGTGTGGTGTCCAATCCCAGCAGTAATCTGGCTATTGGGATCATGTAGTCCTTCACAAAACACTCACACACAAAACAACCCCAAAATGAGCATTAAACAAAAGCTTTGAATCACAAGGATAAATTATATTTTTAAACTGTAAAAATATTTCACAATATTACAGTTTTTTGATCAAATAAATGCAGCCTTGGTAAGCATAAGAAACTTCTTTAAAAAATATATTAAGAAACGTTATCAATCTCAAACTTTTGAAAGATATTGTCTACCATGAATGCGCTGCAAGTCACCAAATGCATAAATGCAAGTTACTGTTTGTAATTGTAATGTTCAGTTCCTGAGCACAAGAGGGCACTGTGACTAACTTTATTAGGGATAATACAAACATTTGTGCCTAACTCTATCTATTCCTTTTTTCAAAGACACACACACACACACACACACAAGCACATTTACCTGGTACAGGAGTGTATCCAACATACTGATGCTGAAGACTCGACCCGCAGCGAATGGAAGACGAAACATGAAGGCAAGATTCGAGCCTTTGTCTCGTTCCTTCTGTCGCACATTTTGCAATAATCAAAATCCAAAACTACAGAATTCAAGAATTAAATGCAAATATAAATGTGCTCTCCTCTCTCCATCTCCCACCTTCTCTAACTTAGACAGGGCAAGGGAGTAACAGTCCTTCGCTCTGAACTGCATGAATCTCATGTTGGACGGGTGAGTCAGTTCTGTGATTATACTGAGACTTGGAAACAGCCTGAACACAGAGAAAAAGAGACTGTTATGAGATTATTTATGCTTTTATCTAAAGTGACAAACAATTTCGTAGTTCATGCATTCCATAGGAATCGAACCCATGACTTTGGTGATACTTTGGCTCTACCGTTTGAGCAACAGGAATGATATGTTATGCAAATGATGTCAGTTTCTATTCACAGACTGCAGGTCAGCGTATCTAGTCTCACCTGAACATGGTCTGCACGTTGACGATGGTTTTAGCGTCAGCCATATAGTCTTCCTCTGCGCTCATAGTGCTTTCTTTGTCCACCACCACTAGATTATCAGCATACAGAACACCACACTGCAATAGGCTGTCCAAGCTGTCAATCACACAAACATCCAATCAGTTTATCAACATCATTCTAGATCTATTTGAATTGTCTATCAAAGATAGGGCTGCATGATTGATAGGTATAAATCACAAAGGCTGTGATTAATTATTACATAAATATACGTGCTAAAAATTATAATATTTTTCTTTAACACTATTTTTTTTATTTCAGTGAATAGTAATATTTATTATTTTTGTTTCATATTTTATATAGCTACAGTAATAATAATAGCTAATCATTTTCACTAATTAAACAACAAAAAATAAAAATCCCAAATACACTGCAATATAAATGATGTAAAAATCCCAATGCAATGCAATATAAATAATATACAAATCCAAATGCAATGCAATATGAATAATATAAAAATCCCAATGCAATGCAATATAAATAATATAAAAATCCCAATGCAATGCAATATGAATAATATAAAAATCCCAATGCAATGCAATATGAATAATATAAAAATCCCAATGCAATGCAATATAAATAATATAAAAATCCCAATCCAATGC
>JAOTRC010000006.1:21851611-21866904 GCA_027497675.1 Cyprinella lutrensis | reverse complement strand
CACTATCTACTGTAGATGCCAGCTTGGTTTCTACATGATTTTTGGATTTTTTTGCCCATATTTTTTTTTTTTGTACACTGGTAAAGTAAATGTTAGCACTGTAGTATAATTTGTCCTCAGTTATTTGGCTTGCATTGCCATTTGCTTCTATAAACTTAATATTTTGAGCAGTGAGCACAGGAACACCTTCATGGTCAGAAATCAGATGTTCTGAATAGGAACTCTTTAACTTTAAATTGAACACAGCATTCATTTGGAATAATATTAGCGTAAACTGCCTGATTTTGTATGTTTGTTTTTGTTAAAGCTACAGTTGTATTTTAAATATTTTTTGCAATCTCCTTTTGCCAAGATAACAGCTCTGAGTTTTCTCCTATATTGCCTGATGAGTTTGGAGAACAACTGACAGGATATCAGAGACCATTCCTCTATATTCCACTTCTTCATCTCTCCAGTTCACTCCGCTCAGCAGGTCAGGGGACTGGGACGGTGCAGAAGCTTCATTTTGTGCTCCTTAACAAATTTTTGTGTTGATTTTGATGTTTGTTTTGTTTTATCCTGATGGAAGATCCAACCATGGCCCATTATATTTAGCAGAAGGCATCAGGTTTGTGATTTTTTATCTGTTGATATTTTGATAGAATCTACAATGCCATGTATCTGAACAAGAAGTCCAGGCCCTCCTGCAGAAAAATATTCTGATTTTTCTGTCGTCTGCCGCTTTAAATTCTGGAGAATTCTGATTGGGTGTAAATGTTGTTATCGTATCTAAAAATTGTGGCCAACGTGTTTTGGAGAAAAACATTTATTTCATAATGTGATTTCCACCCCCCACTTTCAATTCTTTTAATTCAATTTAAGGTTAGATTTTTAGCAATTTTTTGAATGAAAGATCAGAAGGATTAACAATGCAGTTTTGTTTTTTACAGCCAGTTTTGATCATATTTACCAGGAGTACCGTTAATACTGAATATAATATCCATTTATGATATAATATTTGCTAGTGCCATTTGAAATCTCCAAATGTTCCTAATGGCATCATATTTTTTCAGTTTAAAGTATTGAGTAGTAAAAAACATCTGGGGAGAAGAGGTTCTTGTTTCAGCAGAGTAACAGCTTCTGGGAAACCAATAGAGGTTTAGCGATACGAAGAGCGAGAGAGTGAGCAATTAAAATGCAAATGCATTGTGTATCAGTTGATATCATAGATGGCTTAAACATACAACATAATATCATTAGATGAGCAGTTCATTATAATTTAATACATGCACCATTTGAGACCTAAATCTAAGTGACATGGTGATGTATTAGAGTATAGTAATTATAATTGCACATGGCTTGTTGTGACTTATTAGAGAACCAGATGGTAAACACCAGGTCTGCCATAATTAACCATCCTATTTAAACAATTAACAAGTCTAGAATCTGACATGGAACTTGAAGCATGACAGTCACTTTATATCTTTATTTTCAAGTCAAGTCAAATTTCAAGTCCCACTTTTAACTTAAGAAAATGTAAACGTCTTGTTGGCTGTGTTGCCGAGACACGTGCTGGGGTTTATTTGTATTGTGTTTTGTTGAATTGGTTTTCGGTTAGCGAATCCTGGCTTCAGCATGATGTTGAGAGCCTTGCTTGACCGGATAAACTCACTCTCGCTTTCAGTCTGAGCGCATTAGAGATCAGATTCAGTGTTTCTGACTCCTGTGAGACGCTAGTGTTTGGCAGCCTGAATGCAGTGCTGGATGAATTTGTAGTAGCACGTTGTTCCCTCTCGACTTAAAGCCCCTGCTCTGTTTGCTCGAACTGAATCATCCATCTTACCAGAACATCCATCACGTGAGAAGTGACCAGCTGCAGCTTCAAATGAATGGAAAGTTTCAGTTTACACGGGCATCTTCGTTATGAAGATGAATAAACTTTCATATCTTAATTTATGACATCATAATTTTAGTTTTCATCAGCAAATTTCATTTTGACATCATGTTTGCAAGTGAAATTTTAAACTTCCATATGTTCCTTATGACATCATAATTACAGTGAAAACAATTTCAATAAAAATTGTTCATTTTTTATTTAAAATCAATTTTCCAAGAATCTCAGAGTCCTCATTTCATGATTACGGTTAAAACTATTGTAAATAGTTTGTAGTAGTGTGTTACTAAATAAAGAATGTCGTTGTTACACACACATCTGTTTAACGCCTTTTTTAATCCAACCCATATTTCTAATCTCAGCTTCTGTTGCATTAATACACCAAAAAGTGACATTCTAAAGCAAGTGTGGTTGTGACATCCTGATTGGTTTAGTGAAGCAGTATGATTGGATGGATGAGCAAAATGAGCCCTTCTGATTGGTTCGTAGTGAAAGTGGCCCAGGATATACTGGATTATACACAACCCCCACACCATGCATCTGTTCATTCCCTGGAGAGAAAGATAAACTCTCATCTTCATATCCATTAATGGACCATCATGCCACTCTCTCTGAGAGCTTTAGGTTGTCCATTTGCAACGTTAAACTGTCGCTGTGCTGCCCGGTTTAACTGTGTGGTCATGTCTACTACATCCATCAGGCTTTAAAAGCTTTTAATGCTTTAAAAATCACTGTTACTACTGCACATACTAGCAATCTTATTTTAGTAGGTAGCACTTTATTTGACAGTCCTCTTCTGCATGTACATACTATTCTTATTGTAGCAATTACCATAACTGAGTTATAGATACTAGCCCTGAACCTACAGTAGACCTAAACCTAACCTTATTGGAGAACTCCGGCGCAAAATGAACCTTATAATAAAACATCGGTACCTAGTCAACCATTCTCTGAGATTTGTTTTCATGATAATCGAATGTAAGGAGTTTTATCTCTATAAACTGTTTAGAGTATAATGCTAGTAATGGGGGCATATAATAAGTAAAAAGAAATCGCTAGTTAATACCACTTAACATGGCTCAAAAAAGCCCCACATTAACGCAGTAACATAATGAGGGTCTCTCAATACAAAACGAAGCAAAGTAAGTGTACAGACCATTTAATAAGAAGATACTTTATAAAGACAGTTCCCTTGTATATACTAACAGGAGCCATCTTGGAAAACAGTCTTGATAAGTCGATCCCCAAATGCCGATCATACAGTTCAGAAGTTCACTGAACTTCATACAGTTCAGATCACTCAGCACGACGTTCGTTGTTTGACTTGTCAAGACTGTTTTCCTGTCTGTACACACAAAGTGAACTGTCTTTATAAAGTATCTTCTTATTAAACGGTCTGTACACTTACAAAGTTATGCTTCGTTTTGCATGTATGGCCCCTCCTTTTGTTACTGTACTAGTGTGGGGCTATTTTGAGCCTTGTTAGTGGTATAAACTAGCAATTTCTTTTTACTTAGTAAATGCCCCCATTACTGGCGTTACACGCTTAACAGTTTTCAGAGATAAAACTCTTTACATTCGATGATCATGAAAACAAATCTCAGAGAACGGTTGACTAGGTACCGATGTTTTATTAGACCAAAAGTTCATTTTGTGCCGGATTTCTTCTTTAAGTGAATAAAAGCCGAAATTAAATCTCTCGATCATACGAAGCAATCATATCTCTTCACAAGACTTAGATTGAGTCACTTGATTCATATGTATTCATTTTATGATGCCTTTATGATCTTTTTGAATCTTACAGCTTATGGAACAGCACGGGGGGAAAGTAATTGATGTCAGAATTTTTCATTTTTGGTGAATTAAGCCTTTAGTTTTGTATAGGCAAACACTTTTCACTTTCCTTTTTTTACCTAGCTTTTTCATTTCATACTCAACTATGTCTGGTTCAATCTGTATTTTTCAATGAGAACAGATCAATCATTTTTGATATACACAAACACAGTTGTGAGTCATGCGTGTGGGTGTAAGTCGAATGTCCTTGACTCTGTCTGCTTTTAGTGCTCATGCCTTTCTGATATTCTGCAGATAATTTCTCTCCCTTTATTAAATTTTCTGAGACGTGGTTTACAGTGCTATGGTAAGTGCAGTGCTGCAGCAGGACAACAGCTCAGAGGATGGGGGTTGTGGGTGTCAGGGGTCATGGGTGGACTGCGCCTGTCGCCACAATAAAATATATTACCTCTTATCGACAAACATCGCATCAGACATGTATGCAATGTGCACGAAATTATTCATCACTGACACAAACAAAGTGACAAGAGAAAATAATTGCACTGGCAGTCAAAACACAGTCAAGCCATGACAACTACGCACTCCTGTAACCCTGAGAACCAATTGCACTGTCATTTAACTTAACACCATGAAACCCTGAGTGCTAAACCGGTCACCAATTCACCATGCTGTTTCCATATGCCGATAATGCAATCATCACCCTGGCAACCAGTTTTGTTACCATGACAACCCAGAGCTCAAACGTTTTCACAACCAGTCACCATGGGTTTCTGGCAGACATCACACTCAACCCATGACTTTTAAAACTCATAATTATCAGAGACAAAGACTGACAGAGAAATGGTAAAGCCCTATATTTGTGACTAAATGAGAGATGGAGGCATACAAAATCTCTCAATTCTTTTACATCTGACAGAGAAGGACATTGATCACTAAATCATCAGATGAATTAAGGCATAACTAAATATCATCTATTTATCTACTATAATTCTTGTATTGTTGCCCATTTGTGTTTAAAGACTTTTATTTTAGCATGTATAATCGCTTTCTATCATTTACTGTTTCACTGTTTATTTCCAGTTGACTTTTCCATCGCTACTTCCTTTGCTTCCACCCTTGTTTGTTGCCATAGAGATTCACTACCTTCACCTGTGCCTTGTTTAGCCTAATTTTATCCATGTCTATATTTGTTTCAGCAGTCTGATGTCGGTTGTTGTCTTTATATCCCATTCTAAACGGTTGCGGTTCTCATCATTATTCCTGATGGTTTGGTTTCTTGATTAGATTTCCTTTATGGTTTATTGGCATCTTCATTGCTTTTTTGGATCTTTGTTTGTGTGTTTTCTTCAATAAACTGCAACACTTCGTCTCTCTTCGTCCCTACAACATTGTAACATCTACAATCTACTAATTTTTTTAAAAAAAAATCTTTGTGAACATCAGGAAACTCTAGGGAGGTACTATTTTGCTTGACAAGGTTAAACTTAAAGTACAGTAGAAGACTGCAAGAGAAATTGACCTCTGTCTCTACCATGTGGTAAAAAAAACATTATTTTTGGATGGAGGAAAAGGGTCACATTACAAAATATAATAAAGTCCATCAGATACATATTTTAGTAACTTAGTAAAAAGTATGCTATTTTAATTTCAATAAAAGCTCATTCTTAAAGCATTTTATAACCCATCAAAATGCAATGATTATTAATAGTGCATTAATTGCAGCTTTTTATTTTACAATTCAGACTTTTTCCCCTCTGAATTGTGAGTTGTAAAATCAGAATTGCAAAATAAAAGATTTTATTTAATGTGGCTAAAACAAAGCTCCTCCACTAAAAACAATGTGAATCTAGTCCAGTGTGACTGCTAAGTTCAGTTAATAACATATTACACAAAATAAATCAGCTTAAATCATAAAAACACACTTGGCATGCAATTGTTCTGAGAATTAACCATGTGCCTTAGTGAAATGATTAATTTCAGGCGGATTTTGAGCAATAATTGTGGCTGATAAATTTAAAGCCTTGAAGATACACTTTTGATCTAAATGCACAGAACATCCAGGAATGTTGAATTAAAATTCTCTCTTCTTTTCATATATAAGTCTTTCGATCATGAATGTATTTATGAATGTACTCACTTCTCTGATGTCATGTTGACGTTGCTTTTTGCCTGTTATCAAACTGTGTGTCACTGGTTTTCTTTCTTTATTCTATCTCCCACTCGTTCTCTGCAGTACATCATGTACGAGACAGAGCCTCACTCTTCTTGAGTGAAGACACTGTAAAAGGTTTATTTGTGTATGTGACTGACAGAGAGAGAGAGACTGTATGTATGATATGTAGGTATGTAGGTTAGTGCTGACAATGAATGATGGACATGTAACATGTAAATGTGATCATAGAGAAAAAATAGCTCTTCTGTATGAATCATCACGTGTCTTTCATTCTTGCAGAAGGCAAGTGTTCACCCCAGGAACAAGCCAGTCTTCACACACAACCATAACATAAATTCGATGTAAACAATTTTCACGCAGGAATTGCTAGTGAATCTCTCATACAATTACAAAGAAGAAGGCCATTGAATTATTAGAAAATAATGCACACCTGAGGTGGTAAAGCAGCCACGCCGTTACATCTCGGTGTCACGGTCTGGTGTAGGCAGAAGAACCGGCTGAGGCACAAGCTAGCTCCAATACAAAGGTTTACTCAGATTCAAACAGGAACAGTTAAAGTCAAGCAAACGGGTACACTCAAACTCCATGTAGACATTAACATCGACCGACAAAGACAGACTGAACAGAGGCAAACTAAATACACGCATGAATCAAACATAATAGGGTGGAAACAGGTGATACAGATGAACATGACGATCAACAGGTGGATGATTGCGGTAGTGAGTTCAGGTGTGGAGACAAGAGGATCCTGGGATGTGTAGAGCAGATGACAAGACAGACTGGTGCAGACGAGGACTGTGACACTCGGTTTGCATTATTTTCAAAAAAGGAATTGACCGGAGTCAATTATTCTGCTTATAAGAACTTACCACAGTTACTTCACCTCAAGATATTGACTAATATCGTCATATTAGTCCACAATGAATTCAATTAACTAATATTAAGTTACAACTTTTGAAACTTTCAAAAAAAATATATAAGTAAATGTAGAAATTCACATGAACAAAGATTAATGAATGCTGTAAAAGTATTGTCGTTGTTAGTTCATGTTAACTTACTCATTGTAAATATTACCTCAAATTCTTCCCTGGTGCAAGGGTTTATGGGTAATAAGCATGAAAGCATCTTTTCAGAAAATCCAGTGTGCACAATCTGTCCTTGGTTTAATATTTTTAATATAGTTTGATTTGGGACACATCCTAAGCGTGCATATTATACTATATAGTCCCAAAGGTAAATTGCAATTTATTTTGTACATCTGCAATTTCTACAAAACGTTCTGTTAGATGAGAACAGAACAGCAGCTTTAAGTGATACGGGCCGAGGAAAATATAAGCAGCCTGGGAACAGCCAGTGTGTGAGTTCCTCTTGAGTAATGTATCCTGACATCATCCATTATTACTGTGGGTGAAGCTGGACATCTTTGCCCGGTGGAGACGGAGCTGTGTTATGTTACCATTACCTGTCTAGTGTCAGTTTACTGCAGAAACAACGTCCAGGTGAGCAGCACGCACTTAGTTCATGGGACAGAAAACTGAATAGGAATTTTGATTTAGAAACGAAGATAGAAAGAAAGACAACCTAAAGGGACATCATGAAGGTAAGTAAATATTTGTCCTCAGTTCATCATTGTTCCTCTCTACTGGTGCCTATAGCCTCTTTGCAAATTCTAAAATATTCTGGTCTGTATATCCAGCTTATGTTGTGTTTTGAATACTGGTCCTTAATATGGACTGGCAGAACCAGCAAGACTTCCTTGGTCTTGAAACACCAGAAACCATGCTGATTAAATACAGTAGTCAACATTTGAAGTGGATCAAAACCTTTCCTACATGAATTTTAAACAATACCCGTTCTTGTCTTAGGACAACATTGATTAACTTTTTTGATCACTTCAATTGTTGCACTACTGTACTTGATTTTGCTTGCTGGTTCACCAACTAGAACAGCATAAACCAGTTTCAAGTTGGATGGTGGCCATTTTAGCAGAGATTAGAGATGAACTCTTTGTGTATTTGATTTTTACATTTTTTTTTTTTGCAACTGATTGATGCTAGACTCAAGTTGTTGGTCACATTTGTTGTTTCACTCTCTCCCAGATCTGTGTGTTTCGGTTGCAGACCCATCAGTGGTGTTTCCTGTTGTGTAACGTCATCTTGTTTCACGCGCTGCTGTTTGGAGGTGACATAGTCGAAGAGTTTCTCTTGCAGTCTTCTCCCGCTGCCTACACTGATCGCTTTGTCCTCGAGGTCCGGGAGCGTGCACGCAAACTGGACCTGACTGAAGCCAGGGTCAACACATCGCAGCTCTATCCCATTAACACCGAACCCTGCCTTCATCATCAGGACCTCCTCATCCTCACGGTCGTCATGAGTTCCCCTGGTAACTTAAGCCAGAGGGAGGCGGTCCGAAACTCCTGGGCCAATCAGACTTCGGTGCACCGTGTTGCTATCCGGACGCTATTTTTCACTGGCCCCTCCCCTACAGGGGCGGAGCAAGATATGATGAGGGAGGAATCGGCTCGGTATGGTGACATCGTTCAGTTCGAAGGAGGTGTTTCAAGGGGAGACTGGCAGAGAGGACACTGGGAACAAGTTAAAATGTCGCTTCGCTGGATCCTACTTTTTTGTCCACAAGCCCGATTTATCATTCTTTCTGAGGATTCTGTGTATTTAAATCTTCCTGCACTTACAACATACCTGCTGGGACTGAGAACAAATCCGGATGACCTTTACCTGGGCAGGGTCATCCATCGGGCCGCACCTGAGAGAAACCCCGACAAATCGTATTACCTGCCCTATCATGTGTATCCTGATAAATACCTTCCAGACTACTGCTCTGGTCCGGCCTTCCTTCTATCTCAAGACGTTGTGAGAAAAGTGTATGTCGCCGCAGAGGACGTATCGCTGCCCCTTCCCTCCGACGTTCTGATTGGCCTGTGTGCAAGACAGGCAGGCGTGGTGACCACTCACAGTGCTCGATTTTCTGGCGACCGACACATTCGGTATAACCCCTGCTGTTACGACTTCCTATTCAGCTCGGCAGGAATGGGGGCGGGGCTGATGGGCGTGGTCTGGCGGGTTTTTGGGGCGGGGAAAGGGAGGGGCTGCAGCATGCTGGAAACGTATTATAGCTTGGTAGTTTGCAAAGCAATGACCTACCTGGATAAACTCTCGTTTCTGAATAACGACAACACCCGGGGCTAGAATGGACAGGGATTGTTTATGTGCATTCGCTTAGATGTATAAATTATTGTGAATATTTAATTTACCAAAAATATAAAACATTTCACAAAGTGTTTAAATTCATTATTTGAGACTCTAAAAGGCCCTAAAGTCGAAATGAAATCAAAATGGTTTGGGGTCAATGTATTTTTTAGGATGCATTCAATTGATCAAAAGTGACAGCAAATACATTTATGTTACAAATGATTTCTATTTAAAATAATTGTTCTTTTGAATGCTCAACTGCTTTCATCGTTGATATTAAAGGGTTAGTTCGCCCAAAAATGAAAATCCTGTCAGTATTTACTCACCCTCATGTTGTTCCAACCCCGTAAGACCTTCGTTCATCTTCGGAACACAAATTAAGATAGTTTTGATGAAATCTGCGTCCTGGATCACTCCTCCATAATAATCCATAGAATTCTTCAGGGATTGAAACATGCTGGACTCGAAAAGTTATTAAAGACATCGTTAAAATAGTCCAAGTGACTTCAGTGGCTCAATCTTAACTTGATCAAATGACGAGAAAACTTTTTGTGCACAAAAACAAACATAAATAACAACTTCAATTCAACTATTCATTTACTTCTCTCTCTGCCTCGTGTCAGGTTACTAGTTTAATAGCGTAAGCTTCTGTTATTGTTCGTCACACACATCACACCCATGACCAGCGTCGGCCATTAGTGAGCCTACATGTGACGTAGCTCTACGCTATCAAACTACGTTAACTGACTAGAGGCTTATAGAGAAGGAAGTGAATAGTTGAAATTAAGTCGTTATTTTTGTTTGTTTTTTCACACAAAAAGTATTCTTGTCACTTGACAAACTTAAGATTGAACATAAGGGAGTTCTTTAAAAAATATATATATATATTTATATATCTCAACCCAAAACTTTTAAACGGCATATGTCTCATTGCAGAATGATATTACATTGCGAACGCAATTCTACCTTGACTCTAATGATTCTGAGTTCATCTGTGTCATATGTGCAACAGTGTTAGAAGATAAAAAAGTGAGAGTGAATTATTTATTGCTTTAGTAACAGAGAATGTAAGTGGTTTCATAAATTATGAAAATAAATTAACATATTGAATAAACTTTCTTCCGTCTCTTACTGCCTATATTCCCAAATAAATGCTAAAGATGAGATGATATTTAAGTGAATGTAGTGTACATTAAAATGTTAATTTTGTTTATATTTAAATATAAATATATTGCATATATTGTCATAAGCATTCAAAAGAGTGTGTTTGGCCCTCTACTGTTAAGATGGGTGAAGTGCTCCCTCAATACATTGAATTACAATCCTACTTAATAAAACACTGCACATTACAAATCAGCATTTAAGCTTTGATCATACCATCTATACAAGCTTCAACCAACCTCCTTTCACCAGCCAGAATCTAAAACTAGGATTTTTAAATTGGCAATGAAAATATATAGAAAGATGATTGAAAGCAGAATGTGCTTGACACAAAGCAACCATTTAAGCATTTCAACAGTTTTTATTACAAAATGAGCACATACAAAAAGGATAATGTACAAGCTTTGAAATTAAACAAAATTAAAACATAACGAAAACAAAAAACATTTTAGCAAAGCCACTTTTAAATTCATCATTAGTAGTAGTAATAAATAAGGTACAAAAATTCCACCAAAAGAGAATTCTAACATTTTACACAGACTTTTTTTTACTCAACCAGTTACGCACTAGCAGTCACACCAGCAGGAGGCGCTATTGCTTTAATATGAATGATAAATAGTCTATATTCTGCTAGAAAATCCGCTAGTGAAAAAACACCCACAGCACGCGGCACCCCTGTCACTGGCACTTTTAGGACAACATTATTATTAAATGTCTTTTTTTGTTTGTTTTGTTTTTCAAATGCAAGCAGCAGCAAAAAAAAAATCAATCCTCTAATATCATTAGTAGAACATCTGCACTAGTTTTTATTTTCTCTATGTAGCTGTATATTTCTATTTAGTCATGTATATATTCAAACCTGAGAAAAACATGCATTTTAAATCTGTTGTGCTTTATCATACTCTGTTAGTCCTGACCCTGCCATGAGACAGGGAGAAAGAGAGAGAGAGAGAAAGAAAGAAAGAAAGAGTAAGACTGGCAAAATAAACTATGAAGAGAGAGGTTTCACATGTCCTGACTGACGGTCAATATCAGAGATAGAGATTGAGAATAAAACCGAAATAGGCACAAGGAATGAGAGATTGAAAAAAAGACATGGGCTTGTTCCAAAATCTAGTGAGCCTCCCTTCCTAGACTAGACAACACCATATGCACACAGCCTAGGCGATGGCTGTTGTACAGGATCTAAAAAAAACAAAAAAACAAAAAAAAAAAAACACGTATGTTTTTCGGTGATTTTTTGCCCGCATTCTCCACCACAATAAATAGTGGAGAATGCGGGCAAAATCAGAAATATAGTTCATTTTAGTTCAAATGCATTGATAAAAACAGTTCCATGTAATTAACAATGGACTATTTTAACCAACGTTTGTGCATGCTATATATTTTATGCATATCACTTTGCTAGCTTAGCAATATGCTAATATAAAACACTATTGTATGTCGTGTATTTGTTGCTGCCCATGTAGCGTTTCAAAACTGTCACTTATTAGCTTAGTATGCTAACTTAGAAGGTAATTTCCTATGTAGGGAAGCTCACTTGATTTTGACCACACCCTTAGATGTAAACATTAGCAATTTAAGACTGTTCAAGACAAAAAAAATAAATTCATGAGAAAGGATAAAGCAAGTAGAGGATGTAAACATGTCAACACTAGCCAACTATAGCCACAAATATGAGACGAGAGAGGTAAAGTTCATGTAAACATTAACAATGTAAGAAAGACTTACAGAGAGTAAGGAAGAGAAAGATTGTTGCAAAGGTCGCCAGAGTGGTTAAAATGATGCCAGTGAGAGGGTGGCCTTGGAAAACTAAGAGTGCAAACAGGACAGCGAATCAAAACCCATAATACTCCCACTCCGCTGCAGTGTCTGACCAATCAGCAAGCGGAATGTCAGTAAGGTCACAGCACCAAAGGGAGAAACACACACGAACACGACCAACCGCATGCGAAGCATTCCCGCAAACCAACTCAAACATGAGGTAAGAGTTTTAATCATTGTGTTATTTCTAAATAAATAAAATATGATTCCATTGCAAAAAATGAAACTATACAAAATTAAATACGCACCCACAATATCTACAGTTAGTAATAAATTATGATTGTTAAATACTTAAGGCATTTCAACGGACATAACCCTGTGTAAACGATCAACACGAGCCATCATCCACCAATCAGCACACAGAACACTGGGGGGGAGGAGCCGACGCACAGGCGAAAATGCAGCTCATTGGCTGAAACAAATAGTATTTATTTTATTGAAGTTAGCCTCAAAAATGCTGCAGTTGCCTTTTAGGTCAAATTAAGCCAAATTAAACCAGAAGTTTCGAAAAAACTATGTTTTATATAATTGTAAATTGTTCAAAAAAAAAAAAAAGGCCAGAAATGTACACATTGCCAGCATGCTTCCCTTTTTTAATGTGCATTTTTCGCAAACGTCAGTGCTCAGGTGGGCGACGGTATTCAAACGTCTGCACCACTATACCAGATGTGTTATTGTTCACGTTGCTAGCTGTAAACGTGT
Source organism: Cyprinella lutrensis (assembly GCA_027497675.1). Lineage (NCBI taxonomy): Eukaryota > Metazoa > Chordata > Actinopteri > Cypriniformes > Leuciscidae > Cyprinella > Cyprinella lutrensis. The sequence continues at coordinate 21,854,168 of JAOTRC010000006.1, read as the reverse complement.
TAACAGTTTCGCTAATTTTAACTTTCTCAGCAAGATTCTCTGACATTTTGACCTGAAACTGAAAACTAATAATAGCAGAAAACCGTTACAGCGTGTGTATGTTTCGGGCCTAGGTGAGGCAAATAAGAAAAATTTCTTCCCGGTTCGTCCTTCTCGCCCCCTTGTGTGCTGTTGGTGGATGGTCCTCTATCACACGACATTCTACATTGTAGTTCTAGCAATACAGCATAGCATCCAGCATAGCAACCACGAAGGGAAACCTGTCACACAAGAACATGGTTGGACACGCACAAGCCCCGCCTCCCTCCAAACACTGCATGTTTTAAATACCAATAATAAATACAGTAACCATGGCAGCGCAGCACCAGAGTGAGGCCGGGCACTTTAGCTATGCTCACATGTGCTTTTTTCAGTAGGCATTTAGGGTCAAAGGTCATGGCAGGGTCTCTCTCACACACACACTCACACGCTCGCTACATGAGTCTGATAATGTTACAGATCGTCACAGCTTAAAGGAGCTAATACACATTCATGCATTCTCACTCGCACACACACACACTTCCAGGTGTACCTTAAAACAACAACCCAAGCACAGATGCATGCAACTACTACTGCGCCTATCTACACGAATCCACCAATCACGACATTCTCCGCCTACTTTGTTGTTTTTTTTAGTGTAAGACAACAGCCCTCCTCCTGCTGTCTCAGAAATGAGTTGCTTTTGTGTTTTTCGTTGAGCACGTGTTCTTTTTTTGGCTTCTTTACATGCACTGTCGTGCACCGCTAACCCAATGACCCATGAAAATATGAACACACATACGATACACGCGCACCAAAATGGTGAACAAGCGTACATACGCACACACGCAAGCCGAAGTAGCTCCAGTGTGTAAGACTAAAGCAGTATTGCAGATCAGAAATACAGTGGACACACACACACACACACTCCAGCAGCTAGATTTGACAGTGTCTTATCCGCTTCATTGTGTATATATTATAATTAGTGTGTAAGTGTGTGTGTGTGTATTGTATGCAAGCTGAGGGTCTTTAGTAAAGTTCATGGCTTAAGGAATTGCACAAATACACACACATGCTACGGACACACACCATTTCCCTACGGACAGAATCACTCCTCGCGACAGACCCTTTAGTAAGTTCTACCAGCGTGTGTGTGAGTGTGTGTAGTGTCAGTTATTGTCACTGGCTCAGTAAAGCATGTGAGTGTGTGTTTAGTGTGTGTTGGATGGCTCATACACTTGTGTGTAGGTAATATACAGTGTGTGTGTGTGTGGATGGAAATGTCTGTGAATCTATAAGAGCGACAGAGAGCATGTGTGTGTGAGTTATTTGTTAATGTGTGTTATTTCAGCTCTCAGGGGTGAGCTGTGTTTGGATGTCCACTCTGCAGATGGGACACTTCCTACTTGTGGCCAACCACTGATCCACACACGCCTGATGGAACAGATGCATACAGGGTAACCTCCTGAAAGAGAAGTAGAGAGAGAGATTAGCCAAATTATTCTTTGTGTTTTTGCATTTAAATGGTTTATTAGGATGTGTAACATTAAGACCAAAGTATACTTTGTTTTTTTTAACGTGGTTTTTAGTGAAAAACGCACACAACAAAATAACTATAACTTGCATTTCAAAATAAAAGTTGAAAATATCAAAATAAAAGCCAATTCAAAATATGAATAAATACTATAGTACTATATAAAATAAATAATAATATAGCACTGGTATTTTGTAGTATTTTTAATTATTAATATTTTAATAATTTAATAAAATATTTAAAATATTTAAAATATTTTACATTATTTATATTTAGATAATGTACTCCGGAACATTTAGCAATAGTGCATTAAATTGATCAGCAGTTACAGTAAAGACATTTTTAATCATACAAAAGCACAACTGTTTTTAACATTAATAATAATCAGAAATGTTTCTCTGAAATCAGAAAAAATTAGAATGATAGAGCTTCTGTATTATACACTACCTGACATCTTCTCCATCCTCCAGCATGGAGAGGCAGATGGTGCATTTCTCATCCACATCAGACTCTTCCTCACTCTCACATAACTTCAGATCCAGCGGCTTCCGCTACACAAACACAAGTATGTTAGCAGCTGAAAACTCTGTGCTGGGCATGAATATAAAAATATAAAACTATATGTAAAAACCTTCTTGTATTTGTGCGGGAAGGTGAATCTCTCTATGGTGGTCTGCACGGCCCCTCGGCTGACGCTTCCCAATCGATCCTCTAACTGCAACAGCTCCTACACACAATCACACACTCAGTGTTAAGTGGAGCAAAGCATGAATGTGTGTGTGTTAGAATTCATCTGTTTGTGTGTTACCTCATAACTCTCCCGAACAGCAGAAGAGTGTCTGCTGGGACTCAAGCTCTGCAGTGCCAGCAGATGGAGCTGTGGATATGGATAATTCCTTATCTCATGGACAACCTACAAAAGAAACAACACACAGGACTAAAACACATCTACATCTCTGTGCATTTAAACGTGGCATTTAAATATATATAAGCATACATACATAG
>JAOTRC010000006.1:21830219-21842215 GCA_027497675.1 Cyprinella lutrensis | reverse complement strand
GTATTGCCTCATTCCATATCGTTTCAAAAAAATATAACGATACATCGTACAAACTCGATATATCGCCCAGCCCTAAGTCAACCGTGACGAAAACATGCAGACGGCAATCAAACGCAAGTTGATGACTCGCGTCAGAATCTAAGGAAGTTGTGGGTGGTGGGGGAAGTGACGTATGCCGTAAAGCGGTCGAATTTTGTAGTTCTTTTTGTGCTCAGGTTCCTACCCGAAACCCGAAGTTACATAGTGGTAGTAAAAGAGATACAGACACCTTAGACTACAGCAGACGTGTCATTCAACCTATTGTAAGTCGATGTACCAACTCAATGGGTTTTGGGAATATATTATAAAGGTTGAAAAGTTCCACAGTGTGTCTTTACACACTGCGTATTTTAGTCTAATGTAAACAAACCTCACATGGAGTAGAATAGAAATATGGCGGAAGGAGGAACGCTGCCGACGATTATCTCCCGCAGGGCTGCTAACTCTCACGCATTCATCTTGAGACTCAAGCGCCTACAGGATGCGGAATACACGTGCGACGCTTTGTTGCTGCGTCGACCAAAGCACGCCGGGGTCAAAGTTCAAAATAGTTCAGCTTTTAATTTGCAAAATTGCAAATTACGTTGTAGGGCAACGTTGAACCCAGCGGCCAGCGCAGCGCATTCCACATCCTGTCTGAAAGGCGCTTTACGCAATTGACACTTTTCACACACTCTCACGGAGAGAAAAATCCTGGAGCAAATAGGACACTGACAGACTAAACAGAGCAGGTTACTTTTGATATGAAAAGTAAAAAAAAAAAAATCAGCTCTTAGTTTTGTCCATTGTGACAGATCACTGCGCCTCAGTTCAAGTAAACTGATCATCTGTTACATTTTATTTAAAGATACAGTACAACTTACCGAAAGGTATATACCGCATACATAATATCAATCTATTAGTGTTTTTCAAACATGGAAAGAGGTCAATAAACCTGCAGGAGAACAGTTATGTCACAGAACGTTACATTTACCTCAGGACAGCCATTTAATGACCAGCACATTAGTTGACTAGAAAAGTCAAGTGAGGGGTATTTTGCTAAATATGTGCACTATATTATATTTATTATGTGTACTTGTCATTACATAATAGTTATTATAATGAAAACCGCATTATATTTAATTTCTCTGTGTATGTTTACGACATTATTCGAGATATATTTTTTTCTTGAGAAAAATTAACATGCAGCCTGTAGCCTATACCTAATATTTATCCAATTGAGTCAATATAGATTTAAGAATGAAATCCAAGAATTAAATTGAATTAAACACTAACAGTTGTTGTACCATGTAAACATTGTAACATGTTGTCACTAAACTTAATTCTGTTTAGTTACCATATGTTTTGAAAATCACAATTACACATTGTGATGAAAGTTATTGTTTTTTAGATACCCACAATCCATCTGTTTCTGTTGAGCAATTAAAATATTGTGATAATTCCATATACCATACCATACCGTGATAAATTTACCATACCGTACCGCGATAAAAGCTTAATCAATTAACCGCAGCTTAAAAATTTGATACCGGCACATGCCTATGCGATATGTAAATATACATGTAGCACAGCAATATTGAAACATTATGAATGAAAACGCATGAATGACCCAATAAAGAGCGGGACGAGCATGACGTTGAAGAGTTAAGCTGTAAAAAATAACTATGTGGTGCTTGCTCTGACGGACACACAGCGTAAGCTTGCGCACGTCTCTCAGCATGTGATCGCGAATTCAGTTTTCTGTCATGGTTTATTGTGCTCAATGGCTGAATACACACACACGATGATGTCAAAATACCTATCATTTGGAGTTTTCACAGTCAGTAAACGCAGTCATTATATCTCAAGTGAAAGTAAACAGTTGGGTGTAACCCAGATTTGTATCAGTATAAAAGATTCTTGCAATCGGTCTTAAAGTGGCAGCAGCCTAATATACCTGCTGCTCTCTGTGTCGTTAAAGTTAACCAAACAGAAGAAAGAAATAACTTTAATAGTTTTTTAATAGTTTAACTTTTGTAGCTTTAAGTATCAATTTATATTTCATTCATGCAATAAAGACTATGCAGTTATTTATTTTTATATTTATTCAATTTCTGTTAAATTAACCTATTGTTCCTGAGAATGTATATATTTTTTAGTTAATTAAAAATGTTTGTATATTGTATTTGTCTTATTATTTGTAATTTGCTTCTTTGTTCTTATTTTTAATAACAGAAATGTATTGATGTATTTTTTTTTCCATTAAATAAAATTTCTTAGAACATAAAATAAGATTTTGGTCAAAAATCGCTCCCACCCCTAACACCAATTATAGAGTTTTCTTCCCAAAAACAAAAATTAAGACTTCCACATCCTGAGGACCATGTTTATTGATGTGTTTCTGCATCTTCCTACAGATCTGTATAAAGGGAAAGATCCATATATTTAAATATCTGAACATGGAGGCATGTAAAGCAGCATCAGACCTTCCAGACTATGACAGAAGACCACTGCCCTTTGGATCCTGGTGAGAACTTACTTCATTGCACAGGGTTTTGTAAGACATGATGTGGATGAAACTTTGATGTGCTCTCTCGCTTTCACTCGCACCCACATCCAATTTGAGCCAGTGTTTATCAGCTGTATCTCTCAGAGGACACAGAGCAGGGCGATTTTGGAGATAAGGAGGGAGAGGAAGGAAAAGACAGACTGAATTAAAGTTTGGAATGATTGCAATGAAGGTATGAAGAGAGGAGAGATTGCAGCAACACTGGATGACTGTAGATGAAGTGATGTGGATATCAAGCTTCTCAAGTGGCAGAACCATGTTCATACGATAGCTAATTTTGTTAAGAAAAGGTCTGAGGTTATTTTTATTTGTTTGAGTAATCAGACAATTGTCTGCTCTGTTGAAATAAACCAGATAAAAAAATCAAATCAACTGAAAAAAAGAAAAAAAAATCCCATAGACTAAAAGAGGGACCCAAGCCATATCTAGACACCAGGGGCCAGTTGTTCAAAGGTAAGCTGATCGGATTTTGGTTATCGGATTGGATCAAATCTTGTAAATGGGTTGTTCAAAAGGGAAAGAAGGAATCTGAAATCAGATTAGATCAGGGAATCCAGTCCTAGTTTTAATCTGGATCAAACCTTCAGTTTGTGTTGTTCAAAACTTGTAAGTGGGATTTGGATAACTTTGATCCAAAAAAAAAAACAGGATTATCCTGATCCCAACAGGGGGTAGGATTTCAAGGTGGATTCCAGGATGAAAATGTAGTATAAAACTTTAAAATTGGTCAAATCATTTAGTGTATATACTTTTATTTATATTTTGCACTTGACTTGTGTAACAGTTGTAACAGTGATAAAGTAGACTAACAATTAAGCTATTCAGTATAGTAAAGTAAAAATAAAATAAAAATGATCTTGTCCCCATTTGTGTTTTGTCTCAAAATAAGAAACACCTACAGTGACCCCATGTTGGCTCTTCTACCTGTTCTTTACATACAGTATGTTGTCCCATTTAGAGCACTGGTAAATCAGATTTGGTAATCTTGAAAACTGTGTATCTGGATCAGGGTGATCCAGTCCAATATTGTTTTGAAAAACCGGCAGAAAAGTAAGACCGATTACCTGATCCTGGATAGGAAAAAATGGGATTTCCAAATCCAGATCATTTTGACCCAGATTAAATGTTTGGAACAACTGGCCCCAGAAACTCAAAATATTATGTTAACTACATAAATTATCTAAGTTGATTTGACAAAAGGAAATGTTGTGATTACAAATCAAGAAAATATTTTATTTTATTTTTTACAATGTAGAAGTGTAATTGTTGTAATTACATTGTGTAGACGAGACGTCACTGGAAAAAGCACACAAGCAACCAAAAAAAATAAAATAAAACACGGGTCTATCATCCCCCACATCATCAATTGCACTTCAGCAACTCCAACACCACAGAGACAGTGAACATATTGACTGATACTGGCAGAGGAAACAAACTAGACCTAAAAAGCTCTCACCTCAATTTTGCTTCGAACACATCTGCTATATTGAAGCCCTAAGCAGTGGTGCTGATGCTGAATGTGTTTAAAATAGCCCTCCGTGTGATTAACTACTTGAGGTGGAAGCTGACCTCATAAATTCCATCTTTGCCGCACTGATGTTTGTCATCTCGAGATTTATTTGTAGCAGTTCTATCGACCACAACAGAGTGCCTTATTTCAAATTCAGCCTCGGCTATACTTCATTAAGCATGCAGCGACGCTGCAGAGCAGCAGGTGGCTGAGAGAATCAAAGCAATGCTCATAACTTAAGCAAGTGTGTCTCTCCTCGGGTGCTCGCTGAGGGAAACCCATTTGTTGCATTGAGATTAACAGCTAAGTATAGATGTGGAGCGCAAACAAACAAACAATGTGTTAACGGTACCGTTGAGGTCACGATTGCGTGTGGCAAATGTGTGAAGGGGTTATGGAAAACATGTTCATTCCCTGTTAATTAAGATCAGGCATTGACGGTCAGTGACCGTCCCTGATGCCACGGGCTTGAGCAGCTTCTCACGAGACACGTACTTTACCACTGCATCTCAAACAAGATTTCATCAATGGCACAATCACCAATTTCCCAAAGCAGCTTATGCATAATCATCAAATGAATGCCACAGCATGCTCTGTTCCTCATCGAGTGATTTTTGCACCAAACCGGGTTTTGTCACTGATTAAAGCGAAGGCAAACGAGTGTCGCTGATGAGAGGGACGCATCCTCCACACTTCAACGTTCCCACCTGAGCCCTACATCTTCAGGCTGTCTCTTCTCTCAAGACAAGATCTCTACATTGCTATCATGAGCACAGGAAGAAAGAATCATTTATTCCAGTATTCTAATCACACCTTTAAAATCTGACATACATTTCTGAGACGTAGAACAGCTGGTGGGTCGGGACTCGCGAATGACAGTGTGGAATTTCGTATGCATAACAACATATTTTAAGCAATTTGCGCACCATGAGCAAAAGCAATGGCTGTTTCCAAAAAGGTTTCCCAGACAGTCATATGGACCAAGGCATAGCTGGAAATTCTGCATTTCCATTCATCTCAATGGCAGTTGATCAAAGCATGTGACTTGCTTGCTGTCATCTTTGCTAACAGGCACTTAGTGTTGGAAAAAAAAATGTGTAACCATGCTGTGAATGCCATATGACTAATCACTTTGGATCCACGGGAAATTACACCATGACAATGCTGATTAAATATTATTTTAGTATTATTTATATAGGTCTACAATTAACAGTGTTTATAAATATTCTTAATTAGCAGTTTCCATTTTTAAATTATGTGCTTTTGACATTTTATTCATTATTTTTAAATACACTCTAAAAATGGTGGGTTGTTTTAACCCAATTTTGGGTCAAATTTGGACAACCCCAGCTGTTGGGTTAAATTTAGGGCTGGGAAACGATTAATCGCGATTAATCGCATCCAAAATAAAAGTTTGTGTTTACATAATATATATGTGTGTAGTGTGTATAATTATTTTGGATATATAAATACACACACATGCATGTATATATTTAAGAAATATTTGCATGTATATACTTTATATTTATACATAAAATTAATATTATACATAAATATATGATATAACACATTTTTCTTAAATATATACATGTATGTAAGTGTATTTATATATCCAAAATAATTATACACACAACACACACATATTATGTTCACACAAACTTTTATTTTGGATGCGATTAATCATGATTAATTGTTTCACAGCCCTAAACTATATAGTCATTTTTAACAAAACTCCCAATTTGAGCTCTTTTCCATTAGAAACCAGAAAAAACACCATTACTGCATATGGAGAAGTCATACGCTACCTACAGAACCTACAGATTCAGCTCCATACAAGAACCAATGGCGTTTGGGCCATTAAAAGCATTGACCGCACATAATCAGTGAACGATAACTTACATTTAGCTCATAAGACGTCAGAAGACTTGAAATATAGTGCGCAACTCATTTAAATTAAGTTTGTTATGAACTAAAAACATTTTTTTAATTATTTGTAAAAACTGCAACTGTAGTAATAACAGTATTTATTAACATATCCATTAATATCAGTCAGAACATAAAGTGCAATGTGACTACATCACTTTAAAATAAAGTGTAAAGAATAAATATTAGATAAAAAATGCAAATGTTGCTTTTTCAATCTGAAATAAGTTGAAGCGCTAAAACAGCTAACTAGAATCAACATAAATAAAAACAAATGAAAATATTCAAGCTAATTTCGGTTGCTGAAATAAAACCGGTTTAAACTACCACTATGGCGTCTTTGGTTGTTTCTGGAAACCTGTAAAGATCCTTAAACGTCTCCTTTTGTTTTGCACTAAACTAATAACAGCATAGGGGTTTGGAACGACATGAGGGTAAATAATGACAGAAACTATTCCTTCAAGGAAGAAGGTATAGATTTATTTTGATTAAATAATTAATCGTCCGCCCCAGGAAGCAAAGGGTCACCGAGTGAGATGTTATCGACCCGAACTGTACATGAATAATTAGAAAAGAAACAGAAATAAACACGTCAAGCTTCAAGCGAGTCCAAATCTCCGGCACAGCACACCCTCCCAAAAAGACGAGACAGAGACAAGTGTTTAGGGGTCGATCAAGCCCGGCTATGATCGAGTGAGAGGCCAATGCATCCACTTGACAGAAATTTACAGCAAAAATGTTGGTCTATCCACACTGAGAATGGGACAAATCACAATGACAGTCGTAAAAAAAGCTAAATGCTACAATGAGTTGTTATTTTTGTCAAAGCAACAATGACCATTTAAAAATAAGAAGACAAGAGGATTCTTCTAGAGAAGAGAGAGTGTTATTCTGCAGTCGGTTACACAGGAGGATATAAACTGGATGAGTGAGAGTTTGTTTGTAATGTCGTCTTCAGATGGAAAGAGAGGGAATGAGAAGAGGGAGTCACAACACAGCTAGATGCAGGGCAGGCAGAGGCTATAGCACAGCAGCGGCGGGTGATCGTTAGATACACAATGGAAGGGAACAGAGCTCTGAAAAAATGCGGTATGTAGAATCAGCCCCCAGACTATGGAACAAGGAAAAAAATAGAAACAAATACAAGCACAATCAATGAAACCATCGGTGCTAGGGCACGGCTACAAAATGCACCTTATTATTATTATTATGATTATTATTATTGCACACATGTACATTGATGCATTTGTTTTTTTCTGCTGGTGTAAAATGCATACACTACTGTATTAGTTCATTACACACACTTTAGTTTATACACAGATCTGATTCACCTCATAATTTACAATGGCACATATTCTGTTGGTGGCAACTGCATCTTTTTCTGCTGGTGCATTAGGGGTTATAAAATGCATAAAGTAGGCTAGTATTTGCAGGTTAAATATAAATCCATCTTCTTCTTTGTTGCAGCATTATGGAATTCCAAAGCTGCCAAAATAAGGCTAAAATTGAGTTTTTCTAACATTTTTATCATTTAAGTGCACATATACTGTATGATGCACCTTTTTTCAATCCAGACATGGCTGGCTAAGGTGGGATTTAAGATTGAGACGTTTTTTTTTCCATCTTGTCTCCATTAGAGCAGAATTAAACACGCAATGCCAGCTGCAAATGATTAGAGATTAAAACGATCCGAAGCCAATTTGTCATGCATTCATCCTGTAAAAGCTTAAATTATGAGCAGGTTCAGCTGAGGGTATGTTGTGCCACTGCAGCTGCCCATCAGTACACTGACTGCTGAAGCCATGTTTAATTATTCATAAACAAAACCGCACACGGCGGAACGGATGTGAGGGAATTTAACGCACCGCGTCGCGTTTTGTCCACTGCAACGAACTAAAACGCTGTCGACGCTAACGTTACTTTGTTGATTATAATATATAGATTGCCGTCCGTTGAATCGACTGCTTCGTTGATTGTACCAAGCGTTTGACGCGCCCCAATAGGGTGCTATACGTAAAACAAACACATGAACACGCACACACGCGCGTAGCTTATTACGTTAGCTACTATATTAAACGCAAATGCTTTATGACACAAAGGATGACGCTTAGCAAGGTTGTACGCGTTGTCCAAATTGTGACCTAATAAATGTTTATCCAGCAAACCACAACACAGTGAATATCTAGAACATCAACATGACGTATTTTCTTTAATGTTAACCTCACTGAGCAAATCGCTCCGTATTTGTGTAGCAAAATACGCGACGCTTAGGCAGGCCAGCAGCCTTTGATCACGTCCGCGCGACCCTCGCGCGCTCATTAAAATCAGACGAGGGTGCGTGCGACAGTAAATAAGACGCAATTACCTCTACTTCTGACGGAACCGAAGACGGGAAGAACCAGATATCCGACGTGCACTAACACCATCCTGGCTCCTTTGTTGCTGTGCTGCCCATGGACACCTTCGCCTTCCAATACGAGACCATTCAAAATGCAGCCCAGACGCCAGCTGCCCGCACACAAAGAGAACGACAGCCAATCAGCGGGCACGGCGCTGCTTCCTGTGGCTCCGGCTCATCCAATCAGAGCGCTCGGCACGGCGGCCAGTCTTTTGTGAATTAGCTGTAGGGGGGCTTTGACATCATCAGAGTGGACGCGTCGCAGACGCTCAGCTGCTAAAACGCGTCAAGATTTGTAAACTATGACGTCAGCGTGTAAATATTATACTGGGATGCGGGGATATATACAAATAATTAATGAAAAACTGCTGTAAAGATAGTCACGGTTATGTAATCAGCCCATTTTTTCGTTAAAGGAATTATCCAGGTTAAAGGAATGGTTAACTCTGTCATCATCTGCTCACCCTCAAGTTGTTTCAAACCTGTATGAATTTGTTTTGAAGAATGTTGGTAACCAAACTGTTGATGAACCCCATTGACTTCCATAGTAGGAAAAAAACTGCTTTCAACTGTCTGGTTACTGACTTTCTTCAAGATATCTTTTGTGTTTAGCAGAAGAAAGAAACTCACACAAGTTGGAAACAACTTGATGGTGAGTAGCCTAAATGACAACACAAATTTACTTCTGAAGTGAACTATTCCTTTAAATATAAGTACCCGTGGCATGCTGGTCACTAACATTAAAGGAAAAGTTTAGAGAAAAAAAACTAATAAAAAAATTGAGATTAATTGCATCTAACAAGTTTTATATTGTGTGTTGTTTTTTAACTCTCGGGTAATAAACACAAAGACATTTGGGTGTTCTGAATGGTCTGTTGGGCAACTGTTGTATAGCTTTTGTTACACTTTCAGATTTTAGTTTTGTAGCACATACCAACACAAACATAATCAAACCAGTTTTTTGTGTTTTTAAAAATCTCATTTGAAAAAGTGCGAGAGAATCACAGACAAACACAGGCCCTGTTGGCCAGAAAGGGGTTTGGTTGCCTTGAAAGACTATACACTCCATATGTCAGTCCTTACCCGTCCTGAAGCCCTTCCCCCAAACACACACACAGGGGTCTGATCTGTGATTATCTCAGCTCCTTCTGTTCATACTCTTCAGCACAACCCCTGTAAAGACCCCCCCCCCTCTCTGTTCCTCCAATTATAAAGTAACACATCTTACTCAACATCAGTTATACTGCTTGTTATAAAGAATCCCTTACTTACTGTACTTATATTTTACTTGACCTCTTACCGTACTTGACCTAAGGCTAAATGTAAGAATTTTCATGTATTAATCCCTTTTTGTTTTGCCAATGTGTGAACAGCATGTAACGAAACTTAAAAAAACCGAGATCTTCCTCAACTTCCGGCTGTCTGAAAGCCTGTAGAGTGTAGACCGATTTGCTTTGTTAAGGACTCGAGCCGGTTGTTTACGCACGCTCACGAGATCCTCTTTTATAGAAGATTTATTATATAAAATTTATCATAGGATAACGCTGCCATTCTGTACTGTAATATGAAGTGCATTATGCAAAGAATAGGGATTAATTCAAACTAGTCTCACCAGACCTATGTAGTCTGAAGTTTCAAACCTATTTTTTATTCAAACTATCATAACAGTGTCATTTTAATACCCTCACCAGTTGACATGTTGACAGAGAATTGGAGATCTGTGCAAACATATCCACATCGCTTGATCAGATGCTTTCTTAGAGGAGTAGTTCACTTTAAAAAAAAACTTTTGCTGATAATTTACTCACCCCCATGTTGTCCAAGATGTCCACGTCTTTCTTTCTTCAGCGGAAAAGAAATTAAGTTTTTTCATGAAAACATTCCAGGATTTTCTCCATATAATGGACTTCAGTGGGAACCAAACGGTTCAAGGTCCAAATGAGAGTTTCAGTGCGGCTTTAAACAACACCAGACGATGAATAAGAGCGGGGAAATTCCATTATATTTGTATTTTTTAATACATTTTAATCGTTAACTTTAAAAGCACAGTCTTTTTTTACGACTAAAATAACACTCAAGGGTAAAAAAAAAAAAAAATAAAAATTCCCAAAAATTAAAACGGAAAAGACGGAATTTGGGAAAAAATTTTAGGGACCTAAACAACATGAGTGAGTAAAATTTTAATTTTTTTTTTTTGTTAAATCGATTAGTGAGTGTGAAAGAGTGTTTCTAGTCCAACACTCTTAAATGTTTTGATTTCTAAATTTCACTATTACTAAAAAGACCCCATATGAGTCATAAAATGAATGGTTTTCAGGGGTATGACAGCAGATGTGGGTGGGGTAGTGAGGGGTAATTTTAACTCTGTGCAAGAGCTTTAGAGAGAGAGAGAGAGGGAGGCTGAGCCGTACGGGTGAGCGGCGGGTCCGTTAGCAGGGCTTTTCTTTGCGTTGGGAGATCTTGGCTCGCAGCCCAACTGGCGTTTTTGTAATCAAGGCATGATCCGGGACTCCATGCGCTTCTTCCCCGAGCCGCGTCGGCTGCCTGCCGTTTGCAAGGATCCCAGATTTCCCTGCTGACATGAACAGAGCTGTGAGTGCCACTGTTTCTCATTCTTCCACTAGCCTTTTCTCCCAGTCTTCATCTCTTTTTCGTGCACATCTTCGCTCGTTCCTTTTCTTGAAGACTAACGTGAGCTCGCTGTCAGATGCACGTTTGTCTGGAGAACGAGGCCTCGGTTTGGTCCGTCAGCTTGTAGTTAGAGCCGCTGTGTTGGGCTGTTTGACATGTGATCTGTACAGATGAGTGGGAAGCGCTGGAATGTTCCCTGTCCTTTTTGCAGCATTGATGATTCATGTTGGCTCCTATTGCACTGGATTTCTGGATGTGTTTGTTTTGGTCCCCTGACAACCGAAGTCACTGTGAGTTCCTTGTGCACTTGCCTCTGCAATCTGTTCACTCTTAATCAGTGGTTCCACGAGGAACCGTTTACATCCATGGAACCTTTCCGGGTTCTTTATGATGGTATCTTTTAGATTAAATTAAAAAAAATTAGTTTAAGAACTGATCTTAAGAACTTGGCTGAAGTCAAGTCAAAGCTGCACACATGTTAATGCTGTGTAAAATGTATAGTGATGATTTGTATTGCTAATCTTTGTAACTACTGTATGACATGTGTTGTCTCCTTTGGACAAGTGTTGCAAATTAGCAATTTTGCTATAACACTGGAAACAAGGTATCTGGTTCGTCCAATGCTGTTGTTATGTCCATATCAAATAAATAAATAAAATCACTGAAAGGATCTTTGGGGAGACAAAAATAGTTATATTTCATTGCTGCAAAAAAAACTTATGGAAAGTTTAATTTTGCATTAAAAGTGCATTATCGCTTAAAATGTTCTTTAAAGGGGTCGTACACCCAAATATGAGTTCATTTAATATCACGTGATTTTATTTCTTATGCCGAACACAAAATATATATATATTTTTTGAAGAATATTTAAGCCACTGTTTTCCAGCTTAAGCATAATTAAAATGTATTGCATTTTGGTGTCAATTGGCTTTATGCACAGCTTCACT
>JAOTRC010000006.1:21814425-21830119 GCA_027497675.1 Cyprinella lutrensis | reverse complement strand
GTTTTAACTGCATTTTTGATCAAATTAATGCAGACTTGGTGAGCATAAACATTGAAAATATCTTACTGATATTTACATTTAAAGGTTTTTGGCCTAAAACACTTACATTGACCAGATCAAGCCTCTTCTAACGTCTTGGCTATAAATAGCAGAACTGAATTCCTAGCACAAAACTTTTTCTGCTGTAAAGCCAGCAGACTGAGCTGACATTAGCATACAGCTGCGGGTGTCTGTGTGTGAGGAACCCCTATTTCTTTGTCATTACGGATGAACAGACCCTCTTGTGGCAGCTGCCTATAGTGACCCCCAGAGGTCAGAGGTCACAGGCTGCTTTCCCACACTGGAGTCTGTTTCATACAACTCATTTTAATCAATAAAAACACACACGCAACAATGTTACTCTTTAAATATCTCTATTTATTTATCTTAAAATAGTTTCATTTTATTCTACATAAATGTTAAAAGGAAGAAAGACTCGCGGAAGCAAAAAATATTAACACTCTCTTGCTATTCATTTAAAATACTGTCAAAATGAAAATGAACCAAAACAGAGTATAGCACAATTAAATAAAGGGAAAGTGTTTTTTCAAACGCAGTGGAAATCTACTGAACAGCCACATCGGACCGTCCCAGTTCTCAGGATTATTGCTGTTTTAGGACGCTTAAATCTGTGTTAAACTACAAAAGATTCCAGCAGGAAAACACAAACGATCACGAGACAAAACGCAGGAGAGGAGGATGATGATGATGTCATAATGGAGGCTTTAGAAATGAAATCTGAAACGTAACATTTAAAAGTGCTTAACTAAAGAGCTGGATATGCTGGTGTGTGTGTGTGTGTGAGTGAACATTTCACAATGGAATATTGCCAACTGTCATATTTTTCTCAACTACATGTGGTTCCAACCCCGTATGACGGATCCATGGAAGACAAAAGGAGAGATTTTTGTAGAATCACAATGTTGTTTTCCTTACAGTGAAAGTTATTGGGGGACAGGTGCTGTTAATCTCCTAAAAACACCAAGTTTTCTCAAGCCATTTGTTCTTCGTCTCATAACTGAGAAACGTAAACGAAACACACTACTGTTCAAAAGTTCTGCTCAATAAGGCTGAGCCTGCATTTGGTTGATTAAAAATACAATGAAATATTGTATATAGGCCTGTTCTTCATATAAAGCTATTGTGTTTCTTCAGAAGATTAAAAATATATAGTGCACAAGAAGCATAAACTAGTTTAATGGTGCTTTTTTTGGTCACTTTTGGACATGGACAGCATCCGTCCCCACTGACTAGCTAAAGAGTGGACGAGCGTTCTGCTCATCATATTTTGTGTCCCAGAGAAGCAAGTCAAACGGGTGTGGAACGCCATGACAGTTAGTAAACTATCCCTTTAAAGCATCAGCTCCACGTGCATCTCTTTCACCCTGGAGGCTGTAGGAACACCTCTGTGCTCTTTGCTATCACAGGAAGAGAAATTACGACACAATCTGGGTATCGCAGTGTCAACAGTCACTGGTGACAGATGTGCCCACTTTTAACTCTGAAAGGGCTTCCTCTCCTTCACAAAAGCAGCCTGAACATGAGACAACAGCTGGGATCCAGCAACTGCCTTCACTTTTCAAGCCAGAGAAAACAAAGTCAGAGAGTTTGCTTGGAGGGATGCGTCTTAAAGGAACAGTTCAATCAAAAATTGAATATGTGATTCGCAGAATGTCCACGCAGCTCTTCCAAACAAAGTAAATGAGACGGATCAAAACATACATACAAAAAGTGTAGAATTCGACAGCGCCCATCTCCATTCACTTTCACGGTATGAAAAAAGAGCTGCGTGAACATTGTACCAAGCATCTTTTTCACACGTTTTTAACAGAACAAAACTCATTGAGAGCAAGTCATGGTCATTTTTCAGGTGAACTCTCCTTTTTAAATTTCTCTGCTACTATCTGTTTTCCTGCCCTGGAACTACATTTTCCCTTTCTCGAGAGGCAGTTATTCACCTCACATGATTGACAGAAGTAAAGGTCCAATCAAACTCTTAGAGGGGCGGGTCACAGTTTAAGGCGGGGCTTAGAGAGCCAAAATGGCCACCGGCATGGCTTCAAAACCTGCCACTGAAACGTCGATACACAAGCTGAAAGAAGCAGAATAATTCACATTCAGGTAGTGAGCGCTCCTCACACACAGTGGTCTGACAAGTAACAATCGTGAGGAAGAGAAACAAAAGGAAACATTTGATGTTATACAGACTTAATATATTGCCAAGACTCAAACTAAAATCAACAGCGCACCCATAAATGTATGTCTGTCGTCATTAACTCACCCTAATGTTACTCTAAACCTCCATAAGTTCCTTCTGAGGAACACAAAATGAGATGTTTTGAAGGATGTTCAAACTGCTCTTTCACAAAGCATAAAGAGACTTTCATCCTCCAATAAAGCACCATAAAAGTGGTCTATACTTTTAAGCAGCTTTGTTGTCAGATTTGCTTCATTTTATGGAAACGATCAGCATAATTACTCTTCAAATCAACTTTTGTGTAACCAGGCAGAAAGAAAATCATATGGTTTTAACAAAGACATGAGGGTTGATACATGACTGTTTTGATTTATAGGGCGCACTATCCCTTTAATTTGCCGTTTTGGAGATGCATATTCATATTGCTCTTCGAACAAACGATTCATATATGTAACATCAAGTAAAACAGCAAAATATCAATAAATAGTTTCAGTGGTGTCGGGGATGTCGTGATGCAACCATAGAAACATGTATATAAAACTAAGTTGTGGTTAAATTGCTTACAAAGTCCATATATGCAAATTAGACCCCTTTTAGAAAACAAAACCTAGTATTATTTTCTCCTCACACACTGATTGTATTCACAAGTGTAAACACTACCAGTCGAAGGTTTGGAATCATTCAGAATTTGTTCTTGAAAGAAATCTTTTCTGCACTTATTTGATCAAAAATGAAAAAAAAAAACTTTGTGAAATATTATTACAATTTAAAACAATTGTTTTCTTTGTGAATATATTGCAAAACGTAATTTATATCTGTGATCAAAGCTGAATTTTCGGCATCATTACTCCATTCTTCAATAATTATATGCTGAGTATTTCCACCAAAATATTACATAGCAAAAACTATTTTCAACATTGATAATGCAAAATGTTTCTTGCAGCAAATCAGCATAAGAATGATTTCTGAAGGATCATGTGACACTGAAGACTGGAGTAATGATGTGGAAAATACAGCTTTGAACACAGTTTTAAATTGCAATATTTCAAAAATGTTACTGTATACTATATTACTGATTTGATAAAATAACTTGCAGAAGAGATTATATAAAAAAAAAATCATAATAATTCCAAACTTTTGACCAGTAGAGTGGTTGAATAATTGGCATAATAAAAGCAAGGGTCTGTTTCTATGACAATGCGAGATAGACGTAACAAACATGCTCTGAAAAAACTGTAATGCTCAGGACACACACACACACACACACTCGCACGCACGCACGCACACGTATTGTGAAAGCAGTATCGGGTGAGGAACACACACTCCAAGGCTTCTCCCCACACAGCAGCATCAAATGTTTGACAGTGAACACACACAATCACACGCACGCAGAGCAGTGGGGCATTTGCTCCGGTGAGAGTAAGACCAGCAGGTTTGTGGTTACAACTCTTCAGCAGCTAACAGGAAGTTACATCACAATAACAGTGGCTGGGGTGGTTCAAGCAAGCGACTCCTGAGGCCAACAGCAGGATCATGTAAGTGTAGGTGTTTTTTCAGTGGGCCAAAGTGACTCAAAAGACGACGTTGAATTCTGAGGATCTGAGAAAGAAAGGCATCCCTGATTTGCCACGATGAAATGACTGAGGTTTGATGAGGAAATCAATTTGTTGGGTGAATCCCAGAGAAACACATTCAGGTGTTATTTCACCTCAAAATCTAAAGAAAAAAAACCAAACAAACAAACAAGAAATTATATTTTGCCTAAAGAAAAAAGAGGCCTATTTTCAGAACCATTGACATTTTTATAATTTTTAAACACCTTTACCCCAAAACTACCGTAACATCCATGTTCTACTTTTGAGTTCGTTGTAACTTCCAGTATTTTCGATGATTCTTGTATTACAGTAAACGAATTGATAGCGTTGTTAAAAATCAACAAAGGCAGTACAACTATTCAAATATTAGTTTAAATTACAGTATTTTTAAAATTTATATTGATAAATAGCACAATTCAAAAAAAACTTCTGTTTTGAGATAATAAAAAAATCTTAAAACAAAGAATTCTAATATTCTATCTTCTTGATTTTGAAGTGAAATACGACCAGTTTATGTGAGATTCACCCTTTTACATTCAGTATATTCTATGATGAAGCCCCGTATTTTATTTTTAAGATTGTAATAAGTATTTCAGGCCAATAGCTTTGATACCTGACTCTATCGAGGGGAGACCTTGGTACAGTACGCGCTCGCTAACTATTACCAGCCTGGTGTCATTTCCTAGACATTACAATCCCAGTATCAAATAATTCATCAGGCATATCAAAGTGTATCAGAAGAAAGCATTGAACAGTAAGATTGAAGAGTTTTTCATTTAATGAAAACATTATTCTGTGCTGTTAGATTCAACAGTCAAAGTTCATTTTGGTTTGAGTCACTCAGCCCACCTGTCACATGTATATGAGTGTGTATCTAAACATGTATGTGTGTGTGTGTGTGAGATCACAGCAGGTATCTGTGCCGGTCTTCGTCCAGCGTGAGGTCCACCACTTCAGGAGGAGGAACCCAGCCTGACTGCGCAGAGACTGACGTCCACGCCGGCGGAGCTCTTTGCTTCCAGGAAGAAAGCGACTGGATCACTCCACCGCGAGGAAACCGTGAGACGACGCTGAAAAAAACATTAAAACCATCACAAAAATATCCTATTTCTTAAAATATGACTTCTAAAAATATTTCTAAATATCTTAAATCAAGGCTCGACATTTCTACTAGACACTTTGGTGGGTTAAATTTTTTATATGATATACTGTATACATTTTCAGTTGTAATCTTTAAAAAGGCATCTGAAATAATAAAGTAAGTCCAATGAAGTGTTGTAAAATATTGATTTTTCGATACATATGGACACAGAAATATCTGAAACGCTCCCAATACTAATTTTCTGCAGAATAGATGAGGCATGATTCTGCACTTTTCCTGTCGCTCATCTCTCCGACAGCGAGTTACACACAAACGCTCCCTTTACTCACTCATTTGCTTCCGATGAATATTGCTGATGTTACAGGGCTTGAATTTCAGCGTGGGATTGTGCTTTTTGACATACTTGTCTTTTACTAGTTACCACATATTTTGTGCTGATATACCCAAAGAGCAACACTTAATGCTGCATTAACACAGAACGCGAATTGACGCGTAAAATTCGCATAATACCACCTCTAGTTGGACGCTTAAACATTTTGAATCCACTCGCTTGTCCAAATTGATTCTGCCTCCAGATCAGCCTCCAGCCAGTCTTATGAACCCAGTTTGGGTCATATTTGTGGATTGTGTGTCTTTCTGTTTGGTTTTCAGGAGGGAGTTACGTCATTATTGACTAAGAAGTTACACCTGTGTTGGAGCTGATGCCGGCAATTAAAAGCAGATTCCTTCAACTGTGACGTGGCACTCTTCTATCCTTTGTGTCTTGGAGTCCTTGTTTGTTTGCTTTCCATGTCGTCTACGTCTTATTGAATTATTCTTACTTAAATAAATGTTATTCTTTTGAGCAATTTCCAACGTGTTGTCTCCTTTGTCGTGGCTTGCAAGCTGGCCGTGACAAATGGGGGCTCGTCCGGGATCTGAATCCGGGACCTCTCGCACTTTATTGCTGAAGAGAGTGGACCCCAGCCCATGTTTTCGTGGCTGACGTGCCCTTCCCTGGACGGACCTTTCCTCAAGAGAGCCGTGTCTTTAAATAGAGACTCTCCAGAGCCCGGCTGGTGGTGCAGAACGCCGTTGGGATCCTCTCCTCACAGTGGAGGATACCGCCGCAATATCGAGGTCCAACCTGAAGTTGTGTGTAAAAGCGATGTGTGTTCTCCACAACTTTATGAGGTGCTCGGAGGGGAGAGAGGCACAGGACATCCTGGAGAGGAGCCACTGCCAGGTCTGTGTCTCCTCCAGAGGCACTCTGGGATGACTTCCCCACAACCAAAAACAAAAAATGACTAGATATTGTGAGAATAATATCAGTGCTTGTGTGAGAGACATAGACAGTGCTTAAATGCAAGTGTGAAATTGATTTGAAATTGTTTCAACATATATTACGTAATTGAAGTTATACTTCGGACTTATACATATATAAACATGCAAATGAACAGTATAAAAGTATGTATGCAGATATACCATTTCAATGGAATTGTGTCTGCATTTACAAATACAATGATTATTAGTAAGGGGACTAATTCACAAACTTTTGTGACTTTATGTGAATGTTATGCTATGAGTGGATACTGTACTTATGTTTTGTGCACAGAACATGTTTAAATATTGTTTGTACTCTTGCCTTCACACACCTATGGGTTCAGCAGCAGGGATGAGGGACCAGGGAGACCGGAGAAGCGAGTTCCTTTTTATTTCTCTCTGTAGAAATATGAACTTGTGTCACATAGCTCCGTATGACTGCGTATGACTTATCAGTCGTTCCTCCATATTGAATGAGTGACTCGGGGTGGGCCAGCTGCGTTTATCACATCACTTCATCACGTGACAGCAGCAAGCAGGCTCCTGATTGGTTAACGCGGCGGGAACAGACGCCAAAGTTCAGATTTTCCAACTCGGGCGTCAGACGCGAATTTGCTTCAAACGTTTGAATGCACAAAAAGCAACAAATAAAATCACTCGCACAGACCTCCAGATGTGTGTAAACGCGTCTTTACATTGACTTAACATGGAAATCACTTGCTCAATTCGGGGACCGGTGAACGCAGCATTAGAGAGCAACGTGGCAATTTATCAATTCAATAACATACCTTACTGACCTGTTGAGTAATAAAACCGCCACGTCTTTTACAATCTCCAATCCCTCAGTTCTTTTCATCTTTTTTTTTTTAAACAGGCGATTCCCATAGGTTGGAGATTTAGCGGCTTCTTGTCAAACTTTCTCACTCGTCTAACCTCTGCTTAAACATTTACTAATTAAAACTAACTCCCACATCAGACAGGCGTCAAGAAGAAGGATTGATTATGTATTTACTTTAAAAAATGCAATAATTTTGAAAAAAAAAGTTATATAATTTACCCTTAAACAACCAATTTACAATACTACAATTTTTTTTATTTAGGGCTAAAATATGATGTACATAATCTTGCTTACCTAAGTTAGCATAAGAACATTAGTATTATATGACTACTGAATGAATTGGATGAGGATCGACTCACTTGGCGTTCTCTTGAACTCCAACGATCTCAACTTCACTGTCTGTGGACGCCAGACTCACCTGAGATGGCTGGGCTTCTACGGCACCTAGAAACACAACAGACCACATTCAGCAAACTCTACCAAAAAAACCCTTCTGTTTCAACATTTACAGCCATCCTTAATTAAATATGAGTGAATATGATGCAACACACAAATGCCCTTCAACAAAAATCAGCCGCGTGACAGATTCAAAGGGATAAATTTAATTTGATAATCTAACACAAAATATCTTGTAGTTGAGGCCAACACTTATTCATCTCACAAAAAAGTGAGGCATGTCAATGAGGAAATGGCTGCATCACAATTCTCATACTAAAAGTACTTAAAGCTAACGTTTAAATTCCAAAACAGGATTGGTTATAGAGCCTAATGGAAACTTCCAATTCTGTTCAAAAGTTTGGGAATGATAAAAATATATAAAAAAAGATTAATACTTTTATTTAGCTATAATGCAATAAATGGATCAAAAGTGAGAGTAAAGACATTTAAAATGTTTCAAATATTGTAACATTTTGACCAGTACTGGTCAAATATTTGGAGACATTACTATTTTTAATGTTTTTGAAAGAAGTTTCTTATGCTATCAAGGCTGCATTTATTTGATCAAAAATACAGAAAAATCGGTAATATTATGAAATATTTTTACAATTTAAAATAATGTTTTTTTATTTCAATATACTTTAAAATTTAATTTATTCCTGTGATCAAAGCTGTATTTTCAGCATCATTACTCCAGTCTTCAGTCCTTCAGAAATCATTCTAATATGAAGATTTGATGATCAATGTTAGAAACTGTTATGATGCTTATTATCGTTCTGCTTAATTTATTCTGAAATAAATGATATTTTAATAGAAAACCAATATTTAATTAAATTATATTGCTTTTTACTGAATTTATGATCAAATAACTGCAGATTTGGTGAGCAGAAGAGACTTTCGAAGGGTAGTGTAATAAGTTATTTTGTCATTTGTCTTTGCTTCCGATTCACGAAGTGAGTTAGTTACTTCCCATTTCTGCAGTGCAAGGGATCATATTTAAGTCTAAAAACTATATCGATGCACACTAAAATATTTAAAATACTATGAATCTAATATTGGTATGCGAATTGAGACGCAGCCAATGTGTACAAGCGTACAGTCAGACGAGTAGCGGTGAAAACGAACCTGAGAGCGATTGCGACTGTTGTTCCTGCTCGGAGTGAGTGTCTGAAATATCATAGTGGCCAACCACTGCAGGACCCACTGCAACACACACATACACTGTTCAGAAGATTCACCCCTATATTTGTATGTCCAGAATTCAGCTGTGAAGTTTATTAATAAAAATAGTTACAGTTGAAAATCTCCTTCCAAACACTGCTCATAGTAAATTAGTGAAACACTGAATGTTTTGCAAAATGTGTTTTGGCTTTAGGTGTAAACTGCATTTGTAGCATGTTGTTGATGAACACAGATAATTATATTTCCTCGGTGGTAGAATTTTATTGAGCAAACAGGCGTTAAAAGCAGAAAGGTGAATCTCCATTTTTAAAGTAAACACAAAATTGCTCACAATGCTTTTTATTCCGTAATAAAACATTTTCAAAGAGAAAGTATATATTTGGCAATGAAAATGTGTGATTGAAGGACTTGTGAAGATTACAAAGATACATTTATTCAAGTAAATAGGGTAATTTTCTGTTTTAAAAGACTATATATAAAAAAGTATTTATATTTTAAGTATTTGTTGGGCTGTATTTAATTTATGTATATATATATTTTTTTTCATTTTTTTTTAAACACTAAAGGCCAATTCACACAAAGGACATTAACTCCACTACAATGATAAATTATTTAAAGTTCTACACATTTTTGTAAATCTAAAAGAATAACAGTTAATAAAATTATAACGGTACAAATGAACAATATAGTTTTAATACATTTCAGAACGATTTTAGTCCAGCTAATGAACGATAAAAACAATGACACTCAATCAGAATCCAACTTGCTTTAAAGAGCTTGAGCATTTAAAGTGACAGGCGAAAAAATTATGTGCTTCTAATAAACAGAACAATGCCGCCTGCTGGTATGGACGCTAATATAGTTTTCTTTATAGTTAGGGTTTTTGGTGTGAACGGGCCTTTACATAAATTCTTTAGTCAAAAAAACCCAACCTTTTTCGTAAAATTATATTCCGTGGTAATTGATAGCACGCACCAAAGGCCGAACATGGACATTAATCCTAAACTAACTGGATAATAAGGTCAGGTAAAACAAATGAAATGCTGGTAAAATACTTGTATATTTATTTCCCAGCTAAAGACAGAGCAGATATTACACGTCAATGTGTTACATAGACATGAAAACACAAATGAACGTCGCCTGGCACACTTTTACGTTTGGTGAGGCAGTAGTATGACATTATTAATAATGCAATGATAAAGAAAAAAATATTTGTTACAAATAAAGACATCTATCTCTGGTTACTTATTTCTTAGTTTCTAGCAATTCTGTGGGAGAATTTCTGTCCTCCATCTAAAACATTATGACACTAAACTTAGGCAGCTGGTTATTACCCATAAAGACATAAAAACGTAAACAATCTCCTTCAGATACTCTATAGTAAAGCAGAACAGCAAACAGCTGTCATGTCCTCTGCAAGTCAGTCACTACAGTAAACATTGACTATGTGTGTTTTAGTGTGTAGGAAGCACATGATGGGCGAGTCACAAAAAGAACTTGTGCAGCTCATATTTCAACCCAAAAACCAGAAATTATATTTTTCAGTAAAACTAAACCTATATATATGCATATTAAGAATTTTGGCAATGTAACATTATTTTAACGCCAATTTAGTACAGTTTGATGCTAGGAAATAGTCAGTATAACATAAAACAGTTTTATTACTACATCTTTTTTAGTTAAGTATTTATATTTCAGTATTTGTTGTAATGCAAGCAAAAATTATTGTATTATAGGATATTACACTAATGAAAATACCGCGAGAAGCAACAATGCATATGGTTGTTCTAATTTCAGTAACGAGAATCAGAAGAAATGTGCGTAATTGTCATGAAAATAATTTCAAAATGCATCAAATCTTAATACTTCTATATATAGGCTACGTTGTTTTATGCAAATTTGGGGTAAACTAGGACTGTGACATGTTTTCGTGAAACTCACCCTTAAATAGATTCATAACAGTGATCAATGTGTCTTGCTTTAGATATTGTGTCGAGTAGTAGAATCAACTCCGTTTATTGCATGTGACTTTCTCCATTAGTGTTTGTCCTAGGTTAGTATTCAGCACAAAAACCAAGGTATAGGCTGTCATTACATTACAGCTCTCCGTTGTCAGCTAATGTCATGCATATTCCGCTTTGGAAGAAGCGATTAAATAAAAACCGAAAACAATCCACAATGCAAACAACAGTTCTTTGGTAGAGACGCCAGCCCGGGTGTTTCAGATGAAGGCAAAAAGACACATGGCAGTCGAGGCAAAACTTTCGAAGTCTCTATGGGAACAAACGTCTTTCGGTCACACTATGGGCAAGAAAAAAAAAGATTCTTTAAAATGATTAATCTCCAGGTGAATAGGAGAATCTGGCTCTTCCAAAGACATGAGATCGCAAAGGCACTGACTGTGGAGGGCGGCCCTGAGATGCGAATATAAAACAGAAAATGTTAATACCAGAAGGTCAGGTGAAGTTAAAGAAACAGTTTACCAAAAAAAAGAAAGAAAATTCAGTCATTATTTACTTACCCTCGTGTCGTTCCAAACCCATACGACTAATATTTCCATTGAACACAAAAGTGGAAACTTTATTGACAAGTCAATGCAGACTAAGCATGTCAACCTCCAGGAAGGACAAAAACACTGTTCACCTTCATTAAATGGAAAAGAGTCATGATATTCCTCAAATTCACATTTTGTGTTCCATGCAAGAGAGCCAAATAGGTTTGGAATAACATGAGAATTAGTAAATGTAGAACTTTTGGGTGAACTGATGCTTTAATAGAGAAAGAGAGATGTAGAAGGCAGAATGAAGATTAGTGGAGGGTTAATGAGAGATGAAAAGTTTGTGCATTGTCCCAAGCCTCCACTTCAGCGGTCAAATAGAGTCGGCACAGTCGTTTTGCGTCTTTAAACGTTAGGTTCAGATGGCTCGGCGTTTCCATTGAGACCGGCAGTCTGAGAAGGAGGAGGAACCGTGATGGCGCTGAGTCGGGCCATTTGATAGGCCGCCAGCGTTTCCTGCGACTCCGACGACGGCAGGAACGAGCTAACGTGGCTCCGCCCTTCCGGATTTTCGCTTGACGAAAGGTCATCGTCTGAGTGCATGCGGGTCAGTCTGTCCATCCACACGCGAAAGCGCTCCTCGGTCTGTCTCTGCATCGCAGCGAATCGCGTAAGAGCTTCCTCCAAGACTCCGCCCAGGCTTCCACTGGCCATGCCCATGCCAAGTTGGCCCCGCCCATGCGCTGATGCTCCAGAAGCGTCGGCTCGGCGATGGCCAGCTTAAAGACAGACGGCAGTGCCGAGAGAGAGACGTCAGACACACAGGAATGCAGAAAGTGGCGGCGTTATTGCGTGCACACCGGCGAGCATGCTGGGAATTAGACATGCAGCTCTCACAGTGCATTTCACCAATGGTCATAAGATTAAAGACGGCTTAGAGAGCACACAGTGAGATCGAAACCAGCAATTTAACCCACCCTCAGGTATTGATATGCGAGACGTACATCATCATCATCTGCTGTAAATGTAAGTACACATTCATAGTGATCGAGAGATCACTTTTGGCGCTTTCAGAAGCGCCTGCGCCCTCAGATCACTTGGACGTGGCTGTGGTTACAAGAGGTAAAACGATATAAATACTGTTCATTTTCTCACACAAATCGCTCGTTTCGTGTCTTAGGTCATCAATGTGTACTTTCATTTACGAGTCATTAAATCATGTTTAATTTAGACTTCTCTGAGGTGAATTGAGGGAAGGACCCCCTAAACCCCCATTATATGACTAATAGACAACAACGGTTTGACCTAAAAATATCAAAATTGAAAATATTGCGGAAACAAAGACAACTACATCTTGAATGCCCTCGAGGTAAGCTAATACACACTAAAAATTAATTTCAAAGTGAATTATCCCCTTAAATACGTTTCTAAATAGTTTTTTAACGACTAAAAAAATTAGTTGTATTCACAAATACACTTGGCAAAAAAAGTCCCCTTGAGGTTATAATCAAGCTTTTACTGTTGCTTGTTTATCTTTGTGGTGTTTTTAAAATGCTTTTAGACAAACCGTGAACAGTCATAAGTCAACACTATTGTTTAGTATCTTCTCTTTAAAATCGCAGTGAACCAAAGAAAGTCTCAAAGACACTGTTTGAAATCACTGTTGTTTCTGACGTCACAAACTACCTTGTAACCAATCAGATCAACGAGTGATCATCAGAGTGGATCTCTGAGCTGGTGTGAGTGAGTGGAGGCGGGGTTCATTTGAATATTAATTGAACCGCGTATAGTAAAGGAGGCAAGGGTATAGAGTAGGGCTGCTATGATTGATGGTGTTAGCGGTAACCCACCGCGGCACCGCTCCCCACTGTTTACATATAAAATCATTTCGTTCAGAACCATTATATAGAATCATTTCGTTCGTAGAGAACAGACACAACAATTAAAAACTGAACGTGTCTGCTTAAAATCATGAGATTAATGCGAGTCGCAGCACAGATCAGCAGCAGGAGTCAAGATTTCATTAATCATGAGAGTGAGGAGCTGACTGACAAGATGATTGTGGAATATTGAGCCTGATCTCATGAATGTTCGTATCTATAGCACGAATGTCATTTCTCGTGCCATTTATACGCCAAAAACAGTTTTTGCTTGTATATGGTACGAGCGTTTTTTGCGTGCATACGAAACGCACTATATGGCGTTTAATATGCACAAACTCCCCACTCCCCTAAACCTACCCCAGGGTTTTTTAGTGCATAGCATATGCGCGCAAAAAAACATTTTTGGTTAAATGCCGCAAGAAATGACATTCGTGGTATAGATATGCATTTTCATGAGACTGTGGTGTCAAAGCGAAACGTAAAATCGCCTTTTTAAGCTAATTTGTTGTGTTTTTCATTAAGAACAATAGGCTCATGAACTCACCATTCAAGCAATCCACCCCCGAATTGGCTAATTTGAAAGCGAAACTAAAATCCGCACGGGCGCGGAGCGAGCTTTTAAAAACTCTGTTGCACTGGCTCCGCACCCATGGACACACACTGATTAACCGGTGGGAAAATATACTCACTGTCTCATCCCTAGTGTAGAGTTACATTCAAGCTATTTTAAGGCATGAAGAACTTTTTTTTCAAAGAAGAAACATTTAAGTATAATTTTGATGAAAGATGAGTTTTAAGAGATAAAATGAGTGACTACAAGGGGACTTTATGGTCGTGAATGTGTTGCAAACGTACAGCTTCGAGATGTAACTTGGGGGGCTTAAAAACATTGCATCTGCAAACAATTGTTTTTTAAACTTTAAAAAATTGTGTTCGTCAATTGAAATAAAACGTATATACATGTACTTGAATTACATGTTACCGGTGCAAACTGAAGCAAAGTAAATTTATTTCAACTTGATTTAGTAATTTTATATATATATATATATAGAATGCCAAAAGCACACAGCAAAATTAAAACTAATTATAATGAAACTGAACATATAAAAATAAGCACTAATTCAAAATATTAACAAATAATATATTAGTGTATAAATAACACAAAAACTGCAGCAAACTGCTTTAATTTTCGATTTGAGGCTAAAATAGAAACACTGGAAGCTAACAAACAGGCCTTCAAGCTCCATAAAACTGTACTACGAATAAAATCAGAGAAATAAGGTAATAATATAATCAAAGTTAAGTTCGGATCAACAAACATTCACTTATACTGAGTTTCATTTGCTGCCTTGCCAACAGAGTGGCCCCCAGAAAGAAAGGCATACTCCCCCTGGTGGCCCCATGAGCAACTGCTCCAGCCTGTAGTGCTTTGGGCAAAATGAATCTCCTAATTTACAAATACTGTGCAGAAAACTAAGGGTTAATGAAAGGAAAAAAGAGAAAAACTGCAGACAATTCACACATGAGCCAGATATAGGACACAAAAACCAACAGATATTGAGACGATGAAAAGACAAGACACAAAGAAAATCTTCTACAATGCAAACTTTCATTCAATACCTGGTATAATTTCCCTCCAATTAATCTGCATTTGTTCAAATGGTGGAATGTCATGCATCAGCACTGTTGATCATAAATATGCTTGAATTATAATCTCATTGCAAACATGACATTGAACATAATTTCTCTTTTAGTGAATATCTAGTGCTTGAACATTTGTCCACAGCAGTGGTAAGCAAGAGCATCAGAATATCAAACTAACAAACTGCTGTGTATTCAAGACTAGTAGCCAGACTTAGTGGGTCATTCTGGTTGGTCACTAATGACAGGGGTCAGCGTGAGGTCATGAACGCCGTTGAATTCTGATACTGGAAAAATGTTCTTCGCCTGGCGCTTTGCATATGAGGTCATTCAACATGCATGCACAGAAAACACACCCAGACAGGTGCAGATCCTTCATGTGTGTGTGTGATTGAGTCTTTTGCAGTGTGTGTGGTCATATTTAACCATTCTGTCATTCAGTCAACATGCACCAAACAATGCATGAAAGAAATGAGATGTCAAAATGGCTTCACTGCAGGTGTTCGTTTCAGGACTAGAGCTGGGAATCCTCAGGCACCTCACGATTCACTTCCCATTCAAAGTCACAATCCGATTCCAAAACCAATCCGATTCTCGATGCATCTCAATTTTCAGCACAGTTGCAAATCTTTAATGAGTTTACAGAACTCACCGCAAAATTCTGTGTACAAATTTTGCATAAAACCATACATAATACATATGCTCTCATCCACAAACAGAAGAAAATGTAATCAGTAATGTAAACGTAATCAGTCTATCGATATCTAGCACCATATCGGGTTTGTGTTGTTTTTTTTTACTTTAACTGAAATGGTCAGATCAATGATTTTTTTAACATCATTAATAATACACAATGATATTTTTTAAAATAATACAAATAAATACTTAGCCATTAAATCAAGTGGTTTTGTAGTCATTATTATTATTTAAAAAATATTTTTTTTACTAACAAGTTAATAAATATATATGTATATATATAT
>JAOTRC010000006.1:21793041-21805569 GCA_027497675.1 Cyprinella lutrensis | reverse complement strand
CCTGGTTTTTAAAAGACGATATCTCTGCTTACACTGAACTTTCAGCGCTGCAACTTTGCAGATACTGTTCATGCACCATCAGCAACATTACACACTATTTAGAATCAAAAAAGTGAAATTGGAATCAACCACCCCTTTAAAACATCTTTGGTGATCTGGTACATTAGGGTAGTTTACCTCTGATAACTCCAGGATGGCCTGATGGGTTAAAGAATCGTCCATCTGCCGCGAGTCCAGCTTTTCCTGTCACAAACACACAGATTCTGTTTGAATAAGGCCGCATGACAGACATAAAACCGTATGAAGTGATGCTCGGATACAGTACATTAAATAAAAAAAGTGACACAAACCTGTGCAATCTTATTCCTGCAAGAGAGATCTCTGGATTTATTCTTCATGAAGTCCATGTTCAGAAGCCTCTCCTCCGCTGTAGCTGCTTCCACCTGCTGTACATGTGTGATCTTCATCAAATCACTGAAACACAGTTTTACATAGACATCAGTTTAAGATCAGGGGTTTCCAAACTGGGGTCTGGGGACAATAATTGCAGCCGCATGTGATGGGGGTCCATGGTTTATAAACGACAGATGGCTCTTAAATTTTATGATGGTGGTCCCTCACATGATCATATTTGGGTCCTTTTTCTAGATACATTTGTGCAGTTCTTATGATGATCAGTAAGAGGACTATAAGCAGCTGAACAGTAACAGATGAAAAAACTTTTCTCATGAAAAAAACTCAGATTTTGCACAATTAACAAACAAAAACAGCAAAGTAAAATGCAATGATTATTGCTCATGTTATCTTACTCCTGATGTTTTTTCCGAATGACAACTGAGGCAGTCATTTTCTTCCTAACAGCAGAAAGTTCCCGCTGCAACTTCCGGTCCGTTTTCTCCGCCTCCAGCACGTCATTGGTCAGCTTATTGATTGCTGGCATGTAGCTGGAGACCAGAGAGTGTGAAATCAACAACAAAATACAGACATAGTTTAAATCAGTTATTTTGCACATAGGGATGTGGCTAAATATGATTTTACCAGGTTTGCAACAATCACCAACAATCAGGTGAAGGTGCATCTGTTAGGTAATTTTGTATTGGTCTGTTGGGATATGTCTACTCTGCTCTGATTGGATAGTCTGTTGTGATTGGTCTATCGCTAAAAGCGTGTGGCCAAACCGAAATGCTTATTGCCGCATCTGAATTTCAGGATTTTCCTCAGTGCTTGATACACAGCGATACAAACAGTAGCCATGGTGTTGGTTTTTCCGTATAAACTCCAGCGTCAGTCCTCATCTTTTGAAATATATCAAAGTGGATTCCCAGCGCTAAAAACAGCATCTTCTCAACATATTGACAACATGAACCAAATTCTTCCAGTCTCAGATACAACTACAGTGTTTGAAGGTCAAAGTAGACCATAGACTGGCATTATGCAAATTTGTTACATCGTTAAGTAGGTATGTAACATAAAGTGAGAATGACTTGCTGATGACTTGTTTCCACAGTTCAGAATCTATTCTTTCTTTTAGGAGAAAATAACTTGATTTGTTGTGTGCTTTGATGTTTAAAACCTAAAAGCCGTATTACACAATGCATGAAAGGTAATATTTAAAAAAGTAACAGGGGCACTTTAGATTAGGTTCAGGTTGGTTCTTGAACATCATGATTTTCAACCAATTGATTTTCTTTGGTTGTTTATGTTTGAGTTTTTTACAAAGTAATGCTGTTCCAAAACCACCAGGCATGTTGCCCCCATCTAAATTATGAATTGCATGTGTTATAACAGATGTATATGATGCATTTATGATGTAACATGTTTTTTTTACCTTCCAAGTGATGTGTCTTTGAGTTTAAGCACTTCAGCGGTGCCCTCCAGCACCGACAGCAGGTCCACTGTGGGTTTGGAAAGTCCTCCAGACTGAAGTCCAACTCCCTGGAGAAGCACTTCCTGCAGATGGGCACCTGCCATAGACCACAAAATGATGATTAATTTATTCCACAACCTAAAATGCAGGCTGTTTTCTCCAAAGTGAAAATCCTAGAGTCTCACCGTCACTGCAGTACTCTTCTGTTTTCTGTTTGTGGTCCTCGATGAGCAGCTCAATCTCTCTGCATCTCATCTCACTGTTCTCCGCCAACTTGTACAGAATCTCCACTGTGCGCGTGTTCACCTCAAACTCGGGTACCGGCTGCTGTCCGAACACCTTTCTGAGCCACTGGGTCACCTGCAGTTACATGGTATATTAAAATATCAATGGCACATTCAAGAATCAATTTAGCTTGGAAACACTGTGGTTCTTTGATATATAACATGATACTGTATGATTATTATATACATTTAGTTACCATGGTATTAATAAAATATTTCAATGGATAAGATGGTATTGCATGTCCAACATTTTTGTTTTCATTTTTGTTGTTTTGTTCTCATGGAGCAAAAAAAAAAGGACGTGTTGGACATACCATATCAAACACATATATAAAAATCATAGTGAATAAATGTAATATAAAAAGATAATTCAGTACAGATAAACACTGTACATGTAAACAACTTACATGGAACAACGGAACTGCTACATTTAGGCATTTGATAAAGCGAATTACATTGTATTTAAATATCTACATTTTAATAGTTTGGTGTATATCATTCTAGTGAATTCTACAAAGACGTTAACTCACGATTTTGCTCTTCTCGCACATATTTCCACCAATTTAGTGTCACATCTAATCAGATTCAGTTATAAACTTGGACCCAACAACAAATAAACCATAAACCTCCCGCCACTGGATTTGTTCTTCTAGTTCCGGAGTGTCAATGCGTCTTTCTCATTGGCTGCAAGAATGACAAAACCGACCAATGAGATTCTAGGACATTGCAGGGAAGTCTATGAGGGAAGTTCGTGTTAAAATGTTCAAAACGTTTACATTTTCATATCCCTAAAAAATAAATTCAGCGCACTGTCATCAGTGGTTCAGCGTGATTTTGTAAAAATAATTATGTAATTTGTTTTCTCAAATCATAAATGTTAATTATTGAATGTTAGTTTTATAGTTTCAAATTCAATTACATAAATAATTTCCCTATTTATAAGTATATATTTCTAAAAGAAAATATGTTTGGCAGATTTTTATACTTCAAAATATAAGCTATTATCCCTCTTTCGGATAAAATCGTCTTTTTAAATGCACATTTTTTTAAAAAAATGTTTTTTTTTGTTTTTGTTTTTTTTTAAACAACACAAACATAGTTTAATGGACACAGCCTTGACTTTATATGTTATAATCTACATGAACATAAATATCTCGGGTCGTCTTAGGGAACTGCATCCGGGTCTGTTGTTGACCTTTCGTATATGAGCGGAGCTCGCGACCTCCATTTCCTTCACTCAGCTCCTCGCGCATCAGCCGGCCGCTGCAGGAGGACACACGCTCAAGCTCACTCAGCAAAACTAATCAAAAATCATGCTCTCCGTTCGCGTTGCGGCGGCTCTGGCCCGCACCTTGCCCAGACGGGCCGGATTAGTAAGTCTCATTTTGTGGTGTTTTGACGCGGGTGCAGCGCCGAGCCGGTGAATGTCAACGCTTGTAAATGGCGTGAGGCTGCGCGTCGCCATCTTGCAGTATGAGAGGCCTACTTCTCTGCGTTTGATTTTAGCTTTATTTGTTTGTGGTTTAAACTTCAACAGCGTACTTTTAGGGAACAGAATCTGCGTGTTTTCAACTTATATTTACCTTGCATATAGTTAGGTTTGCCTGGTTAGCGAGGTTACCAATGAATGACATTCCCAATTGAAGGTCAGGAAAGGCTGCTTGGGTTTTGAGACAGGTCAGCTGTCAGTAGTTTCTTCTATTTGACTGAATTTGTGGTATTTCTGTGCTTAATGGTTTAGTGCATCTATGTATAGATATTCCGGTTGCACTTGCGTTTACCCTTTATTTAGGCGTAGCCTACGTTTGAATGATGTCATAATACTTCGTGCTGCATTATGATCACTGACCGCATTCTTATGTTTGCAGATGAGAAGTTATTTGATTCGTATTTGTAGTTATTCTGTCATTACACTGTTAATATATTTAGTTTCAATGACGTGGTTGTTGGCACATGAAGGTCAAGGACTAACAAGCAACATGCTCGGATTCTTTCTGTTACTACTAACACTTATCATTGTGGAAATATAACTAATATATTTGCAATTTCAGGTTTCCAAGAATGTTGCTGCTGTATGTGTTGGAGCAAAGAACCTGCACACTGCCAGACCATGGCTGCAGAAGACGGGTATGAAATGTTTCTTTTGGTTTTGCACTTGGGACATTCAGGTGTTCTTTTTGTTGTGAAACTCTTGTATTGCATGCATTCATTTCGCTCTTCATTGTTTTTCAGGCACAGCGGAGGTGTCCAGCATTCTGGAGGAGAAGATTCTTGGAGCTGACACTAGTGCGGATCTGCAGGAGACCGGCCGTGTGCTGTCCATCGGTGACGGTATCGCTCGTGTGTATGGGCTGAGAAACGTGCAGGCTGAAGAGATGGTGGAGTTCTCCTCTGGTCTGAAGGTGAGCGAGCCTGGGGTCATGAGGTCGTGGCTGAGCCTCAAGGTGTCCAGATGCTTCAAGATTCTTAAAGGGATAATTCACTTAAAACTGAAAATTGTCATTTACTCATCCTCAAGTTGTTCTATACCTGTATTATAGTTCAGTTGAATAAGATATTTTGAAGAATCTTAGTAACCAAACTGTTAATAGGGCACCATTGGCTTCCATTTTTTTATTATCACCCAAATAATTGGATTCTCATATCCTTTCAGCAGAAAGAATTGAATAGACAGTTGGAACAACTTGAGGGTGAATAAATTATTGTTAGATGATCTATCCCTTTAATGTAGTGTACATACAAATTGTCTTTTGAGTGCATTGTAGTTCGAGATGCATGTTATGCATTGGCAGTCAAATATAGGCGTGCCTACTTTCTCCCGACACTTTAGACAATTCTTTAATATTTAACTTGTCAAATTATTTTAACTGAACAAATTGCTGAAATTTACAAAGTCAACTGGGTTTTAGGTTTATCATTTAAGGTATGTAATCCGCTCTTTGTAATGTTCTTGGTCAACTGCTTTTACATCATTTTCACTTCTCCTCTTAGGGAATGTCTCTGAACTTGGAGCCTGATAACGTTGGTGTTGTGGTGTTCGGTAATGACAAACTCATTAAGGAGGGTGATGTTGTCAAGAGAACAGGAGCTATCGTGGACGTTCCTGTCGGAGAGGAGCTGCTTGGCCGTGTTGTGGACGCTCTGGGAAACCCCATTGATGGCAAGGTCTGACCACCAATTGGTTACTTGCATAGTTGTAGATCCTTTCTTTAATATAGATGCCAGTTTTTGGATTTATTCCTTTAGAGTTGAATAATCTGTCTTTGTGTTTCTCCTCCAAGGGTCCCTTGGGCTCTAAGGAGCGTAGGCGTGTGGGTCTGAAGGCCCCTGGCATCATCCCTCGCATCTCTGTGAGGGAGCCCATGCAGACCGGCATCAAAGCCGTGGACAGTCTGGTGCCCATTGGCCGTGGCCAGAGAGAGCTGATCATTGGTGACAGACAGACTGGGTAAGTGCAGGAGATTTAATGGACTTGCTGGCTTTATTTGAGCCCATTTAAGCTCAATTATCCATTTCTAAATTTGTTTACCCTAGCAAAACCGCCATTGCCATCGACACCATCATCAACCAGAAGCGCTTCAATGACGGCACTGAGGAGAAAAAGAAGCTGTACTGCATCTACGTGGCCATCGGTCAGAAGAGATCCACCGTGGCCCAGCTGGTGAAGAGGCTGACGGACACTGATGCCATGAAATACACCATCGTGGTGTCGGCCACCGCGTCTGATGCCGCTCCCCTGCAGTACCTGGCTCCTTACTCCGGATGCTCCATGGGAGAGTACTTCAGAGACAACGGCAAACACGCTTTGATCATCTATGACGATCTCTCCAAACAGGTGACGGCCTGGGACACATTTACTCCTTCAAATCCAGACATGACCAAGTTGTGCATGCAAGGTGTCGTATAGTAGCCTAGGAATCTAGATGCACCCTAGCGGCAGCAAATTATTTTGCAGCCAGTGTGGTCGGCAACTCTCATAGAAGTTTTAGCTGGAAAAACCAAACTCTGGTCAGGCCAATCACATCGTGTTTAAAGTCGGCGGGCGGGTTTAACAATGACGACAGTTGCAACGGTTCACTGCTACTTAAACAAAGAATGGCTGCTGCTGGCGAACAGCTGTCTTTCGATTCAGATTTGAACTTAAGCTTTTCTTTGAAACCAGAACAAAGAACGGCACTTGAGCCATTTAAAACAAAAAAGATGTGTTTTGGAGTTTTGCCGACTGGATACGGTAAAAGTTTTATATCGACTTGCTCCGCTGGTGGGAAAACGCATGGGACTCAGACGTCACCTTCTTCGTTGCTTTGATTGGTTGTAGCGCTATCCAATTGCGTGCAGAGAGATTGAAAGACAAGCGTTTATCCCGCCTCTCCAATTGAGCCGTCAATGACGAGTTCCCAGACCTAACATCTTGATGTATGTCTGGTATGCCAGGCTAGTCGTATAGGCTAGACTTGATGAACCCATGGATGTTTACTGAAGGGCAAAGCACCAACATGTGAATGTTGTTTTAACATTCTTTTGGTCTACCCTTGTTGTCGTCAATGTCATGAGACAGATTATCTCTCAGGATAAACTCAAGGGCTTATATTGTAAGATGCAGTCTTTCATACAAGTTTGCATCTGCGATTATCAGGCTTTGATGTATGCTATAGTGAATATGGAGCTCACACTCATTCAGAGGCACAAACTGAGCAAAAACCTGCAACTTGGTGCACTTCCTGTTATTTAAACGGACAGTCCATCTTCCAATAGCTAGTAAGGTAAATCAATGAGCTGTTAATTGCAGTATTGCAGAAGCTACCAATTACCTTCCAATAATAATGTCATAAGATGATATCAAAGTGTTCTTTGATAAAAGCTCTGTAGTTATACTACGCAAAACAAATGAGATGAAATGTACTTCAA
The DNA here is from genome assembly GCA_027497675.1 of Cyprinella lutrensis. NCBI lineage: Eukaryota > Metazoa > Chordata > Actinopteri > Cypriniformes > Leuciscidae > Cyprinella > Cyprinella lutrensis. The sequence goes on along the minus strand of JAOTRC010000006.1, from coordinate 21,798,510 downwards.
AATTACCATTTAAATTTTTCGACTTGCTGAAAGTTTAAGCTATCGGACAATAGTCCTGTTGCACAGTTAAATTAAGGTCCTAGAAAGTGTGTATCAAATGCAGTATGTTTAATGGTATTGCAGGAGTTTGTGAGTCTGAATGCAGAAAATGTGAGCTTTGTTGCTCTTTCAGGCTGTTGCCTACCGTCAAATGTCCCTGCTGCTGCGCCGTCCCCCCGGTCGTGAGGCCTACCCCGGTGACGTCTTCTACCTGCACTCCCGTCTGCTGGAGAGAGCGGCCAAGATGAACGACAACTTCGGTGGTGGATCCCTCACCGCCCTGCCCGTTATCGAGACCCAGGCCGGAGACGTGTCCGCTTACATTCCCACCAATGTCATCTCCATCACTGACGGACAAGTGAGTCATTGCACAAGCAGGTCCTGCACAATCAGAAGTTTGATGCACACGCTGATCTGCTTAACCTCTCCATGCAGATTTTCTTGGAGACCGAGTTGTTCTACAAGGGCATCCGTCCCGCTATCAACGTGGGTCTGTCCGTGTCCCGTGTCGGCTCTGCTGCCCAGACCAAGGCCATGAAACAGGTTTGTTTTGTCCTAGTTTGGCTCCCAATGGATGTTTTAGCATGTTTTTAGGATCCTGGATTCTGTGTCCAAAAAAAGAGGGTTATAACGCCTGCTGTTTGTTCTCCAGGTGGCTGGTACCATGAAGCTGGAGTTGGCTCAGTACCGTGAGGTGGCTGCTTTCGCCCAGTTCGGTTCTGATCTGGATGCCGCCACACAGCAGCTGCTCAACCGAGGCGTGCGACTCACAGAGCTGCTCAAGCAGGGCCAGTACTGTACGTACACTGCTGCCCCCTACTGCATAGGATGACATGCTCTCAACCTATCTGTTTGTAATGTTCCCATGCTGTTTTGTCCCAAGGTCCAATGGCCATTGAAGAGCAGGTGGCTGTCATTTATGCTGGTGTGAGAGGACACTTGGATAAGATGGAGCCTAGCAAGATCACCAAATTTGAGAGAACCTTCCTTCAACATGTCATCAGCCAGCACCAGGATCTGCTTGCAGCCATCAGGTAAGTTTCAGAAGAGCTTCAGTATTCATTGAAATGTCACCTTGTTTGTGAGATGACACAAATGACAGCTATAAATGTAACTTGCTTATTCTCTTGTATTTATGTTTCAGGACCGAAGGTAAAATCTCAGAGGCCACTGACACGAAACTCAAGCAGATCGTGCTCAGCTTCCTCTCAAGCTTCGAGTAGATTGTTTCCTGTATCGCTAATGTTTTGTCAATGTTTGCATAGTGCTCCTGCTTAAATTTATACAAACCCGAAAGAAATTCAAGTGGCACTTGATCCTCGATGTACAGAAATCTCCTAACAGAGAATAAAGTGTTCCCAACTCCATCTTTGTTTGTTCTTATGTGATTTGTTTTAATCAGGGGATCTAGTGCATTTGAGATGCATTTAATAAATGTTATATTATATTATGTGGAGTACTGGTTTAGTATTCAAAGTCTGTCAGTTCCTGCTCTCTAGGGCTGTAAAGATGAAAATTGTTGTTTCAGAAAGTTTTTTGGTTTGTTAACCTTACCATTAGAAATGAAAGGGGTAGTTTGTGAACGGTTTTATTTTATATTAACTTCAGTTAGTTCATTTTAACATGAACTAACAGTTAAAGTCAGCCTTTTTACTTAAATTCTTTATTTACTAATACTTTATTGAAATCAAAAGTTGGCTTGTTAAATTATTTAATGCACAATTGTTTCACTACTGTTCAGAGATTAATTGCTCGAATGTGTTCATTAATTCATCATTAAGAATGTGTAAACTTAAATAATTGGACCGTATTGTAAAATGATCATTCTGAAACCGAATTTGGGAATGCTGTGTCCCTGTTTGTCTGTATATGAAACTTGAGTGATATGAGATTTCACAGGTAACTGGGCACATTGCTTGTTCAGGTAAAGTTAAGAGGAATTGACTAATCCCTCAAATAGCAATGTTTGTCACCCATGTCTATGGAATTAATTGGCAGCTGATAACTTATAACCTGATGGTTGCAGTGGTAATTACAAATACGTTTTTAAAACTTGTAAACTACTATTCAAACCTGGTTCTAGCAAGGCAAGTGTTCTTATATAGCACATTTCATACACAATGGTAATTCAAAGTGCTATATATAGAAGCGATTCAAATTATCAAAACATAAGAATTAAAACAGGTTAGTGTTTTGCATTGTTTCTGGCCAGTAACCATTTGAGTGTAGTGATAAAAATCCTTAGCTATCGTAGCGCTACTTTGGTCCACGTGAATGTTGAAGTCCCTGACAATAAAAATTCTGAGGAGCTTCAGGGTCAACATTGACAAATTCAGTAAACTCTGACATCATAACTACGTGTGATTTAGTTATAGGTGGTTTGTAGACCGTAGCAATGGTTGTAGAAGTAGGAACTCATCGGTATGAGCTGTCAAGGTCATTTCAGTTCAATGTTTTTTTTAGGGTGGTTATACATTCTGCCACTAGAGACAGTCAGGTAAAGCTCTTCTCACTAGTGTTTGTTTCATGTCTTTGCCACCAGGTGGAGACTGTGCTCCAGGACTCTAGTGATGGCAATGTGCATTTGCTTCTAAAACACATAAGTCCTGTATTAAGGTAACCTTATGTTACCTCAGATAAGCAAAAGAGTCTAGATTAGCAGCAAGACTTGCTCCTCTAGATCTTTTAAAGCAAAAATAGAATTTGAAAACGGTCTTATCAGTAAGATTTCCACTTCCAAGATGTGCACAATAATGATTTAGTTAAAAAAAGACAGTCTGATGTCAACCAATAATAACCGTGATACAAATTAGCCATTTGTAATCCAGAATACGGCCTTTGCATTGAGTAAGGCCAGTAACCATTTGCGAGACATTAAAACAGTCAAGTAGTGATAAAAATCCTTAGCTGTCATAGCGCCACTTTGGTCCACGTGAATGTCGAAGTCCCTGACTATAGGTATATATTCTGTGGAACTTCAGGGTCAAAAGAGTGCCGAAGTGATGACGTAACATTGTAGGACAACTCAGAAGTTAGCGGCGCATGGGTTCCCTCGATCGAAAAGCAATGCATTTTCCACATAGACTTTTGGAAAATCGCAAAAAATAAGATCTGTGTTTAACAGAGTTGTGACCCTTACACCTTTTGCCTATCAAGATAATCTTTACAAGTTTCCAAAATGTATACATTTTTAAGCCTATATAAAGTTTAAAAACCCACAAGTAGGTTAAAACTAGTGTGCTTAATGTCATCAAAACGTGAAAATACTTAGAGGCTTTGTTAACCACAGGCCTAATTTCAGGAGATTTAGCAAAAACCTATAGACTTTAGGGCGAGGGAACCGGAAGTGCTAAAATGCTAACTAACTTCCGCGTTTGGCCTACAAATTGACCTTCATAACTTTGGCACTCTATTGATGAAGTCGGCAAACTCTGACATCATAACTGCGCATGATTTTAGTCATAGGAGGTTTGTAGACTGTAGCAATGATTGTAGAAGTAGGAACTTATGCAACTCCTACTCAAATCCAATCATTCAAATGATAAACTGAGGAACAGACGCAGCGCTTGAACTGCAGGTTGTAAACCACAACAGTGCTGCTGCCTCTGCCAGATGACCTCGGGAGACCTAAAAGTCTAATGTTGTGTTCTAGGTAGGTTTTTGAGAACGTAAATCATGACTTCAAACCACAACTCACGACTTTTTAGCATTCCAGGCCAGTCCCGCCAAACTACCTGAGCGCAAGGAATTGTGGTACCTAGATGTAAAGAAACCAGCATGGCGGACCTTACAGGGCTTATGCGCATTTGTAATAATTTCTGTTGCCAAAGGTGCTTACTCCTTGTTTATTTGAGGGAAACGGAGGAGGAAAAACGGCGCATAAGGCAAGATATGCTGTTATACCTTTTATTTGACTTCATTTGTATATTTGGAAATGTATTTAGTATTAATTTATCCTTGCCCTCACTGGACTGAGAACTACTTAACATTATATTGTCCTAAAGTGTATTCTCGCCTGCAGAAACACAGCATCTGAGCTCGTAACTGGGAATATATCAATCTAGTACGAGTTAACGGGTGGGAAGTCACGGGTTTGTGCGCTTTCACGGGTATAAGGTTGGAAAAACACAGATTACAGGTTGCCTGGAACGCGGCATAAAACCAGCATGAGAAATCTGGTTAAACAGGAGTCCATCATTTTCTATTTGCCATGATTCAGTTAAAAACAGTGAGTCTGAAATAAAATCTGATAAAAACAGTGCCTTGTTATTCACAGAACGGACATTTGATAATGCAGCATAAGCCAGGCTCTGTGGTGGAGTGATTTAGACTACAGTGATTTAGGTTCCACACAGGGAACCGGTATTAAATTACTGTGATCAACACCAATGTGGACAGAGTGTTGATCTTAAGCCAGCATAGGGACAAAATAATTAGGAGCGGATGAGATTTTAAGCTCAGAAGTAGGCGTGCAGTGTACCTTAGGGCCATAGTCATTAAGTCATCGTACACAGAGTCCATATGCACAGCCAGACCACAGTGTTGATTCCCCGGTGCACACAGCAGGTTACTCCGGCTGGAGAACAGAAGTAAAAGCAGCAGTTCAAAATGCATAAAATGGCACAACCACATTGCAACCACCAAGGCACAGAAAATAATACATCTAAGATAAAACAAACAAACAAAACGGTGAGAGGAGCATCAGTCAAACATGACTGCGTTCCCTATCGGCACCTAATGCATGTTATAGATGTATGATTCACGTATAGGCGCCATCTTCTGGTCAGATGTATGAATTAATTCAACATGTGACTGTCATAGTGCGTCCCGTTGCAGAGACTCTCTATTCAATCCGATATATATAGATACATTTATTGGCAATCTAAAGGCACCCCGTCTCTAACGAATTTCCTGAACGGGACGCACACGCAAACCAAGTGGGCAATTAAAGAGACAGCTTCACCTATGCGTATTATAAACGCGAAACAATCCAATGCATTAAACATGAAATACTGAAATAATTTCTGATGCGAAAAATCGCGTTAATGGATTTAGTTTGTGTAACCTATTATGTGTATGAATGTGAAATCTGTCTGTGTTTCTTTTGATGGCAAAATCTCGTTTACATGTTTTGCCGATTGCAGAAAACACACACAGCCCCTCGAGTACCATTACATGTTGATCTCCTCACATCTCTCATCAGAATTAAACAGCTGGATCCAGTTATTTACATGAGCAAAATCAAAGCACAAATCCCCCTTAAAAATAATTTTGCAAAGTCTGGAAGAACAAACACGTAGTTTGTTTCTTGGCAAGTGCTCTTAAAAAAAGAAGGTTCTTTACACATAACAACTAGGGCTGTCAAACGATTAATCGTGATTAATCGCATCGAAAATAAAAGTTTGTGTTTACATAATATATGTGGGTGCA
>JAOTRC010000006.1:21745612-21759585 GCA_027497675.1 Cyprinella lutrensis | reverse complement strand
TTAATTCAACGTGTGCATGGGGTTCAGTTTTCAGCCTTCACAATTTTAATTGTGTGCTGTTTTTGTGTCATTGCTTTACAAAGATTTACACATGTTTCAAACATGATCCTGTTTCTGTGTGTGTGTTCATGAATGTGTGTCAGCTTCTGTGTGTTTGCTTGTGTGTGCAATAACAGCACCGGTCAATTTCTGTCAGAGACCTTTTTAACATGCACAGACACCAACAAATTAAACATAAAGCTGTGCTTATCAGGGATTTCAAGGCCGCTGGGTTCATGAGCTCAGCTCCTGTTTAACTGTCAATTTTTATGCATTTCAGGCATTTCAGGCATTAATTTACGGCACAGTCATCAGAGGTAATCAGGCCTTATTACGGACGGAAAGAGGTTTATCTCCTCATCCCTTAATCCTTATTCACTTCAGCTGCCTCCACAATTCTTCATTTTTACAAACAAAGACATTAACTTTACCCCATTTCAAAAAACGTCCCCATATTGCTTTGCATGCTATAGACTATCTGGTCGCTTTAAAGCTGCATTTCACGCCGTTGCGGTCTTCAAAAGCGCCAGTGACGAGGCCATTGCGATGAGATGAGATGCGAGTGTGGGTTTCTGAACTGCTTGATTTGATTTGGGGAGATGATACTACACCCAGGAAGTGCAGGGGAAGGGTTGAATCAATATGCATGTAGTAATTAGGCCCCATTAAAAAAAAGAACTTCAGAGGGAGGAAGGTTATAAAATGTTAATGAGACTTCAACCCCAGCTCTCTCTGAACATGTGCGTCTCTGGATGTGTGTAGCATCCGGGTCAGTGCAAATACGGCCAACCGTGCACGTCACACCAAACTCAAACTAACAAACCGATCTTCAATCTCTTCGGAAGCATTTCACACAATGTGCACCTGAACAGGGTTTTGAGGTGAAACCGTCGCAGGTAAAGTTGTTCAGTGTGTGCTCTGATACACCGTTCCTGTATGGTAATTTATTGGCAGTGATAGCTCCCTACAGACAGTCTGCCTCCGTCAGGGGCAGGCAGGGGCACTAATGGAGGAGGGTGCAGGCCCGATCAATAAGAGAATGGCAAGCGGCCCAGCCTCACAGCTGTTGCCAGGCGAAAAGGCTCCAGTAATGGAGCTCTGTTAGACAACGCTAGCGGAAGGTATGGGATTGTCTTCATATCCCGATGCTCTAAGCTGTCCTGCTTTGTGACCTGCAATGTAGGAATATGAAAACGGCTAGAGCTACGCCCCAATCTACGCCACCATCAGCACCTGATGTTTATGTCAACCTAGGTCACCTACATCCAAACCTCTAACCCTAATCATGTTGCGGAAAAAAGGTTCTGAAGAAATTATGCCCTTTCAGTCTGAGAAACATGGAAAAATTGTACCTTTAGTTTGTCAATGGGGCAGTGCACTCAAAGGTAGTGGTCCTGGTCCGTGAAGAATTCCAAGTGGTGTGCGAGTTGATTTGCTATAAATTAAAATAAAATGTAATTAAATTAGATATGAAATAACATATAAAATTATAATCATGATAAATACAATTATTAAAAAAAAACCTTTAAATTAAGATTGAATGAACAACATTGAATTGATTAGCAAATAATTAATTCCAGTTCATTAGCAAACTGAGTAATGTTTTTTTTTTTTTTTTTTTTTTTCCCAGTTGCTAGCAAACCGTAGGATCATTTAGGTTCACTCTAGTGGCAGTCTAGTTTTTATTTTTTATTTTTTTTTTTTTTAGAAATTATCATTAAAAAAGTAACTCATTAGCTGGAAAGTCACTAATTTCCCTCCAGGACAAGACAAATCAACAAATACTAAAAACTCATGATGCTAGTCTGTGAACAACCAACTTGTTCCTTGAAAATCTAGGCAATTCCAAGAAATAGAAGAAAAACACTCAAAGTGGCCTATCAACTAAAAAAAAAATTGGGAGAATCACTGATCAAATATACTTTTCTACCTCATCTATCACTAAACAGTGCACATATTAGCATGTTAAGAGTTACGTCAATGTCAATTTTATTTCTATAGCATAACACAACATCAGTTGGCCAGTGTGCTTTATAATACATACAATTAGGAAAAAACTATCAAAATAAAACACACAATACGACATTGTATGGACCATTTAGGAGCAGATAATGCAGACCAGCAAAGGTGACAAGCAAATCTGATTTCAAAAAGATTTTCAGAGAGGGTTTTATGCCCGCAGCGCTATCAGTGATGGATCAGGCATTGAATATGTGTGCATTGTCTCTACTGAAGTAATCAGTGAAACAGGATGAGCAGTGGACTTTGGCGGGTACGATACAACCTAACCACCCTCCAACTCCGTTCAGATGAATGGCTGCCACACTCCGCCAGCAATTGGATTATATGGAAAGCTTTCTCCTCAATGAGTGCTTTGGTAATGCAATCTGCTCAAACTGCCCACTGCAAAGATGAGCAGAGTGAGCAAAATGCTGTGGCACCGAGCATACGTCCCTCTCGGAGGTGACGGATGACTTTGATAGCATAGTGCCTTTGGAGACAGGCACTTCCTCGCATGACAGCAGAGTAAGTGATATAGAATGGCATGTATATTTTCTCAAGCACTGACTCGTCTCCTTGCCTCAGTTGGGTTGGAGTTCCATAAACCCTTGAGATCCATCTCTCACCTGAAAGTTGGCCATTTATTACGTTGCTGTATGGTTTTGTTTTGCTAGTGATTTATAGTTCCAATTTGTCATCTAACTACATGTGGATACGGGTAGCCAAAATGCTCTCAGGTATTTAAAAGTTCAAGTAATCTGTGGAATAATGTTTTAAAGTGGTGTGAGAAGTGGTGCAGATTTACACATTTTAAATTCTATAATAAAAGTTAAACACTGAGTTAAACATGAAATTGTGACATATTTTGTATTTTCTTGGAAAATCTACTCCAGTATCACAACAAAATGCCTTTTTAAAGGATTAGTTCACTTTTAAAAAAAAAAAACTTTTGCTGATAATTTTCTCACCCCCATGTCATCCAAGATGTCTATGGCTTTCTTTCTTCAGTTGAAAATAAATTAAGGTTTTTGATGAAAACATTACAGGATTTTTCACCAAAGTTTCAAGGTCCAAATGACAGTTTCAGAGCAGATTCAATGGAACTGTCATTTGGACCTTGAAACGTTGGGGTCCATTGAAGTCCATTATATGGAGAAAATCCTGGAATGTTTTCAGCAAAAACCTTAATTTCTTTTCGACTGAAGAAAGAAAGACATGGACATCTTGGATTATATGGGGGTGAGTAAATTATCAGCAAAAGTTTTTTTTTTTTTTAAAGTGTTTTTTAAAGGAGTAGTCCTTTTACGTTAATACTGCTACTGGGAAATGACAGGTGGATAACACTGATGTAGCACCTGACCTTGGTTGTAAGCCTAAGCTTGACATAAACAGTAAACTTGTCCCTCAAATCAGATTGGTTCACTGGAAAAATTTTCCAGACAAAGGTCGACAAAGATGTTAATCTAGGAACACACAGCACTAGGCCTATGAGTAGCGTTTAATTTAAATAGAGATTAAGAAAATTTTTGAACAGTGGAATAAAGTGCCTAGTAAATAATTGAATGAAGGGGAGATAATGTCAAGTACAAGTAATGTCCCAATAATGCAGAATCTATTACTGACTTTATATAACCATAATATCTTATTATTGCATACTGTTTTATTTAAAATTTAACACAACTTGGACATAGTGAAAAAAAAACTTAAAAAAAAAAATGTATTGCTATTTGCACTTAGTTTGGAGGGGATTACATTAAGGCCCCGTTTACACGAAGGAAAAACGCAGATATTTCCCTGTGGTTTGGCCTCTCATTTACACGAAAACTGTTTTTATCAAAGAAAATGATTATTTCTAAAAAATTCGGCCAAAGTTTCTGAAAACGGCGGTTATGTGTTGTCCTGTCAACTGGGAGAAACAGCGTTTTAGGATCTCTCTTGTCGATTCTGAGGATTCTGATTGGCTTGCATTGCTTTATCCTTAACCTCTACACTGCCGCCAATAGGTTTGGCATAGATATGATGGCGCTCGACGGCGTATTTATGCGGGTGTGTGAACGATGTTGAAAACGGAGAGGGGGAAAATATTCATTTTGCTAAATACCCGGCTTTGTGTAAATGTGGCCTAACATTATATTTGCACATGCAAATTATTTAAAACCTTTTTTTTCTATTTACAGAAAACCCTGTTGATATCATCAGCAATCTTAAACTACATCATGTGAAAAAACACAAAAAGTCTTACCTGATTACAGACATGCAGGGTAAATACTATTGTAATGAATCCAGTAGAAGGATATTTGCCATTTTTCTGCATTTTGCGTAGGTTTATTTGATAAAAGCAGAGTGGGGGATCATAACCTGGAAAGAAGCCAAAACATTTGAGATATTCATACCTGCTTATAATAGTTCTTTGTTCTTGTTTGCTTTGTTTGAAGATTTGACTTGTGTGTACAGTAGGTGCTGAGAAACAAAAAGATAAGACAATCATTCATTTACTTATCTGATTTTTTTATTGTTTTATTAAACAGTATACTCACCATGTATCTAGTGGTGAGCCATTATGAGCCATTGCATGTCACAAATCTTAAAGCGAAAAAGCACCAGATTGGTGTGGTCATCCAAGTCCACAGCGCTCTCGGATACAGAATCCGGTGAGTGGTCTTAGACCCCACGGCCTTCTTGTAACCTGTAGTTTTCCTGAGATAAAAACATGCAACGGGTATTGAGAGGCTACCAAAAGAAAATTATTGCTGAAGATATACCACAAACAGGGTCGAGAACCACTGCTGTATAGTATAGAGAACATTTATCACATTTATTCTGTGTAATAATCAGTTCTTCAAATACTCATGGCTGTCTATCAGTTGACCATAGTTGGACTTAAGGAGGTTCCCAGAGTTTCCCACCACAGCACAAGTTCTGCAGCGATCTGGACCAGAGTCTGAGTAGTGTTTTTAATCGGGGAAGAGTGGAACAGCTGGTCCACCACCACTGTGTAGTTGACTCTGAGCTTTGATGGTTGTAGACCCTATAGAAATATTCAAAAAGATCAATATTAGCATCAAGACAACAATTTTGTTTAATCAAGATCAGTAGGCTACAATGGTTTTATTTTCACAGTCACATTAGTGTGTTCCTCAACTGGCTGCCTGACTGTTGTTTCTAGATTTCTGCATATACATACTGATAAAAACATGCATCAGAGTGTTAAGCTTACTAAAACTATAACTATAGTGATGTATGTTGTTATCAGGATGTATTTGCAGACGCCTTGAAGATAACAGCCATTTTAAAATATTCAATTGGTTGAACTTAGAAACCTACTGCAATAAAAAAACAGTGTGTACTCAACTGGAAGATTCCTTTGTTTAACTTTTAAAAACATATTAACTTGAGTTCAAAATACAAAACGTGTCATGACAACTGGATTGATCAGTTTACAGTTTTTGTTCTGCATCTTGTTTAGGGGCGTGACAATAATGACGATGTCCCTACAACAAAAGACTGGAGTGCATCTAAATAATTATTCATTCGAGAACGTTGAGCAAGTTTACTGCAACAATGGAGCTGCGGACTTCACATACTTTTGAAAATAAGACTAAACTTGACATAAACTGTAAACTTGTTCCTCAAATCTGATTGGTTGATTGGAATGTTGTTCCAGGAACATGTTGCGAGATCACCATACAACATCACTGCCTGACCGCATTGTTGCTTTTGTGAGAGCAAATCCTCCTGCATCCGTATTTCAGCATCCATTGTGGAAAAACCTCTGCAGAAGACTGGAATCTGTTAAAGCAGAAAAAAAAGAACAAACATTTTTTTGGTTCGGTGCTGATTTCATCGTGGAAGTCCTTTATTTGTCTTACCAATGAGAGCTGCTATTAGATTTGGAACATGATTTATGTCATTTTTCTTTTCAAATCTTTCCTCCAATTTGTGTGCACATTATTACTATTATATAATTTTTGCACATTTGTTCCTGAGAGTGTACTGTATATTTGAAAGGGGATATTTGGAAATGACACCCTCCAGCTCACCAGACTGGGTTTCACAGGCAATGTGCAAATATATGAACTGTGTGAGTGAGAAGAACATTGTCTCGTGTCAGTCATAGCTGCGTTTGTGTCCCATGAATCATGCTTGCAGCTTAAAATGACATGACACTTACACTTACTCAGGGTCAGAATGGCTGTTTTTAGAAGAGTGTGATCCTAGATATTTCTTCGAAAACTAAAAAAAGGGTAACTATTATATTTGCTCACCATTACATCCACTTGAAAAATCCACCATTGTGCAGATGTATTTTTCAAATTAGCAATAATTTATGCAGAAAATATGTATTTTTCACTTCTAACATCAAATGAGGAGGCAATTCATGACATTTAACAACACCTACAGAGCTTGTGTATTTGTGCTCTCAGCCTAAGTGGTATGTATTATTCTCTGTGGAATCATTACTCACTTGTAAATTGTTGCATTATTGTTCCTGCAAAATGAGTGGACATAAATGTAAGTACTTAAGGGACCATCAAAAGGGCATCATGTCTACAGGAATCAAGGTTAGGCCACATTTTAATTATTTCTTTGATGGCTACAAAGAAACAACATGTACTGTGTTTGTGACTGCATTTACATACAACTGAATTAATGGAAATGAATGACGACTACAATCTTAAACGGGTCAATACTGCCCTCTCCCGGCCATAGAAATCAGTTACATATTGAGAACACTTTACAATCAAATATTTACTGGAATTAAAGGACATCGGTGTTATTAGAGGGCTTATATACCCTTATAATATTTTGAATTTGTTTTTATTAATATATTTTAATTTTAGGTAGGCCAAGTAGCCTAATTTTATGTGTTTTTGACATTTTTATTAAGCCTTTTTCCTGTTTTAGCTAAAACAGGAAAAAGGCTTAGCCTAATAAAAATGTCAAAAACATGAAATTATTTCAGTTGGATTTTTAAGATTATTTTTTTTATTATTTTTTTATTTAACATTAGCCCAATATTTTATTTCAATGAACTAAAACGATTTTAATAGTTTAGTTAACAATAGGCTAACAACATGGCCAACAAAATACCAAACGTTCTCCTCAGCAAAAACTGAAGAAATAATTAGGCTACATCAAGGCCATGTGTCGGGATTTTAAGATTTACTGTATGTTTTTATTTAAAATGAATTAAATGAATTGGGAACATGCAAAAAAGGCATACATTAGATTTGAATAGGCCTACATTTATAAATCCTTCCAATTCCGCCACACAAACCTGTGAGTGACGTTTAGCGACATAATAGAATTAGAAAAACATGATATAAATTAATATTATTTAGCCTACATTTTCATATTGTCACCCAATCAATGTTTCTTTCCTAAACATGCCCTTGGCATCCAAAACTTTCCGGGTGAATTCCGGGTTTTCCAGTCAGATATCAGTCTTGATTTCACCTCAGCTGAAAGTCCTCAAAAACGTAGGACTTCCTGCAATATTGACCTTTAATATTGTGCTATTTCGAACAAAAAAAGACGGTTTAACACTCCAAAGGCATTCTCATCTATGAGGTAAGACTGTAAAGTTGTTGTAAACTGTCGATTTCAAGCTGTGAAAAGCCAGAAAGCTCTTGACGCACCAATTGATTGATGTCAATGGGGCGCACCTGCGGTTCAACAGTCGACTGTCAGTTTTAGTGATTTTTTAGATAATATTTTACATGAAAACATTAATGATCACAGGTGAAATTGTGTAAACTTCAAAATCACATTATCTATCTTGATTTGTGATGAAATGTCGCAGCTGGGATCGGCTGTGCCCTCATCAAACTTACCCGAGGGCCTCCCGGTGTCCAGTTTGGCCCTGCTGATCCTGGTGCTCATTCCCTGCGTCCTTTTGCTCTTGCTTCTCAACTGCCTGTTTGTGGGATACAAGCTGTTCCGCATGACCCGGAGGAAGAGAGACCGATGTGGGTCGGAAACCTCGCTCATGCACTCCTCATATTCCACCCGCCAGAGAATCACCCGCTTCTCCGAAGAGCCTCTCTTCGCTCCAAACAGAAAGACTAACTATGTTTCGGTCTCGGAACCGATGCTGGCGCCACCCATCACCTCATCCCTGACCTCCTCGGCGGAGAGAAGGGCCACCGGGCAGCGCGCCAGGTTTCTACGCCCGAATGGGGCCACTTACGCCGGGTCTGAGTCACTGCGCGTGCCGAACTGGAGAAAGAGCGCCCCGGTTCTGCTGCTGTCCAGTGATTCGGACACGGAGCGAGTCAACACGGTCCCACCGAACTCACCAGCACTTCACGCGACTCCAAATGGGGTAGGGTCAAAAACACGAGTATGTCCAAATACTGCCAGTTCTGAATCCTGAAACATTATATAATTGAATATTATTTTGAGTATTGTTTTTTAGGTAGTTATGGGCCTATTGAATATTAATTTGAGTTTTGGGATGTCAATGTTGATTGTAGTTATGGGCCTAATGGATATTAATTTGAGTATTACAGAAAATATGTCCATGTTTATGATGGTTATGGGCCTATTGAATATTAATTTTAAGGAAGATGTCAGTGTTTATGGTGGTTATGGGCCTATTGAATATTAATTTTAGGATTAAGGAAAGATGTCCATGTTTATGAGCCTATTGAATATTAATTTGAGTATTAAGGAAGATGTTAATGTTTATGGAGGTTATGGGCCTATTGAATATTAATTTGATTGTTAAGGAAAGATTTCCAAGTTTATGGGCCTATTGAATGTTAATTTGATTATTAAGGAAAGATGACCATGTTTATGAGCCTATTGAATATTAATTTGAGTATTAAGGAAGATGTCAAAGTTTTTGGAGGTTATGGGCCTATTGAATATTAATTTTAGTATTAAGGAAAGATGTCCATGTTTATGAGCTTGTTGAATATTTGAGTATCATTGAGTTTTGAGATGTCAATGTTGATTATGGGCCTAATGGATATTGATTTGAGTATTACAGAAAATATGTCCATGTTTTTAGTGGTTATGGGCCTATTGAAAATTAATTTTAGTATTAAGGAAAGATGTCAATGTTATGGAGGTTATGAGTCTATTGAATATTAATTTGAGTATTAAGAAGATGTCAATGTCTATGGTGGTTATGGGCCCAATTGATTTACTTTGATTGGCACTACAATTTAAATACCTCACTATGCTATTGGGAGAAACATAGTAGCCTATCACTATAGTCTCATTTGGTACCGTTTTTGGCTCCCATGTGAAATATCTTTGATCCCACTGTTCGTCCAACTGTTTTTACTGTATTTGATGGTTACAGTTCACAATGCGGATGACTTCAATGCGTAGAAACAGCACCATGGACCTGGAGAACGCTTCTCTGGATAAGATCCATGAGGAGTGCGAGTCCGCCAGCATCATCCCGCCGGAGATCTCCTGTTATGTGGCGTCATCAAGCCCCTCAGCGGGGGGTTCTGGACTGGACAGTGACTTCGGAGCCAGTGCAGGCCAGTTTTGTGATCTCATGTATTCAAAAATTCAACCCATGTCTTTAAGATTATATAATTGGAGCACTACTGCTCAAAAGTTCAGAATAATGACCATATTTAATGTTTTTGAAAGAAGTCTCCCATTTCTCACCATAGAGCTGTTTTTCTATTTCAATGTATTTTCAAATGTAATTTACTCTTGTGAATGATGATTTTTTTAAAAGCCATGACTCCAGATTTCAGTCAGAAGATCTCTCAGAAATCATTACAATATCCTAATTTGGTGCTTTTAAAGACATTATTATTCCAATCTTTTGACAGATCAGTCGTGTATATTTGAAGTTTGTTCTTTCTTTGAATTCTCCTAATTGTCCATTTAGGTGTATCTCTGCGTATCCTTTCTATGGACAGTGATGGTTTCCCTGGCTCAGTATGGGCATCCGCTCTGGAGTGGGATTACTACGACCCAAGTTACGTCACTCAGAACCACATCCCGAAACACAGACCCCACGCACCTCCCATCACCACCAAACAGTACTGGGTCTAGAGCCTGAACAACTCCATTCAGCCACTCTCATTCTCACTTCAGTTGAGCAGAGTCTACATTTATTCTGTCTGGGTTAAGTGCATTTAATGTTCACTTGCTGTTTTAACTGCAACACATCACATGTTGTCAAAGCACACAATCCAAGAAAAAAGTTCACAATCACAGCAACTCCAAACAGGTTTGTTCTGTTCACAATGTATTTATGTAATCTCCTCATCTTTGTTCTCACTTTAGATCATTGACACAGCATTTGTTTTACACGATTTAGATTTCTCACTGTTTTTGTTATTTTTTTATGTTTCCCACATGGAGTTACTGAGGATTTCAGAAAAGACGGTTTTCACAATTTTGACACCCTACACATTATTGTATCAAAGAAAAGAGTATTTAGATTATGCCTGAATTGAATAAAGTTTTTAAAAAACGGTCTTATTTTATTGCTGTTGATCTAAACAAAATAACTAACAATAATTTTCCTAGCGAGAGGTTTACATTAAAATTTTGTACTGCAAAACAGCTGACTGAAAATTTAAAATCTCAACTCTGGTTAAAGCTTCCATGAAAGCGGAAAAACTTAGACCAAATAATTTCACCATGGTACTCTTTAAATTCTCTTCAAGTAAGTATTCGTTTGTATCAATATAATTCTCTTTTGTCAGATAATTTGAGAATGAATAAGGCATTGAGACAGTCATTTCAAACACCACTTTTTATTGGAAACACAGTTTACGAGGAGCTGGACGCAGCCACAGCTGCCCGACGGGGCTTGGGCACTGTTCCCTCACGGAATCCATTTCTGAAATACACAGAAAACATACTTCAGTTAGCATTACAGCACACAGATAACGTAAAAAACACTATTCAAATGGCCAAAGATATATTTCACAAGCTCATAACATGATCAATAGATCTGATATCCAATAAAATCCCCACCCAACAAGAGTTTCAAAAATTCACTAGTTTGAGGAATAAAAACCGAGTTTTAAGTCCATCTATACATGCATGGGTCCGGCTTACCTCAGTACAAAGTTATTATCACTGGACAGTCATTAGTTCAGACATTTATGTTTGGACATCATTGGTAAGCAAACTAATCTAACCGGACAACATACACTCGAGTTTTTGACAAGTACAAGTACCAAATCAACAGGAAGACATCGTTTTCACAAGCTTGCGTTTTCAGCCCCCAATCACAGTTGTGTAAATGAACAGCCAAAACCAAGCGGCAACATTCTAATCTGAAAAAGGAAGCCTACCTGGAAGTGCGAAAAACTGCAATACATCTAAAATCCGCTAGAGGGAGGTCCCAAAAGGGAGCAAATGTCCATATACCCCATGTTAAAATGTCTGTTTTCACATCATAAATTCATATGTTTACAGTTTGGTCCCATCGACTTTTATTGTATTTTTGGATAGGTTACGAATGCCTGACAACTGTGAGTGGGATAAATTTTTTTCTAACTCGTTAGCTTAGATCGTATTTAGATATAAAATCTATGACAAATAAGGGCGATTAACTTTGACAGCTGATAACGGGCTGCGCCGATTGGAGTTTGACATCTCGGCCATGATCTGACTACACATCATAACATCTCTGTATCCTTTCTGAACATTTGTATTTTGTATTTCTCAAGATTTTCCAGTATGGTGTCTCCCATACCCCCCATAAACAGCCTCAAACCCGTTCTTCAGAAAGTCTATGGGTGACGTAACAGAAGCTTTGTCCATATTTTTTACAGTCTATGGCCAAAACGCATACTAACAGGGCTCCAGACTGCGACCAAATGGGCGCATTTTGCGACCAAAATTTGTCAGTGTGCGACTGAATTATACGTCCAGTCGCACATGTGCGACCAGTAAATTTGCCACACGTTAAACGCATGGTAAGCGTGGAAGGGGCGCGTCAATGAATCCGTGACAGAATAGCGCGCATAAACATCTGGGGGAAGGGGACGGAGACAAATATCGCAACCTGCTATGTGCGTCTGAGCAAAAAGCGATCTACCGACTCGTTACCTAGCAGCGAATGCAAACAAAACGAAAGTGGCATGCTCTTTTAATTGTGTAGATATTGTTCCTCGTTAGTGCCAATTTTTTTAAAATTAATATTCTTTTTTAATGAAAGCATTCACAGTCAAAACTAATTCAAACTTTGAAGAAAAATGGAAATTCCATGTTGTTATCGCCTTGAAATTGCATATCTTTCAAATATATTTATTGATATTGCACGTCTATGTGGAAATCATCAAGTTTGTTGGTCCAAAAGTGTGTGAGGATAACTAATCTTCAGTCTCTTCAATGTGAGCGAGTTTACAGTTGACATGCGAAGCATCTCTTGAGTTTTGTGAATGAATAGCATCATGACCTCTCCAAAAACCTCAACGGCCGGTTTCCTGGCGAAACAGCTTCTGCCCGGCCCTTGAATTCTCCTGGTACTCATGTTTATGAGCTGTCATAAAGTCCTGCAGCTGATGACTCATATAATAGACGTTTCTCTGGCCTACGTCCTGATAATGGAGGAGGACGTCCATAAACTGATGCCTCAACTTTGACTGTAAAATGAACTGCTTTAATGGTGGTAAAGTGCTGTGTAATATTCACAACTGACTGAACATACTGGTTTAAACGAGTCTTTGCTCAGCCAATGAAAGTCTGTGATTTTGACATTATGTGGGATAGCTGAGAAGAGGAAGTGTCAGGCAAATGCATAATTTATATGAAACTGCAGAGCTATGAGTTGAGGTTTATTTATATATATGGACGTGACGATAGTGATGACTTAAGGATAAACGAGTGAGTCACAAGTTATTGATTCTGTGGGTCATTTGACCAGATTAATTTGACTGGTTTGTGAGTCTTTAAGACTGTTTCATTTAAAATATAAGTTCATTAGTTATTTGTTCATGGGCAACATGACCGTATCAAAGACAACACAAAAGAAATATATTCTGTCTATTGTCTTTATATTATTATGCAGATCAGACTCCACATTTAGGGCACGTTTACACGACAGCGATATGCTTAAAGTGGAGAAGTTTTTCCGTTGAGTTTTCTGCGTACAGACGACACCATTGTCAAAACAAACCCCATTCACGAATCCGCGAAAACCACAAAAAACGCTGTATTCTGCTGCCAGGCCACTAGATGGCCATGAAACACTATAGACTGAACATGTAATACGCACATGCATGACGTGACGTCATCGCGTTTTTGCGGTTTACACGGTGACCGTTTTCAAAAAAACGGAAGTGTATTTTTCCGCTAAGTGTGCGTTAAAAAGTATTTTTCCCGCTAAGTTTGCGTTAAAAAGTATTTTTCCACTAAGTTTGCGTTTTTTAGGCCCCCAAACGCATTTGGCGGGTAAATGAACGGCCAAAACGCGTAAAAAGTTTAACATTTTTAGTTGAAAACGCTGTGATGTAAACAGCCCCTAAGAAATAATATCATATATTTTGCCTTGACACTATAGATTGTCGCAGGATTATTTTAGGTCTCCAGAACCACTGACTAGAGTTATTTTATACTGTTTTTATACTCTTATAAAATATAGTATTTAGTAGTATACAAAATAAAAATTTAGTATAAAGTTAGAGATACCACAGATTTTGGCCGATACTGATAATTTTTTTTATAATTGAAAGCCGATAGTTTTTTTTTTTTTTTTTTTTGATATTCCAAATTTTTAATTTTTGAGAGCCTGGTTACAAAATCAAAAGTCTCACTATTAAAATCCATGTAGCAAGCTCACAATTATAATGTTCTCATCATAATTTTATGTAGCCTTCATGACAGACTTGCTCTGAAATAATCTATTATTTATTGGCTTTAATATAGACCATTTCACAAGATGTAAACAACACTGGTCCAGAAGCACTTCCTGTTTCAGTTTTTTAACACTACATAAA
>JAOTRC010000006.1:21735195-21745512 GCA_027497675.1 Cyprinella lutrensis | reverse complement strand
TGTCAGTATTACAGTTATTTTGGGGAAAAATTGATTAATTGCATTGCAAGCTGATTTAAGGTGTGCCCCTAAATTTTTTGCTTGCGCTCCTAAAATTTTCAGTCAGGGGCAACAGCGCTCCTAGTAAAAAAAGTTAGTCTGGAGCCCTGTACTAAGTGTTTTCAGTTGCACATTTACTCACCTGAACCTGCGGAACACAACCTTCATGTGCCTCATGCGGCCAGTTCCTGTGGTGCTGCGTCTCTTGGCCTTAGTGCTCCAGTTGTCTACAAATAAAAACAATCATTACGTCACACACATGAAAACAAAAATGCATTTGACCAGATGAGCAACTGTGTTCTGTTCATCAACATCAAGCTTACCTCAGTTCAAAACACTTATCACTGGACAGTCAATTGTTCAGACATTTGTTTTTTTTTTGGTCATCACTGGTAAGTTAATATACCAGACAGAACACAACTGTTTTTGCAGTTTCCCTATTACTTAATTTTAATGTTACTTTCAAGTGCCCCTTTTATGCCATTTTAAATGTTCCTAATCTGTTTTTAATGTCTCCTACAATAGGTTTACATGCATCAAGTCAAAAAAAAAAAAAAACCTCATACATTCCACCATCTAATTCAAAAGAGTCAAAAAACGGTTCATTTTAAAATCTAGTCTCTAAACGCCTTCTTTCCACGAGCCTATTCTGATTGGTCAGACAGCTCAGTCTGTTGTGATTGGTCAAACTCTTACATGTCAGAGTCCTTATCTTTTAATGCGCATCAGAGTGAATCCACAGCACTGAAAACAGCATCTTCTCAACATGTCAACAACAAACCAAACTCTTCCAGTCTCCGCAACAACTAGTGTTTGAGGGTCAAAGTAGGTGCTGTTCACAGGCAGCCAATGAAGACCATAGACTGGCATTATACAAACTTGTTTTGTAAACAGGATGCGAGAAATAAAAGATAGAATTTACTCTGAGCTCCTAAAATTAAGTAACAACTGTACACTGTAATAACAACTGTTGCACGCTTTAATCTTTAAAACCCAAGACATTTTACATTTACAGATACATTACTAGCCTGACTATGTCACACTTCGTACTTCCATTCAATTTCAGTTCGCTTCTGTACTCCTATCTCTCAGTTTTCCTCCAGCCTGAAAACAGCCGGCCAATCAACGAACAGCGGGAGGGCTGAGAGCCGTAACGTAGACGATAAGCGCCAGTAAACGACCGCGGATATGGAGATACTGGATGCAATTCACTCTGTTGTGGAAAATATTCCCGGCATTTGCAAACTGAAGCCCGAACAAGAGTGTTTGTTAAAAATTTTGAATGGAGGTGACGCTTAAGTTGGAAAGAGAGAGGTGATTGCGTTGTGATTGGCTTACTGTTAACCAATGATTTTATACTTCAGACAAGTTTGGTATTACCAGTCTACTATATTACTGCATGAAAGGCAATATTTGAAAAAGCATAATAGGGGCACTTTAAAAGTTACCACTGATATAAAGCTGCTTGAATCTGTAACTGTGCAAACTTTTGACTTGTGAACTTACACTTTCTCTTGCGCTTGGCAGGGTAACCACACTTTCCGCAGGTGGACTTCTGGAGGTGATACGCCTTGGATCCACAGCGGCGGCACAGAGTGTGCGTCTTATTGCGACGCTTACCGAAAGATGACGTACCCTTCGTCTGAAAAACAAAATAGATTTTTAATTCACATTGCTTAACTGGTCTCATTCATACATCAAGTTAACCAAATAGACAGTCTATTCTGAGACTAGTGCACAAAAATGATTTTTATGTAGTCTGCTCACTAAATTCAAAAACATGCGGTTTAATAAAGCATCTCGCTAGGTTGTTGCTCATTATGATATGAAGGAAGCTAAATAAGTATAAACTATGATAGCCAACAAATATGTATAGGAAGAAAGAATGTTTAGCTAACGTGCTATTTAATAATAGTAGCGAAAAATGGACTATGACAACCAATAAGCTGTTTATGGACGGAAATTGCTGCACAAAATGCTGTCTAGAAAAGCAGCATAAAAGACTCTAAAGAAATAAAAATAATACTCATGTCTGCACAGGCCAACCATGTAAAATCACACCACTACCACGATAACTATACAACTAGTTTCTAACGCTCGTTCCTTTACTGTCTAATTTACACAGTCACAGTCTCAAATACAACACGAATACGTAAAATTAAACGATTTAAATGAATACTGGAGATCGTTTTAAAGCTAACCGGTTTATTTTCACGAGTACGTTCATACTGTAGGGAATGCTAAGCTTCATGCTAACCGAAAAATGAAATCATCTATAACGTCTCATTATAGAGAAATCGCAAACATAATAGATGATACTGACTCTTGGATTAATATGCTTCTGGTATTATTACTGTTACAGTGATTTGAAACAAGCCACGAATCAGATGTTTGAGGATTTTGAAGGCAAGGCGTTGTAAGACTCACCATCTTTCCTCAGAGCTGATTCGAAAGAGACCGGAAGAGGTTCCGGTGTTCCATTAAAACACCACCGGCGCTCCTACGGTGCAACAACTAAATGTTTCCCCCTTAGTGTTGCACTGCGGACTTCTCCATTCAATCACAACGAGTCCTACAGAGACAACAAATATTTTTGACGACGACAAATCGTATTTTCAGCCTAATAAGCAGCTGTTCTGGTCACAAAAAAGATAAATTAATTATCAATTATTCCAGAAATGCCAACTACGATAACAAGATTTAGCCTATTAAAATGGCCTATGCTAAGACAATGAGAACCATCAAACACGACTGTAACCATCAAAAACATCTTAAGGAAATGATGTCGTAATATATTAAACTGGAGATTGTAGGCTACTAAATATTCCCGATAATGCTAGGTTTAGGTGGTGGGTTTGGTGTAGTAATTTATTTATAGGCACAATTAATTAGCTTAATTTATAGACAACAAAAGCAAGGACCCCCTTGAAAATGAGATGTTGCATCTCAAGGGGCTACCCTGTCAATAAAATTCAATATTAAGTATGAATATAATGTGTTGCTTAGCCCTTTTCTTCGCAGACATTTTATTGATTTGTCTATTACAAATGGTATTTTAGCTGCAAGGACTCACAGCCACCGTACACATAAATAACAGAGCTGCCAAAAACGTCTAGACTCAAACTCCCCCTAAAAAAATCCTAAATGACCTTCATAGGCCATATGCACAATCATCTGCTATCACTGCATGTGTAACGCAAAGGATTCCTTTTCATGCAATTCCAGTTTTGGACACTTTTGTCCCATCTCATTAATAGTTCAATTCTGTTTGTCAGTTAAAAATAACCACCTAAGGTGAAATGGCCTTCCAATGAGAAATCATTATTTCCTCTCAGGCTACCTTTACGCTTGTGTCCATTATATCATTATCACATTATATATGTATCACTGTTTATTTTATTTAGTTAATCATGTCTGCATTATATGTTATCCTAATGGCGTTTTTTTTGGGCAACCAAATGCCCAACTATTTGCAGAGCATGCTTCCTCTTGTAATTGCAGTCATTGATCCTGCTGATGTCCCCTAAAGCCTTGCCTCGTCTTTCTTTAATGTTTTGAAACCAGTCTAGGTCTGCAATTCCTCCCTGCCCCATTGGTGCTGATGAGAGGGAGTGGAGCGCGTCACCGACTGCGCGCGCTCTGCATTCGTGACGCGCATTCTGCGGGAGTGTCGCGTCTTTGCAGGTGATGCGAGATTTCTTCCCCTCCGCATACAAAAGATTCACCTCAGTGGGAAGTGATAGTATCGCTTTCTCTGACATATGCTCGGGCAGACTGCTCAAACGCGACAACGAGGCGAACGGTAGCTGCTATGGAGACCGAGCGCGCACCAGTGCCTGTGAGGACGGTAAACACGCGCGGGTGTGCCTCGATGTCTCTTCTCAATCTGTAGTGCAAAAGCGACCGTGGCTTTCTCTTCTGAAGGATGGGCTACTCAGATCCGACATATAGTAGAGATCTGCTAGGAAACAGATCCCTCTGTTTTATTTTCATATGTGCTTTTGGACTGGTCACCTTATTGCAGCAAATCCTCTATGGCAAGAACTACATTAAAAGGTAAGATTATGATTTTATCAATGGTGCATAATGCAAAAAAAAGGTCTGATGTGGGTATCTGTTCTGTATAATAAAGCAAAATTGATCATAATAATATGAAAGTCTTCAGCAGTTATTCTTAGATATATTCTAGTCACATTGCACCCATATTGCTTCAAAACCTCTTAAATTTGAGCTCCATTAAATCATGCCATACACAGTCCCTTGAATGACTGTCTATGCAGCGAGACGCTCAAGTCTGTTTTTCTTCTTCCTCTTTTTATTTTTCTCTTCTATCTTCAGCCCTTTAAACAGCTCATACATCTTGCATAAACCTGTGTGACAGCAAAAATACATATATTGCAGAACCTTATGTCCATAATACGATAGGCTATAAAAAGTGCACTGGAAGACTGTGATGTAGCCTCTGTTTTTTTTTTTTCTTTCTTTTTTTGCATGAGCACATAGCCTAGATTCAAGCACTGGAAATTAATTATGCATTGAAATCATGGTGCTGTTTCATAAGACCCAGATTTCATGTCTTTTTTTGGGTCCACTTACATCAAAATGACATCATACTAATAATAAGACCCGGAGGGTGAATCATTTTTGAGTTTTTTTTTGGGAGCGCAGGTAACAGAGTGAGATGGCTCAGCATTGCAAGAGTGTTCGAGTGTGCGTGTGTGTGTGTTTGTCTATGTAAAATGGCGTCTCTCGTAAGCAGCGCCCCCAGTGCATTATGGTTCCTGCGTCCCAGCAGATGCCCATATGCTGAATATGAGCTTTCTCACACTCCCACCTGAGTCCCCCTCCTGCCTCCACCTCTTAACACACACTCAGCATTCATGACATCAGAGCCTGGCGGCTGCGTTTCGATTGCATGAATGCTGTCCTGTACCCCGTATCTCTTTTGCTGAAATGGAGAGAAACAAGCCTATGGGTGGGTGATGGTTTCAGCGTTAATGTATCATGGAAACTGCAGATTCAAAACTATGCAGGAATGGAGACCAAATGGAGACTTTTGAGTTTTTCCTTTTCACGAAAGAAGCTCAGATTCACTAAGAAACCATATATTTAAACCAAGTAATAGTCTAAATATGAAACATTTCTCTTCCAAGACCAAGTTATCTGGGTCATTACGTATTTTTAGTGGTGTTTTGCCAAGGCAAATGGTATTTTCTATTGCTAAATGGTCGACTAAATGACGACTTCCGGTTTTGTGAATTTTATAATTTGGTTTTTAGACTTTTAAACTTCTATCTATAGTGGGTATAATTCCCATTTTCTCCAGTAACAAAAGAAAAATCAATGATAGCGACTTTCATTACCACGACTTTCCAAGAGAGGGGAGAAATATCGAGAGATTGATTACAGGAGTCAGAGGAGAGATGAATTTGCCATCACTCTCTCAGCTGTAGAAACATGAAAAATGAAAATATGAAACACACTGGATATGCAATCTTGATAATTTTGGAAACGCGTCATCATGCGTGTGGTCGGTGTATGACAGCAAGATAATGGCAAGAAAACGAGTCTTTAGTTTTGAACATGCGTCCCAATTCCTGTACTATTTTGATTCATTGGAAAACATTCAACACAACGAATCAAACGACTCTTTTGAACCGCTTTTTTTTTTAGTAAATCAAAAACTGCATCCGAAGTCGAGTACTTCCCGTCTACAGGTGAAAAACAGTAGATGTGACAAGAGTAATATGTCCGAATTCAAAAAGATACCCTTCTGCACTGTAAACTCTAATTAACCCTACTTAAAAAAAAACAAGAACATGCAAACCAATTGACTTAAAAAAACGTAGTAAAGTGAAATGGGAATTTTATGATTTTCTGACAATTAATGTTTGTCTAGTTCACTAACACAAGAGATCTAGCAACTAAAAAAGACCTGTAGAGTGTACTTGATAATTTACTTTATAGATTTACTCTTGACTTAGTAAAGCTACTAACTCCCAGAGTGCATTGCGGCATTAAAAAATTAATCAATTGAATAAAATGTAAAACAATTCATGAAATAAATGTTATTGTTAACATTGATTAGTTTTGAATGCTGAATGTTGATGTCTGTGTGACTCAAGCAAGGTCAATTGCAAGATATTGCCACAACTATGGGGATTTTATCAAGGCGTTTATGACATAAGTGTTAGCAATTCAATTAACAGATCATAATTATCATTAAAAGTAAACTGGGTAATGATCTGGTAGAAGGTCACCTTTTTAAAGTAATACGTCCATTGAAACCACTAATAACTGTGATTTCTTGTTGCATCACCTTCATCAGAAAGGGAATTATAGTCAAATGAAGTTCCAAGTGCCCAACCGAAGGGAACACTAACAAAACCGTTTTAGGAAATAAACATAAATTTATGATCTTAAGTGTTCTTCTCTCAGACTTTTCAGTTGTATTGACAATTCAGCATTAAAGGCTATGTTTGCACAGAAACGATTCTGAAAAGAAAACGCAAAAGTGGCGTTGCGTTATCACTTTTTGTTCTGCGTTTAGACGAGCGTTTTGGGGTGGGAAATGCGTATTCACGTGCGTATGGTGACGCAAAAGTGTGTGAAATTCAATGTAGTATGCACTCCAGGCGGCTAGGTGGCAATGTGGAGACTGTAAGATTGACTTACCTGTCGAGAAGAAAGCAGAACTTCAGCGTCTCTTTTGAAATCTATCTCCGGTTTTAGCTCTATCCACCTGGAAAAAAGCTATCCAGACATTAACTCGTGTATTTTGTAATCTCCGGTCACGTTTCCTTTTACAATCTAGATTCTTACAATCTATTTGCAATGCAGCTTTTTAAACTTGCCGGGCCATGAACCGTCTCTCACCGCTCTGCACCTCCGTTCCTGCTGCTTTTAGACAGTCACGCTAGCTCTGAACGAAAACGCGTTGTGGAAACTCATTGGCCATAGCACTTTTTGTCCCTCTCAGCTATTATAGTTTTTCAAGATGGCGGAACTACATGGAAGCCTCCGTGGACTTACCCGTCCCATGTATATAAAGATAATAAATTCTTTGTTTACGAGGATAAGTCAAATAATTGGCAGCGGTATTTAAACCATTGAGGAGATACTTATGAATAAAAATATTGATTTTAAATAGTAAAATCCATTAAATAAATACACATAGTCCCTTTAAGAATTGCCTCTGCTCAAAAACGTTTTGGTACTCAAACCAACCAATTAATCTTGGGTTGTCTAAGTAACAAAGGCTTTTGTGAATAGTACAGATTACTACATTTTTACAATTAAGTTAAGGCATTACTTAAAGTTAATGGTTTTTAGCGGTTACAAAGTACCTAAATATAAGTCAATAAGTAACGAATAAGTTAATAAGTTAATAAGTCACGAAAGATGCCATTTTGCACACAGCCATACGGCATACGCCCTTACAGTCGAATCTTTTCATGAATCATTCAAAGGACTCGAGATACCGGTTTGACTCAGTCTGGATTTGAATTAACTCATCATGATCATTTTCAATTGTGCCTTTAGAAATATTGATTCTAAAAGTATTTTTAATGTAATTTAAGAATTAGCCTACCAGTATTACTTGCCATTTTGCCTAACTCTGAGCACCACGTACACATTTTTTCTTCAAAAAATGTCAAAATATCACCATCAAAGGTGCAGTAAGTGATTTTTGAGAAATGCTGTTGAAAGTGGATCAGACAGAGCACCAAAACACACTTGTAGCCAGTCAGGAGTAAGGAAAGTGTCCACTCATTAGGGGGAGGTGCCTGTGCATAGCATGTTTGTGAAATTGGGGGCGGAGCTATCAAGATAGGGGTGTGATCCTTTTGGGCATGTTTGATGTGGTGATTTCAAACATCAACCGCGTTCCTCAGAAATTGCTAACTGCACCTTTAAGTCTCCTGCTTTCTGGAAGCTATATGCACTGCAGCGTATGTGTGAGAGCATGTGACAGTGAAGTTATTTTGATATTTACAGCTCAGCATTAAAGCAGTGACAAACGCAGCTCTCAGACTGCTGCTCTCAGGTACGCGTCGGCCGTTCTGCCGCTGTGGAGACACTGACAAACGCATGCATTAATAATGCATCCACAGAACTGTAAAAAGCCACTGAATAAAAAGTCCTCTTAAAAGCTTCTGCCAGGTTAAATTATATGACAATTACTGAAAGCACTTTATGGTGGAGTTGGCCTTCTAATGCCATTGCAGTCATTCTTAAAGCTGTCATGTTGAGAGGTTGGCGTGGAGTTACAGCTAAAGATAAAATCGCATTGAGCTGGCCAGGGCAAGAACAGCGATTGCTGTATTTAGACGTTTATGCATATGAATCTATTGAAACAAGGTTATTTTATTACTTAGCCTCTGTTACACTGGTGCTACTTTTAGGGTCAGGTCTGTAGTGCTGTGCCAGGCAATTCCCCCTTTGTCCTGGAGAAATTGATTTGCTAAGTGCGGAAAAAGTATTGACATTTAGCTACCGTACATCTTCAGCTGTTACCTTATCTACTAGTCTGCAGAATAGCATCCTTCATATCCTCCTCTCTCTCTCTCTCTCTCTCTCTCTGCTCTTCACATTAGCAACTGAGATTGCATTTCTCATCCTGGTCACAGTGTTTACAGGAATACGAAGAGCTGATGTCCACATTAAACTGATTCTTCTTGGATGTAGATGTGCATGTCGGCTAATATGCGAATTTGAAACTAGTGTACTTCCTCTTCAGGGACAATAATGTATAAAAAGAGAGAGATGACATCATGTTGTTCGCAGATTTTATTTTTTTTTTCTAGTGAAATGCTGTCTTTATGAAACTGACTGATTGGTTTAGAAAAAAATCTAATACATTCACTATACATTTGAAGAAATAATCCTAGATACATATTTGTTTTTTATTATGATTTTACAAGCAATGTCTTATCTGTTACGATCAGGACTATTGCTTTTCTTCTTACCCAGCATATGTCTGATCTCTCTCTCTCTCTCTTTATTTACCAGTGTTTTAATCCATAAAGCATTAAAGCCAAAATAATAACCAGTAAGATTAATATCCAGAAATGTGCAAAATAAGACCGTGTGCTGGGTGAAGATTTGCAACATCTGTCCTCAGTTTTAAATATTATACATCAAATAGCGTTCAAAGGTTTGTGGTCAGTAAGATTTTTTTGTTTTTTTGAAAGAAATTGATTATTTTATTCAGCGAGGATGCATTCAATTGATTGAAAGTGATATTTATAATGTTACAAAAGACTCTATTTCAAATCAATGCTGTTCTTTTGAACATTATATTCATCTTCATGTATTCTTCAACTTTCAAAAACACGAAAAAGTGTTATCGACCCCAAACTTTTGAATGGTAATTCATGTCTTCAGTTCAGATAAAAGGATTCAGTGTTTTCCTGGATTTATTGTGATGTTTGTAACAGAGAGAAGGTCTAATACAGTACTTGTGTATCAACACTTTTGCTTTTTTCAAGAAATAAAAGTCTCACTTAAAAATGTCTGAATGACTTTGGTAGATGATAACAAACCAAATTACTTTTATTTTAAGGAAAGAAAGGACAAGCACACTTTTCTAGCAAGGTTAATTAATAGCATTTTTTAATAGAAAAACTAGTGCAGCTTTTGCAGATTCAATAGTGTCTAAATACAAGGGGTGTACACAAAAATGCCCAACGAGCATGTTTTTTTGTTTAATATTTTGTGTTTATTAGGGGATTTTATGGTACTAAATTTTATTTATACGTGAACCTAAAAATGATATTTCCATATTTAATGGTCCTAAATATCAAATGCTTTTGAGCACAGACTTTGGTCTCTTTTTTTAAAGACTACACATGGCAGAA
The DNA here is from genome assembly GCA_027497675.1 of Cyprinella lutrensis. Lineage (NCBI taxonomy): Eukaryota > Metazoa > Chordata > Actinopteri > Cypriniformes > Leuciscidae > Cyprinella > Cyprinella lutrensis. The sequence continues at coordinate 21,735,613 of JAOTRC010000006.1, read as the reverse complement.
AAACAAGTTTTAAAAAGTGAACTTGTTTTTTGTTTACATTTTGTAATTTAATGTTACGAAAGATGTAAAAACATAAAAAAATGTATATGAAATATGTATTTAGCAAAATACATTTTACTCTAAAACTGTGAGAAAAATCAAAGCCATATATCTAAACAAGCGATTTTTTTTAAATGATAGGTTTTGCGCAGAATTTGTCCATGCGCAGTACTAAATGTTTCCACTAGTTGAAATTCGTCTCCCATTCATTTTCAATACAAGTGTGTTGAACGAAGTACGCACCATACAAGTGTGACTATTTTTTCAGGACCATTTAACATTTCCAAATCATTTCCATGATTTGTGTGTGTGTGTGTGTGTGTGTGTGTGTACTTGTCTACCTATCTAAGAGGGGACTTTGGTGTCGTTACACACTCAC
>JAOTRC010000006.1:21687251-21699622 GCA_027497675.1 Cyprinella lutrensis | reverse complement strand
GAGAATCGTTGGGAACCGGAATCGAAACAAGGAATCGGAATCAGAATCATTCAAATTCAAACGAGACCCAACCCTATTTGTCAGTAAAACTGGTTTAAGTTTGATTGCAAATCAGTGGTACACTATGACTTGATGAAGTGGGTTTTGTTTAAGGCTGATATTTTGTGATCCTCCAGCAGGCCTGGCCGGCGGGTACCCAGCAGATCCTCATACCCTCCGCATGGCAGCAGGTTCCTGGCATGACCATCCACAACTCCAGCCACCAGCCCGTCGTGACCGAATCGCCCCTGGAAGCCCTGCTGTCCGAGAACTCTACACAGCAAACATCAAGCTGGAGGTAGAGCATCTATAACAATAATAATGATCAGAGTGCTGAAGTGATGACGTCACTTTGTAGGACAACTCACTTAGGTTCCAAAAGCTATGCATTTTCCCCATAGACTTTTGGAAAATCGTAAAAAATAAGACCTGTGTTCAACAAATCCTTGCACATTTGTCTATAAAGATCACTTTTAAAAGTTAATGCAAAATTTATACATTTCGAAGCCTATATAAAGTTTAAAAAACCACAAGCAGGTTATAACTGTTGTGTTTTATGTCATAGATCAAAACGTGAAACTGTTTAGAGGCTTTGTTCACCACAAACCAAATAGACTTTCTATCAATTTTAAAACTAGATTTGATAACTAGATTGGCCATACAAGTTTGACCCATGCTTTTTTGCTTAAAGGTGAAGAAAACCCAACTTTCTGTATGTTTTGTAAAATTCCCTTATCTGTCAAACATTTTTTATTAGATTGTCCTGGACTTAATGCAAGCAGAATGCTCTTTTATGAAGTTACTTTTTTGAAGGACATATTTAATGAGATTATGCCTGAAAAGGTTCTGGATTTTTTTTTAATCATATGTTAATTTAAAAAAATATGTTGTATAATATGACGTTTATATTTGATTTGTTTTTGTTGTATTTACGTGATATTTGTATTTTTGTAAATGAATTCTTGCCATGAAAATAGCTCTGACTGCTGACATGGGATGAAATAAAAAATAATCTGAATCACCACAGACCTTATTTCAGGCGATTTAGCAAAAACCCATAGACTTTAGGGCGATGGAAACGGAAGTGCTAAAATGCTAACTCACTTGCGCGTTTTGGCCTACAAAGATCGAAAAGCTATGCATTTTCCCTATAGACTTTTGGAAAATCGCAAGAAATAAGATCTGTGTTCAACAAAGAGTTGTGACCCTTGCACGATTTGTCTTTCAATATGATCTTTACAAGTTAATCCAAAGCCTACGTAAAGTTTAAAATATCACAAGCGTGTTATAACTGGTGTGTTTTATGTCATAGATCAAAACATGAAACTATTTAGAGGCTTTGTTCATCACAGACCTTATTTCAGGCGATTTAGCAAAAACCCATTCAAAAATCCCACAGACTTTAGGGCGAGGGAACCGGGAGTGCTAATGCTAACTCACTTCCTCGTTTTGGCCTACAGAGTGACTTCGGCACTCTATAGAAACTTACTGATGTCTACTGAAGCCATCAAAATGAAAGCCATCAAAAAGCCAACACTTGAAAGATTGTATCAATTACTTTGTTACACCAGTAGGTGGCGACAAGGGAATAAAAAAAATGGAAGATATTTGTTCGAAAACACGGATTTATTCAGCAAGGAAACAAGAAATCTGAGTCTTTGAATCATTCATTAAGAATAAAATAAAAAATGAAAGTGGGTGCAGTCAGAATATTTATGCTTTTCTTAATTTTCTCCCAGTTTAAAGGCCGATGGCACTTTATTTCGATACTCCGAGTTAGTTGACATGTAGTTGAATAGTTACTTCTAGTTTGTAGAATATTATCAATTTGTTCTAATTCAGATAGATGTTAGCAAAATAACATGGCAGAGACCATCAAATGTTATATATCGACAAATAAGATAAATACAAAGGTGTTTAAATGACCAAACATATTAATTTACACACATCTGAGAATCGTAATGTCGGATAGTTCATGACATTAACAAATTTTGGGATATTTTAAATGAGAAATAAAAGCGACGCATCAGTCATTCAGTGCTATTGTGATCGATACGGTCTCATTAAATTCACACTGGTAGGTTTTATGAAATATATGGTACATGTGTGTGAAAGGGTTAATACTGATTGGTAGGTTGTGTCCTGCAGGGTGTCTCAGAGCGGTCAGCACAATGGCGTTGTCCAGCAGAACCCACACATCCTCGGGAGTCTCAATTCCACTCAATCCCTCAGTCGAGGAACCTCTACGGTCACAAGGTCACAGAACAAGAGGAGCAGGATCTGTTGTGACACTGGCGGCAGGTATTGGGCCACTTGCCTTTGTTGTTGTCATTTAGTTTGTAAAGCTTGTGTTATATGATTTGATAAACCACGCTGAATGTAGTGTAAATGTCTTATAATACACTGTCTTTCTGCGTTCACAGCAGTGCTCAGTCCTACAGTGCTATTCTCACTCAGCCCATCATCATCTCCGACACCCCGAGTCCTGCTGTCAGCGTCATCACCATACACAGCGACTCTGACGATGAGGACGAAAGGAAGTTCCACCCTGTTAGGTGAGGTCACTACCTGCTAATGTACATACACTACCAGTTTAATGAGAAACTTGTACTCCTGTTCACCAAGGACACATTAAATTGATGGAGTTGATTGTAAAGACAAAATATTTATATTTCAAATATAATTTGGTTTTTTGATGATTATTATTAATGTAATATCATATTCTTTAATTATTAGAAATGTGTCTTGAGCAGCAAATAGGCACATTAGAATTTCTTTCTTTTTTTTTTTTTTTTGAAGGATCATGTGACCGCAATTTAGCTTGGCCATAACAGGAATAAATAACATTTTAAAATGTATCATATTAGAAAATTTATTGAAAAAGTGCATTTTGTATCAAATAAATGAAGCCTTGGTCAGCAGAAGACTTCATTTTGAAGAAGGCTTTGTTTAAAAAAATCTTACCAACTCCTAGCTTTTGCATTGAAAGGAGTAGTTCACTTTTGAAAAAAATCTTTCGCTGATCATTTACTCACCCCCATGTCATCCAAGATGTCCATGTCTTTCTTTCTTCAGTCGAAAAGAAATTGAAAACATTCCAGGATTTTTCTCCATATAATGGACTTCAATGGGGTCCAAATGAGAGTTTCAGTGCAAACTGTTCAAAGGGCTTTAAACGATTCCAGACTATGAATAAGGGTCTTATGAAAAAGGTGACAAATATAAAGTGACAGAGAATATAGAGTTTGTCCAGTATAAAAACCATTACGTCCATGGAGAGTCGTGTGTGTGTGTGTTTCTGTATGTTCTAACGGGGGCTGAAATGTAAACAGAACTGGTTTCTATTATAGGCGAGTTTAGTACTGAAATAGCAGACATCCGTCTATAGTTCACAGCGAGAGATCAGAGGGAAACCCAGGAAAGATCAGGGTGGCCTGGGGTTGAAAAACAAGACCATGATCTGCAGTCAATGTTGGGGAAGTTTCCAACTAAAATTAGCCTTTCCAGTCACAAACTAATTTTGCATCAAGTTTTGTTATTTTATGTTTTAAACTAAATTTATTTGTGAAATTATTTAGAAACAGTCTAAGGAAATATAGATTTCAAGCATTCCACAGCATACATATTAAATATATCTTGGCCCTCTAAATATAACAATATCCCTCCTGCCGTTTTATTGTATTCAGTGTTTTATTTTAGCTGTGTTTCATGTAAATGTGTCTGTTCAATACACTTCTGTTAGCCTAATTGAGATCCTCATTGATTTTGTGCCCGAATTTAGTTTTATTCATTTACCTTTTGACACGTATCTGTAATTTGTCCAACAAGTCTCGACAATGTTCATTGATTAACATTAGTTAATGTTTTATCTAACAATACATTTGTTACTGTATTTGTATTTTTATTAATAATGTTAACAAAGATTAACAGTTATAAAAAATAAAAAGTAATTTTTACGGTAAAAAAAACGGCAGCTGTGGTTGCCAGAACTTTACTGTAAAAAATATGGTAGCGACCTTATTGGTTTTTCAGACTTAACTTAAAATTTATAGTCATAAACCATATTTCATTATCTGATATACTGTTAATTTATCAATCTATTGAAGTATTAGCTTCTGTTTTAAACCATTGTAATACACTGATAACCACCAATCACAGCAGTGATGAGAGTCACATGATCAATCAAAGCTCAAAGCAAGCAGATTTTCCACAAGACATAATGTAAAGAAGCTGCACAGTGTCATTCATACTAACATTAAACGCCATCATGGTAACACACATGAAAATACAAAAAAACGCAATAAACATTTAACAACATTAAATGTAACATAAAACCCTAATGAACATAACTGATTAGACAAAAACTAAGAAGAAACACGTTATTTCAACAAAAATACATCACATGTAAGTGTCACGCAGGGAATTGTGGGAATGTCAATTTACGTTTTTTCACTGTAAATTCTACAATGAGTTGTTCTTTTTCACTTTTTTCACTTTAATTTAGAATACAGTAATTTAACGGTATTTTACATTTAATTTTACATTAGTTAGATCTATCACAGTTATTTGCCGTATATTTTACGGTAAACAGTTTTGCACTGCACAATCATTGTTTACAGTGAGTCAGTCATTGTTTGTGCATGTTAGTTCACATTGCATGTTGACAAAATTTTAATAATGTTTTAGTAAATGTTAACGAAGATTAATAAATACAGTTAAATTAACTATTAACTAATGAAACTTATAGTAAAGTGTTACCGTAGATTTTTTGGGAGAAACGGGTCTGTGATCAGAACAAAAGGTCAGTTTGCAGCAGATATGCCAAGGAGAGACCCATGTATCCCATGATCCCCCTGAGTCAGAGATGACTTTCACATGACACTTTACATGCAGGAGTCAGTTCGAATCCTCTTCCCTCCATCCGCCACCGTCCAAGAGCTGTGGGGGTTTAAAGACTGTTTTACTTGGAACTTGTTCACGGGAAAGCCTCCCATTAAATACTTTGTGGAAGATTGTTCTCAAAACCCTATAATGATTTATGTGCTCGTCAAGTCTTGAATGTAATTTTAAGTGGGATAAACAGGAAAAATGCTTCTTGGTTTTAAGTAATCTTTGAAATCTGAGCACCAATTGAGTTCTTGGCTTACTCGCTGATTCCCTGTCCATTAGGGTTTCCTTTGGTCTGAACCTCAGCGGGAAAACAATGTCTCAGGGAAACAGTGCATTTGATGATGATGAAGTAAAAGTATCAGTATCACAGAAGCTTCATTGTTGATTTCAAAGGCTCAGAACTGGAAAAATACATGTTGATTTTGTTTTTTGTAATCCGAAACATTTGCATTTAATAAAATTAAACACAACTGCACATATATTGAGGCCCAAAATGTGGACACGACATCGTTTTCAAAGAAGTTGTCATTTACATCAACCCGCGTTAATGCGCCGTCGAGCGCCATCATAACTCATCACATGACGTGAAGCATTTTCTGGCGCGTAATGTGACGTTTGAGAACCTAAAATCCTGTTTCGTCCAGTCGACATGCCAACACATAACCCGGCGTTATCAGAAATCTCAACTTAGGCCGGATTTTTACAGCAAGTTTAAGTTTTATAAGCTCAAATGTTTGCCTTGCTCTGTTCTGTGATTCACGTTCATGACTCTCCTGTTCGAACTCGGTCATCAAAATGAACAAATCTTTTTTCGAGTCATTTGGTTCATTCAACGAACGAAATGAACCAAATGGTTCATTTTGATCAACGAGTTTGAACAGGAGCGTCACGAATGCGCATCACAGAACAGAGCAAGGTGACCATTTGTGCTTATAAAACTTCAACTTTTTTATTCATTTTTGAAATGAGTTTCGCTTGATTAGGCCCTTATTCATCATTCCTAGTTAAACAATTATCAAAAGATCAATGAGGCTTACAAACAATCAGTTCCAAAAAAAAATGCAACACCTACCCCAATTACTGTAAAAAAAAGATTGAATCCAATATTTCGAGATAATATAGCTTAGAAATTTATAAGCTATGTTTTGTTGGCCAATCATTTTTGACCGGTAACACAACAAGTGTAACAAGGTGGGGAAAAAATCCAAAAAAAGTACAAAAAATTTATTTGGGAAGTAGTTATCCCCCATGTGATCAAAGTCAGTACGCTTCAGTCCAATGCAATAACATTAACTAACATTTTCAGATAAAATCAAGAAAATCCATTCCTGGTCAAAATCACCCGAACACAACAGGGTTAATTTTAAGGAAAATGAGAAATGGTGCCTTGGCACTTAACAAATAAAATATTAAAATTTATTTTATTGAGGTTCTTTGATTTCCTGTATTTTTTTATGGTTTTAGTTGTAGTGTTAGTTGTAGTTATTTCTATTACTGAGGTCTTTTTTTCCTCAGATGAAAACTGTGATCCTTTCAATTTGCTCAATTTAATCTCATTTCTGTGTTTGGAGAAACAATTGAGACTCATTTGATCTCATTCGTGATTTCTCTTTCCTATGGGTTGTGTTGACTGTGTTTGTGTGTGTTCAGGTATTTTTTCCCATGTCAGCGCTGGTTGGCCGTTGACGAAGATGACGGGCAGCTGTGCCGTGAGTTAGTGCCTGTGGATGAAGCGTTCATGAAGAGGGATGAAGATGAAGAAGACGAGTCGTCGCCTGCTCAACTCGGACTAGAGCAAAAAGGTTTTTAATGTTACACAAGAATTCTGCTTTAACCTATTAGTATCTGTTCATAGCATTCATGCATGGATTATGTGTGTGTGTAGCCATGTCAACCACATTTACAATGAGAGTAAAAACAGGGGAGAAGAAGAACGCCGGGACAGATGCAAATGTTTTCGCTATTCTTTACGGAACCAAAGATGACACAGGTAACCTGGAAACATTGTGTTTCTTTAGCACTAAATAGCCCTTCAGCTACAGAAAAGTGTGTTTGTGTTTTTGTCAGGTATCATTAATCTAAAGGCTTCTAAGAACTATAAGAACAAGTTTGAGTTGGGATTAATCGATGAGTTCACCATTGAGGCTGTGGACATCGGAAAACTCAAGAGAATCCGCATCGGACACGACAACGCAGGTACACACATGCACACACGCTCACAGCAAATGTCACTCTATTAATGCTTAAGTTATTAAAAACACAAATTGTGGTTGAGTTCAAATCTGTGCACTTATTATCGCAGTGTGTGTGCGTGTTTACTTGTGTAACCAATCGGCTGTTCTTTTTACAGCAAAAAGAAGTAATGCAGAACCATTCATAATAATGAGCTTATTTTGCTGTTTAGAACAGTGATATTACAGATAAGACAGGTTATTCAGTTTGAACTGTATTTTTAATTTTACTACAAAATAATTGTGAAGAGGTTTTAGCAAGAAAGTTTCAAAGTGTACACTAACGTGGCCAATGGCTTATTTTTCTCAGTGTAATTGGCTTGAATATGCTTTATTATGAAGTGAAAATCACTTATTATGCCTCATAAAACATACCCTACCATTCAAAAGTTTAGGGTCAGTAAGGGTCAGTTTGTAATACTTTCATTTGTCAAGGACAGTAAAGACATTATGTAACGTTATTATGTTACAAATGATTCTATTTCAAATAAATACAGTTATTTTGGACTTTCGATTCATCAAATATTTTTTTATCACAAAAATATGAAGCAACACAACTGTTTCAACACTGATAATAATAATCAGAAATGTTTCTTGAGTAACGAATCATATTAGAGTGATTTCTGAAGGATCATGTGACACTGGAGTAATGATGCTGAAAATTCACAGGATTAAATTACATCTGATCTAAAATAAAATTAAAATTAATTAATTTATTTAGATTTAATTTAAAATTAAATACAAAAATACAGTAGAAACAGTAATATTGTGAAATATTATTACATTCTAAAATATTTTTTTTTTTATTTGAATACATACAGTGATGTGAATAAGTTAGGACACCCATGCTAAAATTGCCTAAAAAAGGAATAAAAAAATCATCTTTTGGAAATTTATCTTAATGCCTTAATTAGAAAAATGAGGAAAAATCCAAGCTTTAAGGACACCAATTTTCTTTGTGAATGAATAATGTATCATAAATAAATAAATGTTCTTCCTTAAAATACAGGGTGCATAAGTCAGGGAACATCAATGTTAAACTCCCATAGAGTCAGGCAGATTTTTTATTTTTAAAGGCCAGTTATTTTAAATGCCAATCTCATGGTATGGTGAAGGGTGTTTGATGATGTGGGGATATTTTAATTCCAAAGGCCAAGGGAGCTTTTATCAGGATGCATATTATCCTGGATCCATGAAATAAAGAAAATAAAACGTTCTTAAAAATAAAAAACTGGCCTTTAAAAATAAAAAATCTGCCTGTGTGTCTCAGGTGGGTCTCCAGGCTGGTTTCTGGACTGGGTGGAGATCGATGCTCCATCTCTGGGTCAGCTCCTGCGGTTTCCATGTGGCCGTTGGCTGGATAAAGGAGAAGATGATGGTGCTATTGTCAGAGACCTGTACCCTAATGAACTGCAGACACATCTCTACACTCCCTGTATGACACACACACACGACTGTATAGCTCTGCAAAGCTAATTATAATGATTACAGAGTAATACTGAACCTTATTTACTTTATTTATGAATCATTTTATTGTTGAGGATGTTTTCAATGGGTGGATTTTATCAGATTTAGCTCACTTTTAGTAAAAACAAACACTTGTTTACCTACATTGATGAACATACACTTGTTAATGCTGATGGTGAGGAAGTACAGCTGCAAACCGTCCTGCTAAAGACATTCTTGCGATTCAAAGTATGAACCTTTAAAATAGCATAATACGGGACATGAGTTAAGCTTTTGTAACTTTACTAATTAGTTCGATCTTTTTTTATTTTAGTATTATGTATATACTGTTATAGTGTATTAATATTTTGAATGAGCTTTTATTTTTATATTTTTTTTGTTTAATTTTAGTTTTAAGTTTTAGTAATTTTGTAATCTGCTTTTCTTATTTTTATTAGTGTTCGTTTTTTTTTAGCTTCAGTAATTTTCGTTCTTCAACTTATTTCGCTTAGATGCCAGGTAACATTTAACTTTTTTGCTTTCTTTTTTTTTAAATTCAAATTTTGATTCTAATATTTAGATTTTATTTTAGCTTGATTTCAAAATCAATTTTCAATAGTTTTAGTTCAAGTTAACAACAATAATAAACACAATTTAGTGATTTTAGAAGTGATTAAAACTCTTATTTTGTATGTTTTGGGGAGATTATACATCTAAAATTAGATTGTAAACCTTCTTTGGTCATTTTATTTTTGCAGTTTTGTCCCCAAAAGTATAATTAGGTGAACAATAACACATATAGAAGATACCCTTAAACCAGACTGTACAGCTGTATCTTAATAAATAAGTAAAAACTATATTTGCATGCTTCATAAATACTGACATATGCAAATTTGTGCCTCATCGTTGTAATAGACAGACCTACACTAAATAGATTGTTCTCTTGTGTGTTGCAGATGTTCCCTATGAGATTAAAATCTTCACCAGTGATATATTTGCTGCGGGAACAGACGCAGACGTCTTCATCGTTCTGTACGGGCAGAATGGAGTTTGTTCGTCTCAGAAATCTCTCTGTGTCAATAAGAGAGAGAGGAAGATGTATTTTGAACGAGGGGCAGAGGACATGTTCATTGTAGAGGTAAATGAGGAGACTGAAGTCATATCCGTGCTGGTCATGTTATGTTCTGAAAGTAGCGTGCTTGAAAAACAAACCCTGCTTCATTTGAAAAACCTGATATAGGTTTGCCAGACATTTTTCTCGGCCTGAAAATAGCCACAGAAGCTGGCTGGCATTAAAAGACTAACAAACCTGCTTCATTTGCTAAGTTTTGCTTGTGAAGTTTTGTTGCTGAACCAACACTAGACCAGTACAAACTGGCATAAACCAGCCTGGACGAAATTCTTCTTGGTTAAAGCTGGTCTTTTCATCTTAAAGGAGAGCTCTGGTCAATTTTAACATTGAGTTTATTTTTTGTACATTTTGAGTGCTGTCAGTACAGACAGAAACAACAAAAATCGGTGTCGCCTACATCGTGTTATATTTTTAAAATTCGCACCCTGTTGACATCAATGGGGCATGTTCTAAACACCTCTTAAAATCCTTGATTTGTCATTGACCAGAGTGACCACGGTCAATCTGACTGCAGTAGATGTGAAAGATATTAATAAAAATGAATTCAGCCTGCTCTATTTGCTTCCTGTTTTCGGTCGAAGCCCACAGTAGTCGATTGTCGAGTTCACGTGTGAGATGATTGGTGAATATCATTTCAAACCTACCATTGTGTGGTGTTCTGAGAATATCAGCTCAAATGGATAGTTCATCCCAATCAGATGTTGAACACACAGAGGAGGTTTGAGATGATATTCACTAATGATCGCGCACATGAGATCCACAATCGACTACTCTGGAATTCGACCGAAAAAAGGAAGCAAATAGAGGTATGTAAGCTGGCTAAATTAACATAATTTTTATTAATATCTTTCACATCTACTGCAGTCAGATTGACACTCTTAATAACACCACTCACATGGCTGTGCACTCGTAATGGCAAATCAAGGATGTTAAGAGGCCAAAATCAGGTTTAAAACATGCCCCATTGACGTCAACAGGATGCAAATTTTAAAAAGACGATAACACTGTGTAAACAACAACGATTTTTGTCTGTACTGACAGCACTCCAAATGTACAAAAAATTATCTCAATGTTAAAATTGCTTGAAGTTCTCCTTTAATCAAACAGTAAAAACAAATTTGGGAAAAGTTTGTTAATTAAATGTATTACTTTGTGAAATCGTTTTTATATTTAATATTTTAAAATAATTTCTGTGAAAGAAAGCTGAATTTTCAGCATCATTACTCCAGCCAAAATCGTATTTGTTATTTTAAGACATTTTGTATTACCATCATGCAGCACAGTTGTGGTGCTGAAGATTTTTTCTTTTAACTGATTTTTTTTCAGGATTATTTCTTTCCCAGGAAGAAAAAACAAACAAACAAACAAACACTACACCTGGTTTCACAGACAGGGTTTAGATTTAGATTACACTAGTGCTGGGCTACACTAGTAATTTTTAATATACCGCCATACCGATGTATTTAATTACACAACTTTCGGAACTAACGTTACGCTGCGCGACACTGTTTCAGACGGACCCTTTAAAATGACGCCCTTCTAAGCAGAGACGGTGAGGCGAGGGTAAACAACAGTGCTCTGGTGTTACGTTACAGGGGAGATGGATGCTGCAGAACTAAGGTGTTATTTTCCTGTCAAATGTCGAGAGCGCACTGAGAATCCTGCACTTAAAACGTGTTCAGTGCAATCGTGAATCTCTCCTCTTCCCCAGCTAACAATTTTAGGTTATAAGAACGTTTTCATAACGTTCACATTAAGTTATAAAAACATTACTTCTGAATGTTCTAGGAACGTTCAAAACGTCCTGTTTTTTTTAGACGTTGTATTAACGTTCTTGCTTGGTTATAAGAATGTTAGGAAATAACAATTTTAGGTTATACTGGTCCCTATTCTATTAAACAATATTCACTAACGACAATAGACCACCTTAAGTAAATTTATTGCAGTATTCCTCTCTCAACCACTGGAAAAGCTTTGAACACCTGACTAAACGTGATATCAATTTTTGGTCAAACCACCCAGTACTAGATTACACCTTAGTTCAATTAGGACATCTCAGTAGCTTTCACAAGTAATAGAAAAAACATTACAGATGTGTGCATCTTGCCAAACAATGGCACTGACATATTTTAAGATGTGCCGGTTCAAGTTGCTTTTTAGTTCAAACGAGAACAAGAGAAATCACCTCGCTGTAAAAGCCAGTTGCTTTATGGATGGTGTGCCACAGTTCATTCACCATCTTCTTGCACATCTGGACACTCAGCGAGTCTGCAGAAAGACCTGACGACAAAAACAAACCAATCCCATCAATAACTGTGGTTACATACAAATCAACAACCCTATGTTAGTTAGAATTTAGGTCTATAAACAGATTAACCAATGGCAAAAAACTGATTAAGCCAATAATCAGACAGCAGGCATTAATATTAATCTGATTTTTAGCAACGTAAACAAGAATTTGGATCTGTGCACTTCTAGATAAGCATCTATTCATATGCATTAAAGGAGTAGTTCACTTTTAAAAAAAAAACTTTTGCTGATAATTTACTCACCCCGTGTCATCCAAGATGTCCATGTCTTTCTTTCTTCAGTTGAAAAGAAATTAAGGTTTTTGATGAAAACATTCCAGGATT
>JAOTRC010000006.1:21625293-21639722 GCA_027497675.1 Cyprinella lutrensis | reverse complement strand
GATAAGACCCTTATTCATCGTCTGGTGTCGTTTAAAGCCCTTTGAACAGTTTGCAGTTTGCACTGAAACTTTCATTTCGACCTTGAGCCTTTTGGTTCTCAATGAAGTCCACTATATGGAGAAAATCCTGGAGTGTTTTCATCAAAAACCTTAAAGTAAACCTTAAAGTGAACTACTCCTTTAACCAAGACATAATTAAAAATACTATTTAATTCAATAAAGTGTTTTCGCTAATCAGTACATCTGAATGACTAAAGACATGGTGAATGGATGTTTTAGAAGACTACAGAGTGTTAAAGTATGCATTCATATTTTGAATCAGCTATTGCTTTGAATTTTGCTATATTAATTTTAGTTTAGGTTTTTATTAATTGTCAACTGCTTGACTTTTTTATTTCAGTTTTAGTTATTTTAGCACTTAAACCTATTTTATTTCAGTAGTTACAAAGGCAACATTTTTGCTTAAGTTTTTCAAACTGAATTTCTTCATCTAATATTTGTTTCATTTCAGTTAACAAAAGTGATTTTTAATTGTATTAGATAATAACAATACTGCAACGCACACATACAGTAACACGCCTTAGCTTATACATAACACCTCCATAACTCTGACCACACCTACAAATACTTGAAATAAGTGGTTTTAATATGGCATCACCCAAAAAGGTCAAGTTTCCTAGTATAGAATGAGTATGTAATCTAGTATGACTATAAACTGTCAGACTTTCACCACTTCGCATGACGATTATTTGCTTTATAAATGAGCCTGTGTCATCAAAGATCATTACAGGAACACTTAACTCGACGTAAAGTAGGACATCCTCTCACTAAATGTCAGAAGTTCATGTGAACGTTAACAAGTTCAAGCAGGGCTGACCTCAATTCAGATGCAACAAGCCAGAGAAATCCCCACACGCTTACGCACTCGCAAACACTGGCGATTTACAAACAATTTCCGAGGCGGAGATTCGGACCACACAGGAATGGCGTCAAAGTTCAAATGAGATATTTCTGGGATAAAAAAAAAAATATCTTTGCTCTTCCTGTTTATTGACGGGGTCATCACAACAGGATGTTCAGGATTTGGTTCCCACTGAATTGGGCAAGCAACTCAACAGAAAAATCTCTCTCTTCCTTTCTTCTTTGCTAAACTGATTAATACATTAATTAGAGGCACTAAAGGCAATTATCACGGTTATTATTGCTCATACTCCCGGTTATTGAAAGGAACTTGAAAGGAAACATCAAACCAGCAAACAACTTCACATTCTTTAAAAAAAAAAAAGTTTAAAAGGGGGTTTTCACATGCAGTGATGACACAGAAGAACCATCATTGAACTATTTTCTTAGTGTGCAGAACATTGAAAAATACTAAATAACTTATTTTTTTCACCTTTAAGAATATTTTGTGGAATGGAAAGATCTCATGGATGTTGAAGGTTCTTCATAGAACCAGATTCCCATTAATATAACCTTTATTTTAATTCAACATTATGATAGCAACTTATGCACAGACAAAAACGCATGTTTTCATCAAAAAGGCGAAAAATCATAGCAACCATCTATAATAAACCAGCAACCACCAAACAAACAACCAGAACTTAAAGGAGAACTCCGGCAGCAAAATGAACCTTTGGTTTAATAAAACATCTGTACCTAGTCAGTCATTCCCTGAGATTTGTTTTCATGATAATCGAGTGTAAAGAGTTTTATCTCTAAAAACTGTTTAGCGTATAATGCTAGTAATGGGGGCATTTACTACGTAAAAAGAAATCGCTAGTTTATACCAATAACAAGGCTCAAAATAGCCCCACACTAACACAGTAACATAATGAGGGTCCATACATGCAAAACGAGGCATTGAGAACTTTCTACGTCTACAGACCTTTTAATAAGATACTTTATAAAGACAGTTCACTTCGTGTATACAGACAGGAGCCATCTTTGGAAAACAGACTCGATAAGTCGAACCACAAACGCCGTTCATACAGTACAGAAGTTCGCTGAACTTGATACATTTCAGCTCACTTGGCACGTCGTTCGTGGTTCGACTTGTCGTGATATATAGTGTCAGGTCAGTCAAATCAATAATATTTTCTTCTAAACTGGTTTTAAAGACATTATTAGTATTTAAGGCAAGACATCATGAATAGGCTAGAACATTAACTAATAGATATTACTATATCTGGCTGATTGATATCAAAATTCTTGTTTCATTTTGATGACATTTAAATCAGATTTTTTTTAGGAATAAAAGGTTCAGGCAAACTATATGAACCAACCCTCTGTAATGAATTCAGTGAATAGAATAAAACTGTGAAGTTTGGTGCATATAAGAGCAAAGTAAAAATTTCGGCCTCAGTAAATAAGAAAAAAAATTATTTTGAGATATTGTAACTGAAATCCAATGGCACAGATAGACAATGTGCCATAAAATAAACACTTAAAACTGTTTTTAGAAACAACACAATATGAAAAGCCCCAAAACTCAAATTGACCAGTGCATGAAAAAAAGCAAACAAACAATGTTTTTGTCTGCAGTGTTTAAAACAATTATGAAATACAAAACAATTTTGAAACCTGGAACAAGACAACCCAGCGTTCATCTTACATTAAAATTAACCCTGGGTTGACATCTTGAAGTGTGAAAAGCCCATTGGCATCCTAACCTTGGCAGGGGCCGAGGTGCCCCGGTGTGCCCTCCCACAAGGGGCGTATGTGCGGCTGCTGTGTAACCCGACACCCGGCGCTCGCCACAGCTGCTCTCCAAACTGCTATTTAAAAAAGGAAAAAGGATGAAACTTCCACTCCTGACTCCTCAAACCCCCCAAGCACCAAACATCCAGTAGCTGCGGTAGCTGTTGCCAACCCGGCATAAATGCCTACAGCACCCGGGCAGGACCGGACAGAATCGCCCGCGGATTATTCCCGTCGCTCCACGGGAGGGATTTATGGTTGTGTCGCGCGCAGCAGACCGGTTGGAGATCGTGCTCATTCCGCACAACGGTTTATCCGATGCATGAGACGACGGCTCGCGCTCTCGGGCAGCGACGCAGTCACGCAGATTAACGGATCAGGATTTTGACTGCCGGGACAAATGAATACAAATGAATTTAGCGACCCGAAGGAGAGTCCGCAGAACCTCTCGTCTGGTGGCAAAGTAAGTTTCAGTTTTACCTCATATCAGGTACTCACTTAACGGGTCAGTCATGCAGGACGGGCACCTCCGTTACCCGGTTACACCGGAGACAAAGAGCGCTTGGTGACTGCATGTTTGCGCATGGCGCACTGGTTTGTGTGTGTTGGTGCCGGGTGAATGGGTGCTTGTTCGCGCGCCGCTTTACCTGTGTTACTTGGCCGGCGTTCAGAACTGAACAGAACCGATCTTTAACTGAAAGGGTCCAGGTGTACCAGCAGAGATGTGCTCGAGCCAGATCATTACGCGCAGAACTCCAAGCTCTGTTTAGTACAACACTTTTGCGCATTGGCATAGCGCATGTGGACATGACTGTGCGTCAGGTCTTTGGGTTCATTTCTAACTCTAGGAAGGGGACGTTTACATACGACGCATTCTCGATATTTGTACTGTCTTTTGTGGTTCCTTTATGGGTCCATTTAATAGTATTCCAGTTGGTTTTTAACTATGTATTAAAGCAAATAAATAACATTTCATTCATTCAGTGAAACCCCAGTAGTCTAATTGACTGTGTGTTTATAGGGACACTTTTTGTCATTGATTTGACTGGGAAAATGCCCAATTATCCTGAATTGACCCTGCATGTTAACCAGTCGGTTTCTGTATTATTAAGAGTCCAGCAATGATTAGCGATTCATTGTTATTAATTCAGTTACCACTTCAGACAGATTCACGTGTTTTGGTTCATTTAGGAGAATAGTGATTCGTTGAATTGGACTACAATGGTCATGCTGTAGATTCAGAATCATTATCAGTTTATTTCGCCTCAAGATGAACGGAATCAAATGTAATCGCTTCCGGTATTTTGCGCTCTAGGGAAACGCGCTCAAGGTTCTATTCGAGGCGCTCGTGGAAACTTGGAATTCTTGGAAGCGTCCGTTGAAAATAGTCTCACTGTGGGTGTATGTGTGCGTGTGTGTGTACGTGTGTATTTGCAACTGGGCATCACAGTCAGACCGCACTGAGACGCTAAACAAACAAGACTTCCGTTCCTAACACCCTCAACTGTGGCTCTGATGCCCGTGATGCGAGTGGGTACGCGTCACGAATGAATGAATTAATGAAAATTACATGATCTATAAGTTATGACAACATATGTTTCTACATTGCTTTAACCCATCAATTGAAGCAATTTTATAAGTTACACCAAGTTAAACTAATTTTAAAAAATCAGTTTAATGTAGTTTAAGTTGTTATGACTTAAACATCCAAGTTGGTTGTGCTCAAAAAGTGTAGGCTGCAACGTTTTTACAGTGAATGAATGAATAACTGTTCAGGACAGGTCTTTGAATAGATAACAACTAGACCTAGATGTAATGACATTTCTTGCATCATGTAAACCGAGAATAAAATGTGCTGTAAATTGTAGGCCACTTGACTACAGAATTATTCAGCAATATTCCTATTTATAACATTCCAGGAATGTTTTATGCAACAATCTACAGAATGTTAGCCAGTGTATATCAAAAATATACAAAATACGACAAGAAAACGTTTAATAGGGTATAAAATAGGCTCAACAGTTTTACATAGGCCTACATGTTTTCAGAGCAGTGAAGGGTTTAAAGTGTGATTTCTGTGACTTTGCATGGTTGTTTATGTGTGTTATAAATACCATTCTGACAACCACATATTTTATGATAGCTACCCAAATGCATTGCACGTAACTGCGGCAGGAAAGCAAGGGGAAAAAATCCTTAAAATAAAAAATAAATAAATAAATGAAACTAGGGGTTAAAGCCATGGGTAAATCATGAAAATGAACCAAATGAACCACTTCCAGCAAACCTGAAAGTGAATAGAAACTGTAGTGTGCTAATGCTGTACAATTATAGACGTTATATCACAGCTAAGGACACACATTTCCATACAACGTTATTTGATTAAGCAAATGTGGCGCTTCCGCTAAAAGATGTAGTCCCTGAGGTGTAACTGAGGTGCGCAGTGATATATAGGCTACAGTAGCTGGTGAACAGGTGTTTCCATTCATTGCTGTATTATGTATTTTTAGCTCTGCTGAAACGCTGAATTGACTTATCAACTATCCGTTTCATAACGATGTTTATGGTACCTCTGCTTTTGTGCATCTTGTGCGGTCTGGTCTGAGCTCTCTACCACTGTTCGTTTGTTTTTGTTGATGCCGGTTATACCCGTAACCGGATAGCTTGCACTTCCGCCTCTGTCCGCCAGGGTGCGCCCTACATAACTCCAGTCCCGACAGGAATATAATGATTTTGGATCCTCTCTGTGAGAGATTTGTGCTTGTTTTTTTCATAATACACTTAATACCTCCAAATTTTACCACAAACTTGTATTTTGTGCCTAAAAGGTATGAGTGAATTGGATAAAGATGGTGTTGTAGAGCAGGGGTCATGTTCTTCCTCATCAATGTCCATCACTGTGTGCTGAACAGAAGGAATTTTTCCACTCTTCTATTACTGAAGTAAAAGAATGAAAGAGAAGGGTTGTTGTATGCAAGGATGGGTCTTTTTAGTCGTCTGTGTACATAGTGTGTGTTAGTGTGTGTGAGTTTACACATTTGTGTGTACATGTGGTTGTTACTATTGAAAAAAATTCCACTCACAAAATAGGCTAACTAGGCCTGGAAAAAGGAAACTTGAGCTAAATACGCTATTGACACTACACACGTTCACTTTTACTTTAAACGAGTACATACCATAGACTTCCAGTGATCTTATATAAGCTAATTATAATGAGTATTTATTTTATTTTGTCATTTTCTAAACTGGTAATGTCCTTGGATGTCTCAAAGTGGTTTGTCCCCAAACTTTCAGATTCATATTCACCTTTTCTTCTAAATCTGCTTTGACTTTAGTTATTGGATATTTTAGCATCACTTAAAGATGTGAATCTGTCAGCTCAGTTTAAGACATTTTTGCATGTTCCCATGCATTTTCCTTAAAAAAAATCAAAACTTTAAATGAGACGGATAAGATTTCTGTTATTGCATTATACAAATATTCACTCACACAGTGTTTATGGGACTCAAGAGATGCTTGACACATACATGAGTAATTCTCTGCAGTGAACACACACACACACACACACACACACAATAGAAAGAGCACATTCAGCTGTGACACACACACACACACACTGTTTCTCACTCATCTGTTTGTGGTGGCTTACTAACTGTGAGGTCAGGCTGGCCGGTGTTTCTGCCGTTCTGATTGGTTGAGAAACTCTGCGGCGAGACGCTTCACTTCCTGACTCAGGTACGGAGATCCTGGGGGAGTCTAGGACCGCGTGTTTGTGCATGATAGATAAAAGTGTGTGTGTTTTGTGGTCACCAGGTAATGTTTAAAGCAGCTGCCAGGCGAAGACGCGCACACACTCACACAAATATGTCCGCATACACAGTGGGGGTTTGAAGCGCTCCGTCTACCCTGCCAATCATAATTGAAATCTTTCTCTTGTGGGTCACTTCCTCTTTCATGTGCCTGTGAAATCAGAGGTTAGGGTGCAAAGGTCAAAGTTCAATAGGGTCAGTCTGGCAAAAAACTATATCTGAGGTTCCTTTGTGGTATCGTCACACATAAAGTCTAACAGTTTTCACGGTTGTATTAATGAAAAATGAAAAATTGTTTATTGATTATTTTTTAGATGACCTTTGCCGTCATCTGACATTCAGTCAAACACTGCTAAATGTAATAATGAGCACATCGCAAAATAAAAAATAAAAATCCATACTGTGTACACTACTGTTAAAAAGTTTGGGGTTAAAAATTATTGTTTAATGTTTTTGAAAGAAGTCTCTAATGCTCATTTGATAAAACATGTTACTAAATATTATTAAAGTTTAAAATAATTGTTTTCTGTGAATATATTTTAAAATGAAATTTATTCCTGTGATGCAAAGCTGAATTTTCAGCAGTGTTCAGTGTCGCATCATCTTCAGAAGCCAACTTAATCAGTCATATTATTATCAATGTTTAACATAGTTGTGCTGCTTAATATTTTTGTGGGAACCATGATACATTTTTTCTACTTTTTTTGATAATTGTAAAGTTTCGGTAAAGTCGTCTCATGGAGCTGCCGCTAGAAGTTCCGGTTGCTTTAGTCAATGTTCTGAGACGCCAGCTTATTGACTGCACATTCGTATTGACTGGATGCATTTTTTTTTGTCATGATTTGAGTGTTTTGGGACCAAATTTATGAGAGTTTTTGTCATATTTCATGGAATATTTCAAATTTAATCTTAATCTTGGTGAACAGCTTTGGAGAATTTGATGTTCCCCATTCAAAGAGATATGAGCTGTACTTGCATGACTGAAATAGCGGACCGAGAGGCCTATCAAAGATGCGAATAAAAGCCTAAATTCAATCTGTTTATCATATAGTGATTATGTCCCTTTAGAAAATTTGGACTGAAGCAATCAATTCATATGGATTAGTTTTACGATCTCTTTATGAACTTTCTACAGTACATCATCAAAGTGGAAGTTGCTTAGCTTTAGGGACAGAAAGCTCTCAGATTTCATCAAAAAAAAAAATTTTGTGTTCTGAAGAAGAACGAAAGTCTTAGGGGTTTGGAAAGACATGAGCGGGAGTAATTATTGACATAATTTTCATTTGTAGGTGAAGTATCGCTTTAAAGGGATTTGTGTGCTTCCTATGTATACGTTTCTATGCATATTTTGACCATTTCCAAATGAAAGAAAAGAAACTGAAAACAAGCACAATGTTTTCATTCTCTATAAACATGGAAATACATTTAACCGGCCGGCATCATCCATCAGTTTGATGGTTCAGTCCACTCCGGAAAGATGGTTTTGCCAGTAAAATGTTCCACTTGTTTGGGTCGAGGCCAGTGCAAGAAGCCTGAAATGTGTACCTCCATTGTAATGATGATGTTTTGACAAGTGGCTTCTGTTATGTAAAGGTCTGATTCAACATCTAACTCTGCTACCCACAAAATAGTGGAAATTCAAATGAGTAACTGTGTCTCTCTCTCTCTCTGTGTGTTTCTAGGAGAGCTCTTCTTCTGTGTATTCTACTTTATTGTACTTCTTTTGGATTCACCCAAGTACTCTTTGAAGGTAAGATGTGAAAGACATAAACATGCAACATTTGTTTGCATATGTGTGTGATTGCATTGCATTGAAATGGTGGTTCAACATGAATGTGGTTAAAACTAGATTTTTGAGGCCATTGAGTTATTGCCCAATAATAAAGTTTCATGTTCTTACACTTTCCACTAAGTTTGGAAAGTTTTACAACATTAAACTTAATACCCTGATTCCTGAAACACAAACACCCTCTCTCTCACGTACGTTTGAGTTTCCTTACCCGACTTTTACCTTTTCTTCTGCCAAACATCGCTCAGTTCTAAACACGTTTCCCCAGTAAAGCATGTCCTATAACCCCTTTTACATGAATGAGTGTGTGTGCGCGTCTTTTTTATAGAAAAAAATGACATCATGTTCCCTCTTGACTGCTGATTCATGCCGAACTCAACAGTAACACACATACGAAAAAGCCTGGGAATAATGCTATGATAAATCTACAGAATCAACCGAAGATCACAGACTTTAAGATCCATTCACACTGACAGCAATGAGAGTTCATTGAGTGTGTGTGTGTGTGTGTGTGTGTGTGTGTGTGTATTTATATTAAACTTTCTTTTGCCTGTCCAAAATCTCAGATAAAAATTTTCATTGTGCATGTCACATAATATTTATGCTGCATCCTATATAATCCATTCAAGAACGCTATTGTTCCGATATGCTAATATTTTTTAATACTGCAAAGCAATGAAATAATGTCTTATTAATAAATCTTCTATTTTACACAATTTTTATGTGCACGCTCACTGAAATCAGATGCATTGGTCAAGTTTCTAGGATGCTTCTTGGAAATGCACAATTTGATTTCATTCAATTCTGAATAGTTTTTTTAGCTTGTCACATTAGCTGTAAATGAGCCACCTAAAAATCATGACAAAAGAGAGTGGCTGATGGCACCACAGGAACATGCCCAGTCCCAAAACCATTGATAGTCCTTCACAGTTTTATGGGTGTGAAACACAAACAGTTGCTCATTTAGGTAATCAAAATCATCATTCAGACAGTGTACTATTGTGTGAAGTAGTTCCTGGCTTTGTTCTCATATGTTTGGCTCTGTCCTGGCCTTGTGAAGCCAACCCTGACCCAAGTGAAACACACACACAAGTTCACTGTGATAAGTTCGCAAAATTTCCTTGTCAAAAGCCAGTTTTTAGCACTTGAGTTTTGGCTTCAGATACAGACACGCAGCTGTTAACTTACTGCTTCTTTTTTAGCCCAAAGGATGTTTTCCTGCTGGAATTTAACACACATGGCACAAAACTGAATTAGCACATTAAAATGATGTAATATGGAGCAATGGACTGCCTAAAGATGTCATGAAATCAAAATGAAAGTTTTATAGCTTTAAACATGTGTTCAAATGTGTTAGCTATCTAAATGCTATCCTTCTAGATTTTTACTCCTTGT
Organism: Cyprinella lutrensis; assembly: GCA_027497675.1. Taxonomy (NCBI): domain Eukaryota; kingdom Metazoa; phylum Chordata; class Actinopteri; order Cypriniformes; family Leuciscidae; genus Cyprinella; species Cyprinella lutrensis. The sequence continues at coordinate 21,630,032 of JAOTRC010000006.1, read as the reverse complement.
TACTTGCACTAAGCTGATGATCACCACTTTCTGTACCTCAAATCTTGCATGGCGTATAGAACCATAATATATGTATATATCATATAGTTATATTATGTATAATTGAATATACACTTGTGTATTAAGATGTGTTTGGGTTTGTGTTGTAGATGTGGACGTGTTGCAGCGGTTGGCTCTGCGTGCTGAGCTCGGTTCTCGCGCCGTTCCCGCTGGCGTCATCTCCCTCCGCTCTGGAGTCATCCTCACGACACGGGCACGAGTTACCACTGCGACACGCTCTGTGTTCCCACCAGAACTCTTCTGGAACTGCACTATTATCCTGAGCGTCCGATCCCACCGCTTAAACTCAGCATTTCTCTTCTCCGTCCTATCTGGGAATCGGATTCAGCTCGGGCTGGAAATTTCGCCTGGCAAGCTAACGCTTCACGCCGGCCCTGGGAATGCCGCGGTCTTCCCATACAACCTCCATGACGGACGCTGGCATCATCTTGCCTTCGTTCTTAATGGGCGATCGGTGACCCTACACTCTCCCTGCTCGGAGAGCAAAGGTGGAGTTACACAGAAACTCCCTATACTTCCTGAACGTCTGAACCCTCGTGGGACATTCCGCTTGGGCGGCAGCAGTGCTTTGCTTCCGGATGCGGGACCCTTTGAAGGGGCGATTTGTCAGTTTGATGTGGTACCCTCAGCACAAGCCCAGCAGAATTATTGCAGCGCCATCCGAAGGCAGTGCAGAGAAAATGACACCTACAGGCCAGCGCCTCCCGCTCTACTTCCCCTCCCATCCCGACACGCCCCACCACTATTGGCCCACACATTACCACCTAATCGCACTTTCACTTTCACTCCCACTAATTTCCTTTGGACATCCATAAATGGTGCAGTAGGGTCTTCTGCTGCGAGAATGAACGATGGTGTACGACCCAAGCCTTCCTCTACCACACCTCAACCCCTTTCCTTGATGCAAACAGGACTTGAACCTCCTTTATCTAGGGAATATTTCAATTCTGTCACCCCCAAACCTACTCTCAGGACACCTAAGCCGACTGCCTCAAAACCTGCTGTCTGGCTTACCCCCACAAAACCAGCTGGATCCAAACCCACTCCAGGAAAAATATCTCCCAAATTTAGCGCGACAAAGTCTTCTGAACCAAAGCCCACGATAGCTCGACCAACCTCTTCCAAACCTGGAAGTTCAAAAACAACTGGACCTAAAACTCCACCAAAACCTTCCAAACCAACAGCTGTAAAACCCACGGTAAAGAAGCCACCTCTTGCGCCAAAGCCAACCAAGATCAACCCTACGAAGAATACTTCTACTGGTGCTCAACCTATCAGTCCTAACAAGAAACAAAAAAAACAATTGTTAGACCCAGAACCGACCACCTCCAAAAGACCCTCGCCAACCAACAAAAAGCCACTCCAGCCCAAATCCAAGCCCTATACCACACTACCAACCCTAAAATCCACCATTGCCCCAAACCCCTCGCCCAAAAAGAGCCTCCCAACACCCAAATCCACACCGTTCACCACCGCTGCACCAAACAAACCTTCAAAAACTCCCAAAGTCAATCCTGACAAACCTAAAATGAATTACGTCACACCACGCACTCTTGGGTGGGCCGGCCAAACTGTGACTCTCCCAGCTTTCGACGATTTCCAGAGCTTTGAGGTGGAGCCGACACACTTTTCGCTTCTGGTTGGACCGCCAGGACAAAAAGGAGATCCTGGGAAAATGGTAGGAGAGCCGCAGTGTTTGTGTGTGTGTTATCAGGCCCGTGGCTTGTGTTCGATAAAGTCTTGATAGTGCATCATATGTCACATTTGAGATTGTAGGTAAAAATGGGCACATAAGCAGATTTCACCTATAGTATGACACATGAAGATATACAGAAGACAGGAGATTTCACATAATCCTACTATTCTTATAAACATTTCTGAAGTTACCAGCAAGTATTTTGTCTCACACTGAAAGCGAAAATGCTGCATGACACAGTAACATCCAATGAGAATGTATTTTATGTTAAATTTGGAGCAAGATCTTTGACCAATGAAATGGGGCTGTCTAGCATGGTACAATACAAATAGCAACTAACTGACTATATATCCTATTGCTGGTCATGATTATAGCTGCTTAGGACATTACACGTCATCAGCGTGTTTCATGAGGCTGATTTGTAGAAAGACTCACTGAGCGCCACAAACAAGCAGTATCCACCTTTTACAGTTCCCCTGAACCAAAAATACGATGGCAACCTGTAATGGCGAAACTGTCAATGCCAAAATGATTCTGCTGCTGTCAGGTCGTTCATTATTATCGTAATGTTATGTGCTTTGAGACATGAGGTAATTTAACGCCGCCTCTCGTGTCGCTTTGCAGACTCTGCTGTGTGTTGTTGTGTTTTGGAGGTGTGGCTTTAGAGACGCTCTGAAGGGAGGGTAGGATATCATGCTTTCAAGTCTAGCATTCGATGGCTAGCCTCTCTGAATCTGCACACCCTAGCTTTAACAAATAAGACATAGCTTTTGTTTTATCCCTTGTCAAGCCGTGTTAAGCCTGGTTAAGGGGCAGTGTGCCATTTTTACTGGCAGCAATAATAACTGTATTTATACAGTACACTATCATTCAAATGTTTGGGGTCGGTACCTTTTTTTAAAATGTTTTTTTTTTTTCATTTTAAAATAAAAGTCTCTTAGCTCACCAATGCTTCCTTTGATAAAAAATACAGTAAAAATTATGAAATATAACAATTTAAAATAAATAATTTAAAATAACTTAACTATTTTTGTATATTTTAAAAAGTAATTTATTCCAGTTGAAAAGAACATCTTTATTTGAAATATAAATATTTTGTAATATTATAAATATATGATAAACTTTTGATCAAATTAACGCAGTCGCTGAATGTACTGTAAGTATTAATTAAAAAAAGTACTGACCCCAAACTTAGGCACATCAGTGTATTTTCATATATTTTATATATTAATGTCAAATATCATATAATTTATTGTCCAGATAGATGTTTTGCACCTTAAATGTACTTTTATGGTGGTACAAATAGAAAAATATATATTTTTTGTGTATTTATATTGGTTTAGACAATGGTCTCCAGTGGCTCATGTTTTCTATGGGATGTAAACAGCTCAATATTGCTGTTTTAGTATATTTAGTATACAGCATCATGTTGAGAATGCCCATGTAGCTCACACAGACATTTGACTCACTTTGTGTTTGAAAGCTGTTGAGCGATGGTAGCTTTTAAAGCTGGGTCAAAGGTCAGGGGAAGTGGTCAATATTTTATCAGTCACCCAGACACTCGCACATAACTTTACAAGCATGGAGTCCTGTTCCATTCATGAAAAACCAGGCATGGGATTTCAATCAAGTGAATTGAAAACTCCTAAACCAAGAGTTTAAGAGACTTAATTTGAAAAGGAACCACCTAACCTGTGACCCAAAAAACAAATAAGGATAAGTGAGTTATCGCAGGTCCTGTGTTAAATGCGAGTCAGCCGTATTTAAACAGTAGGACTTCGACGTCTTTAAGGTTCTGTAGATGCAGCAACAGGGAGAAAATAGTGATGTAAGGCAAATCTCTTGGGAATAGCTCAGTTAACAAGGATGTTCAAAGTGAAGTCTGTGATGACATCATCATGCTCGGACACTCTAGAGGGCATTTTCCTAAATAGCTGACTAAACTTGACAGAAATGGCCCACATCTTGAACAATGGCCCATTTTATCTTGTGTCTGTTTATGTCTGCACATCGCCGTGGTTACCTCCAGCCTTTAGGCAATCACTCTGTGTGTGCATGTGTAATTTGGTGGAGGCTCGCAGGTATGTGTGTGTGTAGCACCCAAGAGAATGTTCCCTGTTATTACCACAGGATAATTACCCAAAAGCCCCCCATCATCCACCATAAAGATGCATTCTCCAGGTACTTGACTAAAACTCCAGGAACACACCCGGCGATTCTGTCAATTACACATGCACACGTGCTCTTAGTCTGCGATTATTCACAGCTGCAGTACACGCTTTACTCAAAGATAATGAGCTGTAGCCTCTATCTTTAGCACTACTTAAATATAGTATAACTCATACAAAACACTGCCAGCATCAAACTAGCTTTGTTTACAATGAAATCCTATGGCTTACTAAATACTGTGCAGTATGTACTTTTTACCGTCTACTAATTTTTTACTAATTAGCATGAAATATATAAAACGGTTTATTGATAAGATTGTTTTATTTTTATTTTAGTGTAATTTTGTTGTGTACTTTTAACAATTTAAGTTTTTATTTAAATAGTATTATATTATATATAATAATATATTATTTTAGGTTGAATTTATTTTTATTTCAGTTTTTTTTTAAATCCGGTTAGTAATTTGAGTGCTTCAACTTAAACATATTTAAAGGAGTAGTTCACTTTTAAAAATACTTTTGCTGATAATTTACTCACCCCTATGTCATCCAAAATGTCCACGTCTTTCTTTCTTCAGTCGAAAAGAAATTAAGATTTTGATGAAAACACTTTCAAAAACTTATGATTTTCTCCATATAATAGACTATATTGGGATCCAAATGGTTCAAGGTCCAAATGAGAGATTCAGTGCAGCTTCAAAGGGCTTTACACGACACCAGACGATAAATAAGGGTCTTATCAAGGACCCTTCGAGTCATGACTCGAAAATAGATTTGTTCATTTTGATGAACGAGTTTGAACAGGAGAGTCACAA
>JAOTRC010000006.1:21534290-21548454 GCA_027497675.1 Cyprinella lutrensis | reverse complement strand
ATATTTCTTCAAAAGCAGATCGTGGAGACATTTTAATCGTCCACGATTAAAAATCGTCATATCGCACACCCCTACTCTAAACTACATAAATGAGTGGTATTTTATAGCAAGTTTTGTACCTAAAACACAGAAACTGAAAAGGAAATCCCAATATTAATTGCAACATTATGGTGGATATGCAAGCTTATGATGACTGGTTTTTTGTTTGTGTGTAATACTTACGCTGATCTGTGGCGGTCCAGGTGTTGTCAGCAGGGTTGTAAGGAATCTGACTGTAATTTGCAGTATCTGAAGGGTTAGGATACTGGCTGTAGGTGTAATCCACTGGAAGAGTGGTCCCAGTGGTATCATAGGCTGCACTGACCAAGTCTGGTTGACTTCTGTACACCTGACTCTGCAGAGAGAAGTAATTTGTTACATACATTATGCAGATACACACATTAAACCACACCTAAACCACACAAACACAGACCTGCTGTGACCGTGAACTGAAGCTACTGCGTCGACTGTGTGATGAATGCACACTGTGCGCTGATTGTTCACTGTGAACCGAACGGCGGTCAAATTCATCAGCGTACGGGTCGCGCCGGCGGCTGTCATCATCAAAGCTAGAGTCATAACCAGGGTAATACCGCCATGGATCATCATACCCCTCTCGTCCCCTGGTAATGAGTACAATGAAAACTCAGTTAAAGACGTGTTAGCATGTAAAAAGAAATATGATGTGAGGGTATATGAGTACCTGTTTTGATATTGTTGGTTGTAATATGCCTCTCCTTTTCTGTAGCCATCAAGGTCATAGTACCAGCCATAAGTCGGATCATAGTAGGCTTTATAGCGTGGATCATAAGCAGCATTTGGATCATACCACCTGCTCTTATCTGCATACACAAACACACACCCATAAGAAAAAAGTAGAAACACCACATTCAGCCCTTGGATAGAGCATAGAGAGCAGCTGTCTGTAGTGCAGAACACTCTTTACCTCCATAGGCATCATACTGTCTCTTATAGTAGTTTGCATAGTATTCGTCATAGGCACTACGGCTGGATCTAGAAAGGTCTTCTTGATACCCCTGTCTAAGATCAAAAATCAGAGAGAAAGACAAGGGAATAATGTTATTGATTGTCAAAAACAGTTTTGAGAATGCTTTGAAACCAGGGCTTTTGGTGCAACCCAGGTCTGATGTCATCAGCGGTTTTCTTAACACAGCTGCACACCACCAAACCACATCAAACTCTAGGTCTGATTGAAACATTGGTCTATGTTTGGTCTAAGCAGTGTACTCAAAAGCCATCCTGTGAACCCAAAAGTGGACCGGGATCTGCAGGCTCAGCGGTGTAGAAATAAACTCGGATTCCAACCAAGCAAATTGAACTAAGTGTAAAAACACTCTTTCACCTGGAGTTGGGTCTGTCCGAGTATTGGCTAGTTCTCGAACTCGGCCTCTCTGGTTGGCGCTCAGCCTCCCGGTAGCCAGGGTTTTGACCATCATACCAGACATATCGAGGATCTCCTCTACGGTAGGGATCATCCTACAAAATCAAAATAAACGGGACTAAAGTAAGGATATTTTAAGAAGTCATGTTGGTACAAGGTGTGCTAGCATTTAGAAGTTTCAATAGAAAGGGTAGAAACACTGCACCTGATAGTAGTTTTGAGATCTAGGATCTATAGGGTACTGGGGTGGGTACGGCAACCTTCCATCATGGTACTCAGGGTAGGCTCCTGGGTAGTATCCCGCATAGCCTGGAACAGGGGGAATCGCAGAAGGAGCCCCATAACCTGACTGACTACCAAGAGATGAAGGAGGTCTTTGCGGTTCCTGAAGTGGCTGGGGGGCATAGTTTCCAGAATGGGGTGGGTAAGATAACGGTGGGGCAGATCCAGGTCCAGTAGGAGGGGCACCAGGATGAGTTGGAGGGACCTGTGGAGGAAGCTGTGGTTGAGCTGGAGGTGGATAGGGAGGTTGGGAGGTGCGAGTTAGATCACTGTCGGGATGGTTGCTGGAGGGTCGTGGGGGGTTAGAGATCTGCTGAAGGGGCAGAGCCTCGCTGTCAGACTGCCCACCCTGCTGTGCATCTTTGGTTACCTGCAGGTAAAAGCCAGGTGTGTTATTCACCAAGCCCGCAGGATGGGCTTTTTGAGACACCGCGGGTACTGATGTAACCTGATTTGTGGACTGTGGTTGATGCATAGAAAAATCAAGCAACTCATAATTTGAAGGTTGATTGTGATTAGTGGCGGCAGCAGCAGAAGGCGGAGCTTGAGAAACAGAAGGCAGAAAAGATTGGGCATCATCTCTAAGAGACTGGGCCCTTGAGAGAACAGGTCGGGTTGCTTGAACAGAGGGCTGAACATCTTGGGCCTCACGTGCTAGATTCAAGAGGTCTTGAGTGGAAGAAGGGTTGAAGTTTACTGGTGTCTGAGAAAAAAGAGGCTGCAGCTGATTTGTTGGAGGAGAAATCTGAGGCGTTTGACTGATCACAGAAGACTGAACAGGTGTTGCTGTCTCTTGAGGACTTTTCTGATTTAAAGGTTGCGAGAGGTTTGTAGAGGAAACCAAACTGTAATTAGAGGAAGGTGGCGCAATCAACACAGGCTGGTTCAGAGCCTCTACGGGAGGCGAAGTTACTAGCAAGGAGGCATATCCTAAACTTGCCTGAGGCATTGAGTCTGGCGGAATCTCTAGGTTTTCAGAGGGAGGTTGTGGATCTGGCTTAGCTGAATGTAAATCAAGAGGGCCATCCTCAGGTGGCTGGATGACTTCAGATGGATGTGCTGGAACAAATGTTGCAGCCAAAGAGGGTGCTGCAGGGGCTAACAGTATGTTAGCACCTAGACTGGCAGTGTCATTTTGAGCCCAGAGTGTAGTAGCGGGACTCTCAATGGGGCGTCGTGCTCCCTGAGCCCGAGATGAGGGTCTGCGTTCCGAGAGGTAAATGGTCTCCAAGTTGTCTGGGGGTTGTTCTAAGTTGCCATGCTGCACGTCACTTCCACCCTTTTCCATTACCATACGTGCACGATCAATCTCAGCCGGTCGAACTCCTACACCGTGTGATCGGACAGGCTCAAAGGAGGAATTTGCACTTGCCTGGAACACACCAACTGGTTTAGGTGGGCTAGGAGTTGGGAAAGTAGCACTTGCCTCTGCAGCTGGGTTGGAGTCTATTTGTTCAAAGTATCCACCAGTGGAGGAATGCAAAGGAGGGTGATCTGGTGGCCGGGGACTCTCCTGTTGGATGAACGTTCCCACTACACCTTGTTGTCGCCGAGGGATGTGGCCACTGCTGTGAGGACCATGTCCACTGCTGTGGCTGACGTTGCTGTAGCTGGATGAGACACTTGCAGAGCGGGCAAGATGAGGAGCAGAGTCAGGTGTCTCCAAGTTAGCCCCCCCCTCAAAGGTATGGCTTGAGGGTGGCTCATTAGGCAGCACTTCCTGGTTTGGAACACATTCCAGATTCTCCACCGAATCACACGGCCCTGCCCCAGCTCGAATGTTACCACTGTCATTCAAATACGGACCGGAGAACTCAGTCGTCGAATGGAGAGGGTGAAGAATCCCATTTACACGCCCCTCTCCTGACAGTGTTTCTTCATTTTCAACATCATTTCCCCCAAAGAACATCGAGAGAGTTCCAGAGTCACTGGGGACTTCAGAGTAGGGGACAGGGCAGGCACGCTGAGACTGATCCTGGGGACTCTGATTGAACCATGGCTCTGAGGGTCCACCTGACTGACTGAAATAATTCTGAGCAGGGAAGTGGGAGTTCTGTTGCAGAGTTGCACTGGGCCCAATCACATTCGGTTGAGCAAACTGACCTTGATACTGAGATGCTGTCAAAGGTGGGGCTGTGTGGGGAGAGGGGGCAGAGGGTGGGGCTGTGTGGGGAGATGGGACAGAGGGTGGGGCTTGAGCTTGGAAATGCTGAGATGGATGATCACTGGTTGGCTGAAAGTAGTTTTGAACGGAAGGTGGACGGCTTCCATGGTCAGGAACCCAGTGAGAAGGTAGGGGAGGCGTTGGCTGAGATTGACAAGGAGTCTGGGATTGAACCGGAGGTGTTGGGGCAGTGGAGGGTTGATGTGATGGACTAGAACTGAAAGGAGGAGCAGGGTTAGGCAACTGTGCAATATAGGGCATTGATTCTTGCGAATTAAAGTATCCTGGTTCTGCAGGAGGAGGGTTGGAGCTTGGTGATGGCTCTAGGGGAACAGGTTGCGGTGTAAAAATTCTTGGTGGTGGGCCAGGAGAGGCTGCCTGCGCTGTTCCTGGTGGTGGCCCTTGTAGTGGAGCCATTGAGTTGAACCCTGGCAGGGGAGAACCTTGCATGTGGAGAGGGTTGCTGTTTGTGGGTGGAGCTTGGCTGCCCCCTGCCATGGGCAAAAAGCTTTGTCTCCCGAAGGCAAAAGGATCAGTCACTGGCTGGGTGGGTGGGGTAGCCTGTGACATAGCAGCTGCAGCCACATGTTTGTGGGGTCTGTTTCTTCTGAAGGCATTGGGGCCACCGGAGGAAGGCGGGGGTCCACTGGCTCCAGGAGGGGCTGCCCGAGGAGAAGGCTGCATCTTTTACACTCACAGGTCTCCAAAGTGTCTATACTTACTGGAGATCTCACTATAACAGAAGAACACAGATAAATGTCATATCTCGGTGCAAAGATTGTATGGTTTCACCACAGGGTTTCCCCATTATCAATATGCATCATAAGAAAACATATCCAAAGTTCAGCTGTGCAACTAAAATAATAATGAGCTATTAATGCATGAAATAATAATGCATGCAGTCTATATAAGAACACAAAAAAGTGTCACTAGTGCACACAAACAGAGCACTTCACCCATTCATGAAGAGGGAATGCATATGTGTAAATAGTGTTGATTTTGATTTCAGACTATACCCACGTTTCTTCTCTTGAACACAAATATCATCACACCATCTAGGCCTAATTTTCATAAGCCTTAGGATGAGCAGGTGTGAAGTCAGCTGTACTCTACTAAGTTGGCATATGAACAGTCACAACACTCAGAAACCAGATATCAGACACACTGTGGGCCGGGTGTTAGAGAGAAATGTGCATTAAGTTACATTGAACTTTGAAACCTGTCAGACATTTCTTAAAGCAGAGGGCCTCACATCTACAAGTGGATAGTTAAATTGACAACAGTAACCATTCTATGTTTATAAAAATACTATGTTTATCATTAAACAACAACGTACACACTACACACTATCATTGACAGCTTTAGTGAACCGTCTAAACCTACGTCATAGTGACATACAGTATTGGACACTCTTACTGTGATTGAATGTTTTCCATGATCTTTGAAACCTTTTGATTTTAAAGCTGATTCATAAATGCCTGAAATTAATTTGAATGATAAACTGTTTTCAAAAGTTATAGCAAAAGTTTCTTAAGCACTAAATCAGCATATTATAATGATGACTTTTCAATTTTCAAAGACAATTCAGCTTGGAATTGTGGAATTCTAATTGACAATATTTTTAAAAAATTCTATTAGAAAACCGTTATTTTAAATTAAAAAATGATATTTCAAAATATTACTCTTTGACTGAATTTTTGATCAAATAAATGCCCCAAACTTTTGAACACTAGTGTATTTGCACTTGCATGAATGTCTTTGCAAAGCTCTTTATTCACTTCACATACGGATGTAAGTTAGCCTATGTGTCGTTTCATACTTTTGATATAAAACGGTGGGTCAGAGATAGTAATAATCAGGAATGAGTAGGTGTCCAAACATTGATACTGTCTCTGCTTGCAATGCTAACCTTTATGGAACACAAAGATATAACACTGCATATGACAGTTAACAATACTGCAGCAAGACAAGGAGGCCACTGGAATTTCTGGAGCAAAAGGGATGATAATTCAGATGTTAAGATTACGGATGACAGTCTAATTGTGTTGCCACATAGTGGACCAGATGGAATCTCCTTACTTTCTGTGCTGTCTGCACTGATTTTGACATGTAATGACAGCATCATATTCATATTATCCTAAATGTTTTTAATCAAAAACATGCAAGGTCAGATAATATATATACAGTGACAGGTGTCAGGTTCCATCGAGTGACTGAAAATGTATTAGATATTTACATTTATATTTTGCATTAATTTATACTGCATTATATCCGGCTCAAATGCGGACACGTATAGCGCTGGATTGGATTTACCCACTGATGTCACATCCTGCTCTTTAATTCCTGTCTCTTCAACTAGATCAGCAAAAGCAGATAAGAGAGGTCTTGTACTAAAGTATTTTAAACAAACAAAACTAAAGACATTGTGATAAGGTGGATCATGGTTCTTAGAATGAGTAGGCAAAAAGTCAAAACAAAACACACACACACACACACGATGAACTTAGAGCAGTGTAAAGCAAGCAAGGCAAAATAAATTAAAAAGCACTAGCTAAACCACTATAATGAATCAATAGAACCTGCAAATGAAAATACGCACCCTGATAGAGATTGAATGGACATGACACGAAAAGAAAAACAAAAGAATAAACATAAAAAATGTAAATAAGAGGATGCGAAGAATTACAGATGACAGCTGACTGGGCCACTAGCCGTTAGCATGCTAATAATTCTATTTAATCCCTCGAAACTTGGGACTCTCTAAGACCAACTATACAGCCCCACATGGGAACCCTTACCTGTTATCTTCCAGTCGAGATGTCCAGATACAAACAAAACTTGATAATAGTGCGGCTGGAGCTGAGATTCTCAAAAAAGTGCAGGACACAGCGGCTGACACTTATCCGCCATCTTGGCCGAGCGCGTCCTGCTTGGCGACGTGTACATGTGACGTCAGGAATGGTTCCCGTTGGCCCCGCCCCATTCACGATAAAAAACATAAACATAAAAAATTGCTTGGCCACCACAATCTGATCAGTGTGGGCTGTCATTTTTGTTAAAAACGACAGTAATAAAATTATGTTATTAAAAGTTTACTGTACCGTTATTATGAAGACAAATATGATGGACAAACTGGCCTACAGATAAATACCGCCCCCTCTTGATGTCGGAGTGTAATTGAAGGATTTAAAGAGATTAAAAAAATGTATTTTCGTTTATTCACCCTCATGTTGTTACTAACATGTATGAGTTTCATTCTTCTGTTGAGCACAAAAGAAGATATTTAGAGGAATGTTGGTGACACCCACTGACTTCAATACTATTGGAAATCAGTTGGTACCGTCAACTGTCTGCTTACCAACATTCTTCTAAATATATATAAGGTTTGGAACAACTTGAGGGTGAGTAAGTAATGACAAAATTTTAATTTATGGGTGAACTGTCCCTTTAATATTGCACATAAACAAAGTGGTCAAGCATTCTATTTTTTCAGATGCAGAACACAACTAATTAAGATATAGCCTATTTCTCTAAAATAAGTTCTATACTGTCAAAACACTGGGTTTTATTTCTGACATACATACAGCTTCACAAACTTTTATCAATGTTTTTCGATTACTCTATCAAAGATGGATTTTAGAGGATGAAGAGGATTTTTTAATCTGTTGCATGTTAATCAAACTGAGTAAATTACTCTAAATTTTGTTACATTTTCCCTCTATGAAATCTTCCAAATGAAAGTGCATTTATGAAATGCAAGTAAAATAACGGTAAAATAACGTATTTAACAGGCATGATCAGATACAAGTAATTTTCTAAATTGGTGTTTCACTTTTAACATCATACTCCCATTTTTTTACCAAATAATAAAAAAACACGTCAGAAATGCCCTTAAGTTTTTAGCACATGGCTGTCAAACAAGATGATTTGAGGTCAAAAAAAGTAAGGAAATCTACTCTCTGTGTTGGCGTGCCCATTTACAGTACATGTCATTATCATTTGAGTTGTAATTTTGTGTTTTTAAATAATTATAATGAATTTGTATCAGTTTTATATTTATTTTGGTGTGTATTGTATCTAGCTAACAATAGTTTGTCCACCAAGTTAGTTAATGAATTCAGACTATTTTCTGTAGAATGGTCAATCGCTTCTCCAAATAAGTGACACATGAGAGTGACAGTGTCCCTGGATTCACAGCTGAGAGAAGTGCAACTGTGAATACCAAAGAAATGTTGGAATAAATAAATGTGGAAATAAATAAATGTAGACATAAAAACATAAACACATAAATGAATGTAGAAATAAATAAAAGTGGAAATCAATAAATGAATAAATGCAGAAAAAAATAAATAAATGTGTGAAAAAATACAATTAAGGAAATACAAGTATAAATACTCATTTATTTGTACTTTTTTACATTTCTTTGTATATTAACTTCTGTATTTATTTGTGTATTTTTGCTTTTCTTCGTATATTTATTTATGTATTTATTTATATTTAATTAAGTCAGCTTTAGCATTCCATATCATATCTCATTTAATTGGCATAGCAAACGAGTGGTGTTATTTATATAGCCTACTAATAAAGTATCTATTAATAATGATTAAGCATTTACTTTTAGATTTTTTATATTTTAGTTTGTTTTAATTGTGTGTTTTTGTCATTTTAATTATTTTTGGCATGTCTACAGCCTTGTTTTTTATTGTAAGGAAACATTTCTAAAATTTCTGTTTTACTTTCAGTTTATCCATTTACATTTTATTTTGTTTGGCTTCATCCCACTCCAGTTTGCAATCATTTTAGTTAACACTTGTGAGCTGTTTTGGACTCTTTTTGAGAATGAGTTAATGGTTTTTGGTCATAAACTCTTGTTAAACCGTAAACCCACACACAGCCTGTGGTTCTCATGGGTTTATGTGGTAATACTGCAGTGCAGCTGGAGTGTTTTATCGTGTTTCGTCAGGATAATCTATGAGCGCGTTCATGAGTTCACTCAATGATTGAATTGATCTGGATAAAGTAGAGCTCTCTCTCTCACACACACTCTCACTCTGTTAGTTTCACAGTAATAGACTGCCAGATGAGTGTGTGTGAGCAGCGTCCCTCAGCCAGCAGAAGCTCTACGGCGAGTGTGTGACTAAAGATGTCGTTGTGAGGACAGCAGGTGTGTGTGAGAGTGCGTATTGAGGATGCGTCGCTCGCGGGCTCTGCGCTGTGTGTGTGTTTGTGTGTGTGTGGTGCTACTGGCCGTGTGTACTCGAGCGTTTGAGCTTCAGGACACCATCCACGCACTGATCGAGGAGAACATCCACCTCCACGACCAGCTGGAGAACCTCACCAGAGCCCTGAGGGAGCTGAGGCAGCTCCTGTTCCAGCACAGCGACGGTGGCTACCCTTCAACTCTGCATTATCACCTGTTTCACAGCAGACAGGGTTTAGGATTAGGCCTTAGTTCAATTAAGTAGCTATAGGGGAAAAAAACATTACTGGTGTTCATCTTGAGACAAAACAATGACATTGACATATTATAAGATTTATCAGTGCAAGTTGCTTTCAGTTAAAACAGCTCAAATGCAGACTAGTTTAAGCTGTGTATGAGAACCCTTCATTTATCACACTGAAAATATTGGATTTTTCAGATTTGTGTAAATGTTAAAGGGAAAGTTCACCCAAAAATGAACATTTTGTCATTATTTACCCTCATATTGTTCCAAACCTGTATGAATGTCTGTCTTCTGCTGAACTCAAAAGAATATATTTGAAGAATAGGAGTTGAAGGAAGTGGTGTTTGAGAATAGGAGTTGAAGATACAGGTTTGGAACTACTGAAGGGTGAGTAAATGATGAAAATATATATAATTTTGGGGTAAACTATCCCTTAAGTTCAGTAGTGAAATTTTGCTAATCCTTTTTTTTTCTTGTTTGCTGGATGACGATGTGTTTTACCTCAGATCACTCTCATGATCATGAACACGATGAGGAACTTCAGCATCTCTGGGAGGAATGGTCGCAACACAGTGAGTTTCTCACGCATTCGTGTCCTGAAATACTTTTAATAACCTGCATGTAAATAAACGAAATCATTTTTGTCCTCATTTTGCTCCGCGCTGACATGCGCATATCGACTGATTGTGTAATGACGGAAACAGGACACATCGATAATGGCGCCTATATGGGTGGGAATTATTGATTTACAGATAAAAAAGGACAGTGGTTTTCAAAAATTAGAGCTAAAGACCCCTAAATAATAGCTTGAGACTCGGGCAGAAATACAGACAGACTCATACAAAAGTTTGGGGTCACAAAGATTTTTCTGAAAGAAATTAATAGGCTATAGTTTAATTCAGCAAGGATGCATTAAATGGATCAAAAAGTACAAAAAAAATACATTTGTAACATTATCGAAGATTTAGATGTTAAATAAGAGCAGTTCTTTTGAGCTTTCTATTATATTTCTTTCTTATTTCCACAAAAATATGAAGCAATATCAAATACATTACGTTAGGCTATAAAGTGCATTTAAATATATATAAAAAAGTTACTTTAAATTAACAATGTGTATTTATAATGTGATTCCTAAATGTAATAATTGAATTATTTGTAATTGTACTGAAGCTAAAAAAAAAGAAGAAAAAAAGAAAATCACATGTGGGTAATATCTACTGTAAGTGTCAGTGAAGCTGCTAGCGCCCCCCAGTGGAGAGGGAAGGTCAAAGCAAGCGCATTACATTAGAAGCTAGTATTCAGCGCAGGTGTAGACTTTTGAGACTGTATAAACATAATCATTTATTCTATTCTTACAGAAAAAGGTTCCTATATTCCACAGTAGCTTACAATTATTTGTATTACATAATAAATATTGGCACTGTCATAGAAGCAGGTGTAATAGAGAAGATTAAGGACTTCCTGCAACAGTGTTTAAAAGCATTAGATCTCTTACACTGCAACTTAAAAACTCAGACTTTAGAGTCGACATGAAACAATCCCAGTTTAGTTCACTTTGCTACGAGAAAGTCAGTAAGCTACATTGTTGTCACAGAAAAACTTAGATATATGCGATGAGGTCGTTTAACTCAAATTTGTGTAAAAAATTGTATAAAAGTCTAATACATTCCTGTTATCAATTATTAGTGTTATTTTAGTATTATTTATATGCTATTTATATTTAGAAAGTTTAATTATTATGTTAAATTAGTGTTTTGTCAGTTTTGCAATAATGTATGTGTGTGTTGCAGGCGTTACACCTGAGACACACCTGCTGTTGGAGCGCGCTCTGTGTGGACATGATCTCCATGGCTCCGCCCCCTCCAGTTCAGGACACACCCCCTTTATCTTTATCACTTTCATCATTCTTGCACACTTTCTTTTATGAAGCACATGTGTGAGTTTTATGGTGCGTATGTGACTTCATTTGACATCATTAAGAGAAGGTAAATCTCAATTTAGTTCAGTATTTGTCGATCTTGGTGAATTGATTGAAAATAGGCTTGAAAATAGAAATATATTGCACTTTCAACACACCCATGGCCACCAAAGCTCTTCACATAATACCTCACATTTACCCATTCATACACTCATACACCGATGGTGATAATCAAACTATTATGAGAAAAAAAAAGAGTTTAGGTGTAGTTTATTTTCAATTGATATCCAAGACAATTCAGAACAGCACTAAAACATTTCTACATGACTGTTTTTTCACCCTAGATTCTAACATTCTTTTCTTGCCAAATAATGTACTTAGAATAAACAACAATAAACTTGAAAATGTAATGTGCTTGTTGTCATTGTACTGTATTTGTTCCAACTTAAAATATTCCAGTAAAGTGGAACGCCATCAGGTTAAAACCTACTAATAATGATAGTTGTTTAAAGGACATCAAGATGTTTTCTTTAATGCAACTCATTTTTAACTTTTTGAAGCACTGAAATTGTGTTTTTAAAGTGTTTCTACTGCATTCATTTTCAACTGTGTTAAAACCTGAAAAATCAGCAATTACTGCAAATCAAGATTAAAATGCTAAATAAAGATTTGTATGTAAATGACCTTTTGGTAATGTTGCCTGTTTTTAATAAATGAACAGAAATGATCACTTGTTGTAAAACCTTTTTCCTGTCAAGTTCCATGATCAAATTTTATTTTAGTACACTGTCTAAAATGAAGTACAATCAACGTGAATGATTAAGTCATTTAAACTTAAATTACAGTAAACTGACTTTAAAAATTAGTTGAATCGTGTACAACATCAAAAGGTTGAAAATGGCTTATTTTAATAAGTTAAAGCAATGTAAAAACTAATGTTGTCTTAACTTAGTGACCTTTTTTAAAGGGGTGGTAAAATGTCATTTTCACAAGATGTAAAATAAATCTCTGATGTCCCCAGAGAGTGTGTGTGAAGTTTTAGCACAAAATACCCTACAGATATTTTTGTATAGCATGTTAAAGTTGTCACATTTTTAAGGTTTGGAAACACCATTTTGTGTCTGGCCCTTTAAATGTAAATGAGCTGCTGCAGAGGGCGGGGTTTCAAGAGCTCGTGTGCGCAGACACACTAAAATGACAGAAACCGTTCTCCCTTTAATGTTAAAATGGAGCAAAGATGGAGAGACTCAAGAAGTGACAACGTGTAGAATGCAACAGACGTCTCTGAATGGTTAGTTGATGAATTTATGTTGCTGACGTGGAGTTAACTATCTTCAATTAAAGTTGTATCTGTTAACATTATGCACTGTGATCTAACATTAACATGAACACATTTATTAAATAGTATTCAATGAATTAAACTTAAATATAAAAATAATTAAACTAATTAATAATTAATTAATATATATATGTTTTTATAAATCTTAGTTAATGCATTAACTAATGTTAACAAATGAGGCCTTAGTGTAAAGTGTTTATGTCTATAATTTGCATTTTTTTTTAGTTATTTTACTAAATTAACTGATAAAATAGGCCTATGTTAGCGTTTAAGCAAAAATGTATGGTTTTTCACTCTGGGTGTGAGCTTGAAAATCTAAAGGTTATCATGAAAATAATATTTTTTGCCTAAATGAAGTGCAACGATTTGAGTTATAATGTCTGTTTTGTTTCTGTATTGAGGTTCAAACGCAGGCTTTGGTGTAAGAACATCTTTATTGGGTATGTAAGCATCAATTCCAATTCAGAATCCACATAGGTAACCGAGTACGGAAAACTGACACAAAGAACAATGAGCGAAACAGAGGACGTGTTCACAGACAGAGAGAGAGAGAACTGATTATGAATTTGACAAAGACGAGTTTACTGAGCCATCAATTTGAGAGTTGAATTTTCACAAACAGAAACTACAGAGCGATGAGGTAATCAGAATTCCAACATTCTGACATGGAACGTTCACATGTTTTAAAATTCATCTTCGAACCTTAGAAATAATATAGAACACAGTCCTGGTACAGTACGACTTTAGATTATTGTTATTATTATAGACAAAAATAAACAGGATAGAAAAATAAAAAAACAGATTGAAAAAAGTAATATATTGTTCTATGGAACCCCAAATTTACACATAAAATAAATCTATCGACCGTAAGAGCAGTTGGCATACGGATAATTAAGTTATCTGGAGAGAAACTCTGTCACAACAGAGGATTTGGTTAAAAAGCGTGCTTGTAAATTTAAATAACATTAAATTAGCAAAAGGGACTCACTGTATACATCAAAGCCGGCAGAATTATACACACGGTCGTGAAGAATAAAGGAACAAAAAGCTTCGAAATGCCGTTTCCATGTTTTAGGGAACAACATATCGTTCACGAGATTACGACCATTATTTGCATATGATAATATACACTTTCTGATGCCACTTAAAAAAAAAGTTTAGCTACTGAAATGTTTTCCCTTACAAAAGGCATTAGCTGATGTTTGAGCGGGTGAGGTGAAAGTACAAAACTGTTCTGTAACCACAGAGCTTATGCATAATGCATTCAACATGCTGCAAACACATCCAGATTAAACATGTATTAACTGACTTTTCCGAGCACCTTTAAAGTACACAATATTCACACTAAAATCATAATTCAGAGTAACACGGGCACTAAACAAAAGCATCGACATCTCGAAGATCCACTTTTAAACCAGCTTCAAAATAGCACCATTGTTACCGAGACAAACCTTAAAGGCCCATTCACACTAAAAAACGATAACTAGAATGCCAAAGTATAAATTTTGGATTAACTTGTAAAGATTATCTTGATAGACAAAACGTGTAAGGGTCACAACTCTTTGTTGAACACAGA